>CM067359.1:160852425-160916966 GCA_034401795.1 Chaetoderma sp. LZ-2023a
CGGAATTCCCATTGGCAACCCTGAAATGCAAATCTCAGGAACCGACGAAAGCTCTTCGCAATGGGAATGTGAAAATAGGCATCTTTTAGATCTATTGATGCTGTCCACATTCCCTTCGTCAATCCTGCTAACAACCGTTCTCACAGTTTCCATTTTGAAATTTGGTGTGAGGAAAAACATGTTGAGTGGTTTGAGGTTGAGAATTGGTCTCCACCCTTCAGTGTTTTTTGTCACTAGGAACACGGTTGAATAATAACCCGGACATTTTTGTGCCTGTTGAATAGCGTGTTTTAGTATGAGGGATTGAATTTCTTCCTCTATACACAACTGTTGATCTGGATCTCTTGGATTTTGAGTCCAGATCGGAACCAGAGACAGGCGCGATGGCTGATTTGAAATCCAGTCGGGATGGTAACCGACTGAAAGCCATTGCAAGGACTGAGCAGTTCTGAGTAACCTGCTCCCACTCTTGCATGTGGAAGGCCAGACGGCATCCCACGGGTGCACCTAAGGACTGAGGTGGACCCGAGAAGTGCAAGAGAATCCCTGTCTCTGGTGGCTGTCCTAGCAGCACTGGTGTGGTCTTTTTGAGAGGCGACCCATCAGGTTCGGCTCCCACGACCAGAACCTCGTGCTCCTCTACCAGCGCCACGCGCACCTCGGTACGCAGGCTGTCTGGCGGGTTGCGCTGGAGGAGCCTGCGCTCTCCCCCTAGCTGGCTTACGCTGTCGTTGCCATGGCCGACGCTGCGTAGGTGGTTGGCCCTCTGACAAGGCCGCCACCTCACCACCTCTAGCCTGCTGAGGGTGGAAGGCAGGGGCGCTGCTTGAACACGCTCCCCGGCGGGAGCACTCCAAACTGCTCTCGCAGCAGCGCCCTCAGGTTGTTCACCAGGTTTACGGTTTGTTGGAGGTGCAGACATCCTTCACCTCCAAAACAAGCCTGGACCCTGCCATCGGCGTCCGAAGAAGTTGATTGTACAGGTCCTTGCGAGGGGGCACAAAATTGTCAATGGGCAAATGTGCGCCTCGCCCGTAAACTCCTGTTTACGGATCTTGTCATGCAGTCCAGAGCCAGGTTAATGTCGTCCTGGATGGCTCTCTGGACTGCAAGAGAAGCTTGGCGGGCCACGGATGCTGCTACTAACCCCCCTGTAGCAGCTGGGAAAACGTGCGAGAGAGCCGAGATGGCTCCTCTCGTACTTTCCTCCGTGTCCCGCAGCGAGGAATTAGCGTTGCGCAGGGTGCTAGCGCACAAGGATCCCGTGTCAGACAGGGACCCAGGCCGCGTGTCTTCGCCCAAAAGCCGCACGGTCATTCCGTGCAAGGCTTTGGAACGACGCCATAACTTCTGATATAGATCAGAACTTATACGCCAGCGCCGTGCCACCGCATACAGCAGAGATGGCAATGGTGTTCGTCACCGGTTTCCCTCCAAACCACGGGTGCTGGTCCCGCTGGGAAGCCGGTGGATCCACCTGGAGCTCTGGTTTGATGTTCACCAGCCATTGGCAAGCATCCAGCCAGTCCTCCTCGGTGGCCACCTGTGAATGTTCGACGAGCCCAGGGCCTTCGTCGTCCTCAACCACATTCACTGGTGGGGTAATGGCCGGAGCTGGATACTCCTGGAAAGCCAGGCAAGCCATACGGACCCGCCAAGGGACGGCATGGCTTGCGCCGTGGCTATTCCAATAGCCGGATCTACGGCATCATGGGAGGCTAAAAACATGATGTCACAGTCCGGGCCATCCTCACGGTAACTCTCGGCAAGCCAAGGGATACGGTATGGATGGCCATCAGCTCCTAGCCAGCCTAGCCGTTGAGCCGTGAAACCCACTCCCGAAGAAGTAGTTCCATGGAAAAGGTCACCCATGGGTCCTCTTCTTCCTGCCCAGAAAGATTAGACGCCAAGCTTGAAAAGGGATCAAGCTCGGCCTGGCCAGGAGGGATATCGCGTGAGGCGCTGATACCCTTAGCCGTAGGCTGCTCTAGAGCACTCGATAAGCGAGCGCCTGAGGCCATGGCTTTCGCTCCCGGGTCCCACGGGTGAGGGAAGCCTCAGCGCCGGACCAACGGGAGCCATCTCTGGGTCTATAACGAAAACCCTGTTGTGGGGGGAGAATGCGGAGAAATTACTTCTTATGGTAATAACTCCCTCAGCAAACTCTTAATAAAATAGAAGGACCCAGAAACCAAGTATAAATATTGTTTAAATAAAAGGATACCCTTCAAATATCAGCTCATGTGTCTGAAAAATAAAGCAGACCATGCGTTAGCTAGTATATAGGCCTCCCACATAAAAGAGCTAGCCTAATAAAGATGAGATAGCGTGAAACCCGGAAATACCATCCGAGTCAACACGCAAATTTTTTATCAATAAATTTACTAAAGTACACCTGATGGCTTGGACCGGGAGCATCCTCCGGCGACTTGGCAGCATCAGACATACTAATAATCAGTCAAAGAAGTTGCAAAACAACTCAAAGCTTCAAAAAGAAAGAAAGCAAAAGCAAGGCTAGAAAGCGTGTTGCAATGGCAGGTCAATATTTTAAGAAGAGAATGAGTCAGCCCCGCGCATGTGCGCGCTTGGGCTGCACATCCGCTGGTCTGTCAGTTGTGTAACGTGCCCAGTGGGGGTGGTTTCTTTTTAATCCTGAGTATTATTGAAGATAGGTCGATATTTAGGAAATATCATAAAGTATCAGGGTGGTAAGTATACTCTTGATGTGAAATGTTGCTGTCTGTGACAGACAGCAACAGCTTACAGAAACTTTGTTTTCAAAATGAACACCCGTTATCACTATGCTGCTTCTTAAGGATATAATATTCACATCGATATAAAAGATTCGACATGACCATGAACGATCACTGGAAACGGGAAGCCTTGATCAGCGATGGTTTATACACAGGTATGTGTTAACTCTCCAGCCTCAGGTACTTGCTGATGAAACTGTTCAGTTCACTGTCAAGAAAGTCAGCCTTATTTCTGAAATATTGAAAGAATATTAGTCTTTTAAATATTTATTTATGTGATAATTTATCATATACGTAAACAATAGATACTATTTTCAGATCTATACATTAACCCACACCATTCTGATGTCAATATTCTATCTTTTACTGTGTCAATAGCAAAGTAATTGGTGTATACTTTTTAATAATATTGATGGACGATGTTGCTGTTTATGACAGCAACATCTTCCACCACATTTGTTTAAAAATAAACACGCTTATTTGTTAATTTAATTTGAAAATTTAGAAATTTTAGAATAGAGTGGTAATGGCTAAAGATGGATATTATTCAATCTTTGAACATGAAATTTTACTGGACTCTCCAGTCTATGGAAGCCACCACTGCATGACATCTCAGCCATTCGATATATCCACGGCATCATTCCGACTCAGAAGTAATAGTAGGTTTTCAAAATTAGTTTTCTCCTGCTCTGGAAATTGACATTTTCTATTAGAGAATTCAAATTTTCTTGAACAAATTTGAGGATTACAGGGTTTAATATAACACTAAATTGGCAATTCATTTAGGATCCCTTTATGAATAAAACTTCACATATGAATTCACACTTACTAAAAGTTAATCGCAAATCCCTATTACATTTGTATTAATGTTAAAACCATACATTCAAACAGTTCATAACGTGTTACGTGTGTGTGGATTTCATAAGTGGAATAATATAGCGAGAAACAATACCAACTTTAGCAATAACATTTTACGTAATGCTGGATGAACCTATGAAATTTCAAACCGATCTCACAAACAGTAGCAGAGTTTTGAAATGAACCTATGAGATTTCAAACCAATCTGACAACTGCGTGCGTGTGTGCGATACTGTGTTCTGTGGAGGTACATGTAATAGTTTGAAAACATCCTGCACCTGCAATCCGTCCTTCTTCTTTGGCCGCTGTCTCTTGTCCTCAGCAAGACTCTTTAGCTCCCTCAGGTTCTTCATGGGAATCAGCCGAATTATAATCTTCAAACAACTTACCACCCAGTTCTAGCTAAGCCCCACCCATTTCTAGCTAAGTCCCATCCATTTCTAGCTAAGCTCCACCCATTTCTAGCTAAGCTCCACCCATTTCTGGCTTTACCCACCATTTTTAGCTAAGCTCCACCCATTTCTAGCTAGGCTCCACCCATCACTAGCTAAGCTCCACCCATTTCTGGCTAAGGCCGCTTCCCCCCCCCCCCCAGTTCTAGCTTTAAACCACCCATTTCTAGCTAAGCTCCACCCATTTCTAGCTAAGCTCCACCCATTTCTGGCTAAGCCCCACCCATTTCTAGCTAAGCCCCATCCAGTTCTAGCATTACCCCACCCATTTCCGGCTAAGCCCACCCAGTTCTAGCATTACCCCACCCATTTCTAGCTTTACCCCACCCATTTCTAGCTAAGCCCTCATCCAGTTCTAACTACGCCCCACCCATGTCTAGCTAAGCCGCACCCATTTCTAGCTAAGCTCCGCCCATTTCTAGCTAAGCTCCACCCATTTCTGGCTTTACCCACCCATTACTAGCTAAGCTCCACCCATTTCTAGCTATTCTCCACCCATTTCTGGCTAAGCCCCACCCAGTGCTAACTTTACCCCACCCATTTCTAGCTAAGCTCCACCCATTTCTGGCTAAGCTCCACCCATTTCTGGCTAAGCTCCACCCATTTCTAGCTAAGCCCCACCCATTTCTAGCTAAGCCCCATCCATTTCTAGCTAAGCTCCACCCATTTCTAGCTATTCTCCACCCATTTCTGGCTAAGCCCACCCAGTTCTAGCTAAGCCCCACCCAGTTCTAGCTAAGCCCCACCCAGTTCTAGCTAAGCCCCATGCAGTTCTAGCTAAGCCCCACCCAGTTCTAGCTAAGACCCATGCAGTTCTAGCTAAGCCTCACCCAGTTCTAGCTAAGCCTCACCCATTTCTGGCTAAGCCACACCCAGTTCTAGCTAAGCCACACCCAGTTCTCGCTAAGCACCACCCAGCTCTAGCTAAGCCCCACCCAGCTCTAGCTAAGCCCCACCCAGTTCTAGCTAAGCACCACCCAGTTCTAGCTAAGCCCCACACAGTTCTAGCTAAGCCTCACCCAGTTCTAGCTAAGCTCCACCCATTTCTAGCTAAGCTCCACCCACCCGTTTCTGGCTAAGCCCCACCCAGTTCTAGCCAAGCCCCACCCCGTTCTAGCGAAGCCCCACCCAGATCTAGCTATGCCTCATCCAGTTCTAGCTAAGCTCCACCCATTTCTAGCTAAGCCCCACCAATTTCTGGCTAAGCTCCACAAAGTTCTGGCTAAGCTCCACCCAGTTCTAGCTAAGCCCCACCCAGTTCAAACTAAGCCCCACCCAGTTCTAGCTAAGATCCACCCATTTCTAGCTAAGCTCCACCCATTTCTAGCTAAGCTCCACCCATTTCTGGCTAAGCCCCACCCAGTTCTAGCTAAGCCCCACGCATTTCTAGCTAAGCCCCATCTATTTCTAGCTAAGCCCCATCCAGTTCTAGCATTACCCCACCCATTTCTGGCTAAGCCCACCCAGTTCTAGCGTTACCCCACCCATTTCTAGCTTTACGCCACTCATTTCTAGCTAAGCCTTCATCCAGTTCTAACTAAGCCCCACCCATTTTTGGCTAAGCTCCACCAAGTTCTAGCTACGCCCCACCCAGTTCAAACTAAGCCTCACCCAGTTCAAGCTAAGCTCCACCCATTTCTAGCTAAGCTCCACCTGTTTCTGGCTAAGCCCCACCCAGTTCTAGCCAAGCCCACCCCGTTCTAGCTAAGCCCCACCCAGATCTAGCTATGCCTCACCCAGTTCTAGCTAAGCTCCACCCATTTCTAGCTAAGCCCCACCCATTTCTGGCTAAGCTCCACCAAGTTCTGGCTAAGCTCCACCCAGTTCTAGCTAAGATTCACCCATTTCTGGCTAAGACCCACCCAGTTCTAGCTAAGCCCCACCCAGTTCTAGCTAAGCTCCACCCATTTCTAGCTAAGCTCCACCCATTTCTAGCTATTCTCCACCCATTTCTGGCTAAGCCCACCCAGTTCTAGCTAAGCCCCACCCAGTTCTAGCTAAGACCGATGCAGTTCTAGCTAAGCCCCACCCAGTTCTAGCTAAGACCCATGCAGTTCTAGCTAAGCCTCACCCAGTTCTAGCTAAGCCTCACCCATTTCTGGCTAAGCCACACCCAGTTCTAGCTAAGCCACACCCAGTTCTCGCTAAGCACCACCCAGCTCTAGCTAAGCCCCACCCAGCTCTAGCTAAGCCCCACCCAGTTCTAGCTAAGCACCACCCAGTTCTAGCTAAGTCCCACACAGTTCTAGCTAAGCCTCACCCAGTTCTAGCTAAGCTCCACCCATTTCTAGCTAAGCTCCACCCACCCGTTTCTGGCTAAGCCCCACCCAGTTCTAGCCAAGCCCCACCCCGTTCTAGCGAAGCCCCACCCAGATCTAGCTATGCCTCATCCAGTTCTAGCTAAGCTCCACCCATTTCTAGCTAAGCCCCACCAATTTCTGGCTAAGCTCCACAAAGTTCTGGCTAAGCTCCACCCAGTTCTAGCTAAGCCCCACCCAGTTCAAACTAAGCCCCACCCAGTTCTAGCTAAGATCCACCCATTTCTAGCTAAGCTCCACCCATTTCTAGCTAAGCTCCACCCATTTCTGGCTAAGCCCCACCCAGTTCTAGCTAAGCCCCACGCATTTCTAGCTAAGCCCCATCTATTTCTAGCTAAGCCCCATCCAGTTCTAGCATTACCCCACCCATTTCTGGCTAAGCCCACCCAGTTCTAGCGTTACCCCACCCATTTCTAGCTTTACGCCACTCATTTCTAGCTAAGCCTTCATCCAGTTCTAACTAAGCCCCACCCATTTTTGGCTAAGCTCCACCAAGTTCTAGCTACGCCCCACCCAGTTCAAACTAAGCCTCACCCAGTTCAAGCTAAGCTCCACCCATTTCTAGCTAAGCTCCACCTGTTTCTGGCTAAGCCCCACCCAGTTCTAGCCAAGCCCACCCCGTTCTAGCTAAGCCCCACCCAGATCTAGCTATGCCTCACCCAGTTCTAGCTAAGCTCCACCCATTTCTAGCTAAGCCCCACCCATTTCTGGCTAAGCTCCACCAAGTTCTGGCTAAGCTCCACCCAGTTCTAGGTAAGCCCCACCCAGTTCTAGCTAAGATTCACCCATTTCTGGCTAAGACCCACCCAGTTCTAGCTAAGCCCCACCCAGTTCTAGCTAAGCTCCACCCATTTCTAGCTAAGCTCCACACATTTCAGGCTTTACCCACCCATTTCTAGCTAAGCCCCATCCATTTATAGCTAAGCTCCACCCAGTTCTAGCTAAGCCCCACCCAGTTCAAACTAAGCCCCACCCAGTTCTAGCTAAGATTCACCAATTTCTGGCTAAGACCCACCCAGTTCTAGCTAAGCCCCACCCAGTTCTAGCTAAGCCCCACACATTTCTAGCTAAGCCTCACCCAGTTCTAGCTAAGCTCCACCCATTTCTAGCTAAGCTCCACCCATTTCTGGCTAAGCCCCACCCAGTTCTAGCCAAGCCCCACCCAGTTCTAGCTAAGCCCCACCCAGTTCTAGCTAAGCTCCAAACATTTCTGGCTTAGCCCCACCCAGATCTAGCTAAGCCCCACCCAGTTCTAGCTAAGCTCCACCCAGTTCTAGCTAAGCTCCACACATTTCTAGCTAAGGCCCACCCAGTTCTAGCTAAGCTCCACCCAATTCTAGCTAAGCCCTGCCTACTTTTTACACCTGTTGGAATCGATTTGGAACTTTTAAACCCGACATCTCAGAACCTAAATGTCATATAAGTATACATTTAAGTTGTCGAAATATTCAACAGAATGTTTATTAAATTGTAAATTCATCAGACTCTTCAAAGAGAGAATTTTCGATTTTCTTGATGGAGCATTTTGATTGTGACATCAGTTACATGTGACATACCTGAATATGACATCAGATAATTGAGTGATAGAGCACATCCCTCCATTGCTTACTTGAGTACTTTAGCCTTGCCGCTAACATCAGTCAGTTTGGAAATCTCCGTATCAAGCTTTTTTATCTCCTCCTCAACTCGTGATCGTGCGATATCCACTTGATGTGAGAGGCGAGCAAACGAGGTAGACAACTCCCTGTTAATACAGAAACAAACGCTATCCCATTAACGGCTGACATGGATCAAGGGAAGTAACTCATATGTCTAATACATGTAACTTGCTAATTATTTGAAGATAACACTGTATGTTTGAAAACTTTCCAATGATTTGACTGTCTCTATAAAACCAAGATGAAAGTGGTCTCTGGAACAAAATATCCGAAATATACTGAGCGAAGTCATAGCACAATGTATGCTGCAGGATTTTGGCTTCTAGGGTTAAAAAACCCTCACATGAGCTTTTAACACTTTGGTACTGTAAAAAATCGGAATTTTGTCTTGGTAAAAGTAAATGTCAATTTGCTGACAGAGAAAACAATCTTTGAAAATTTATAACTGAAATGACTGGCTCAGTTACTGAACTAGGTAATCCAGTTGTAAATTTTCAGTGTCTTCTTTTCGCCAGCAAATGGACATTCCTCAAGACCCATGCAAAAGCTGTTTTTGGTCCATTTGACAATTAATCACAAATAATTCCTGAAGAGTCAAGAAACAAAATCTCTGAATTCAGATAAATATCTGAAATACTGGGATCATTGATAAAGGTATTGTTAACACTCACTCTCATCTTCCGCTTTCACTCACTCTTTTGGCACATCACCTTCCATTCGCTCTCTCCTCTCAACCAGTCTCTCATTCCACTCTCCCGAAACACCCTCTATCCATCATTCTCTTCACGCTTATTCATACACTATTTCTCCCTTGCCTACCTTCTCACCCATTACTCACCAACTCATTGACCCACTCACTGACTAATTCACCAACCCACCCATCCACCCACCCACACACAGTTCATTGTCCCAATCACTCTCTCTCTCCCTCCCTCCCACCCTCCACCAACTCACTCACCAAACCCTTCCAACCATCTACACAACCACCCACCCAACCACACACTCATCTACTAACCACTCACATTTAATTGCTGAGCATACAGTCTCAAAAAAGCATCCGCTTTTGTTTCTACGAGAATTCTTAATACTTACCAGATGTACTATTATGATAATGTCTATTATCTAGTCTAGCTCAAAATAAACAATTAAAACTCCGCACTCTCCTGGTCCTGCCCCTACTGTGTCCGGGAATACCATAGCCGCAGGTACCGAGTCAATTCCCAATCACAGTCAGATTCGTCTTATGTTTGCCTTGGCAAACTGCGAAAGCAGCTCAGCCTCACCTCAGCGGGGCGGCTGAGGCAGGGCCATAGTACATCTGGTAAGTATTAAGAATTCTCGTAGAAACAAAAGCGGATGCTTTTTTTATTCTACTTCGAATAATACTTACCAGATGTACTATTATGATAAACTCCGGATTTCGACAGCCAGAAAATGCCGGTGGGAGGAGGTGAGGCTCGAACCAGCACTCAACTACCATCCACCAGAGAAGGTTGTGAAGAGACTAGAACCCTGGCATACGCTTGGGTTCTGCTATCTGACTCAAGAGTGCTAAACTTCCATGGTCTAGACCGCGCTCCCACCCCCTCTTTTGTCCGCACAAAATTCAGAGGGCTGTCACTGGGGATGCAACACCCACCAGACCCGTGTCAGCCCCAAGTCTCAGCTAGGGCAGTCCAGTAGAGTGCAAAGAAGCTACTACAACTTCTAAGTTTGAAAAAATATCAGTATATCGACTAGATTTTCAAATTGGAATGAGTCTAAAGTCTGGTTGACAGGATAAGAATACTCTTGTACCAGACTATTTACCTAAGCAGTCTGGTATTTCGACTGTAAGTAAATATATTTATAGTCACTTAATTAATGTAAACACTCACCATTTTGAGTGCTTGATCTTTTCTTGATCACAGGAGCTCGGCCCAATCCACGGTCATACTCAGTCATGTGCATAGCGTTTGTTCAGTGTAGGCGGAAGACTTTAGTGATGTGTGCGAAGTAGTGGTCGGACATGGCTTAGTTTAGGTTTGACAGATTGGCGACGGCTACCGGATTAAGTGAGCTGGAGATGTCGCGAAGGTAGAAATCAGTGAATGACGACTCGGCATGCCATTGTGCTACAGACATCACCTCCTCTAATGAGACACCCTTATAAAGGGCCGATGATGCTGCTAGTGCTCGGACCTGATGGGCATTCGCATGATCAATTTGCTTTCCTGTAGCGATTTTGTGTGACATCTTAATAGCGTCAACTATCCAACAAGAAATAGTATCTTTCGAGGCACGTAAATGGGGAGCTTTGAGACATAACCACAGAGATTTCGGGTCGTCCCTCCACTCATTAGTACGTTTCTTATACATTTTAAGACATCTGACAGGACACCAAACAGAAGAGTTTGGGTCATGTCTAGTTAAACTTGGCAAATTGATCGGCTGTCCTGGATATTTAAGTGACTGATTCTTTGACAGGAAACAAAGACGTGGAAGTAGTCGTAAACCTTCACCCGTGACGACAAAACGGTCTTGTTCGGCAGAAAGCGCATGAATTTCGCTTCTCCTTCTCGCCGACGCTGCTGCAACCAAGAAAACTGATTTAATAGTTAACAGTTTAATATCAATAGATCTAATCGGTTCAAAAGGAGCTTGTCCTAAAACCTGTAGAACAAGATATAGATTCCATGATGGGATAGGAATTGGCTGTCTAGGTCGCAGATTGCTCATTCCTTTGATAACTTCATTCAAGGTGTCATTCTCCACTCCTTCAACAGTGAGACTGGGAATGACTGAAGCTAATGCAGACTTATATGCTGCTAGGGTAGAAGGTACAAGTTTGTCAACTTCGTATAAATGACAGATAAAATCCGCTACGTGTTGAACAGATGCAGAAAAGGGATTAATATCTCCTCTCTCACACCACTGTGCAAATTTGTTGATTCTATAATTATATGTCTTTGTGGTTGAAACTCTTCTGGCTGAAGCAACAAACTTCGCTGCTTGCTCAGAAAAGCCACCCTCAATTGCACGCTGCTTGACAACATCCATGCAGTCAATTTGAACATTTCCGGTCTGTCGTGGAGGTACAGACCCTTGTTCTGAGAGATTAGATCTCTGGCGTCTGGCAGAGAGACTGGATTGCAGACCAGAAGGTCCAGCAGATCCGTAAACCATGATCGGCCTGGCCAATACGGGGCGATCAGTAGTACCTGGCACTCCCCCTCTCTTATTTTTGCCAGAACTTTCGGGATGAGAATTGTTGGAGGGTATGCATACGCGTACATGCCCTGCCAACTTATTGCCAGTGCGTCTACCGCTAAGGCTAACGGGTCCGGGATCGGTGACACGTAAGTGACCATCTTTGCGTTTTGCTTCATCGCAAACAGGTCGACATTTGGCTTGCCCCATTGTTTGAATAGAACCTCCGCTACCGATTGGTTGAGCTGCCATTCCGTCGGACGACAAACCGTCCTTCGACTGAGAGCATCCGCTAGGATGTTCAATCTTCCTGGAATGTGTGCTGCCCGAAGAATAATATTCTTCTCTTGGCACCACAGCAGAAGGTTCCAAACCATCATACACAACTCTGGTGATCTCGTGCCGCCCTGGCGGTTCAAATAAGACACCACTGTCGAGTTGTCTGTCCTTATTAGGACAACTTTGCCTTGAATCAGGCTCTCAAACTTTCGAAGTGCTAATACCACCGCTAATAGTTCGAGCACATTGATATGTTTCTGCGCATTGGTCCGATCCCATTCCCCTGACACTGACTGATTGTCCAATACAGCTCCCCAACCCGTCAACGATGCATCCGTAAAGATGGACATCTGAGGTTGAGGAGGTTGTAGCAGAACACCTCGCAGGAGATTCTGTTCGGATAACCACCACTGAAGGTGGAATATCAATGGTTCTTTGACTGGCATCCTCAGAGATAACGGATCCATTTTCTGAGACCAGAATGACATTAGATACATCTGAATTGGCCTGCGCCTGAGTGCCGCATATGGAACCACCCTCTCCAGAGATACTAGTAACCCCAGTATCCTGAGAAACTGGCGCGCCGTCAGATAGGCTCCTAGAGAAACCGACTCCAGAACTGCAATCAGGCTTTTGACTCTGCTCTCCGCCGGAAAAGCTACGCCGTCCCTGAGATTGAAAAAGATTCCCAGATAGACAAACTCCTGGGATGGAGTCAGTTCTGACTTCTCTAGATTTACAATCCACCCTAGATCCTTTAATAAGGCTAGGACTACCTGCAGATTGCTGCGCAGAGTGACTGGATTCCCCGCCTTCAGCAGCCAGTCGTCTATGTACGTGTGAACAGCTATGTTTCTCCTGCGAAGTAAAGAAGTCATGGCGAGAACCACCTTGGTGAAGACCCTCGGAGCTGTGGTCAGGCCGAACGGGAGAGCATTGAATTCCCAAACATTGTCTTGGAACGCAAAGCGAAGGTACTTCTGAAAAGGAATTGATATTGGAATATGAAAATATGCATCCTTCAGATCTATCGACACTCCCCACATGCCTTTCCTCAGCCCTGTCATTACTGCTGCAACCGTCTCCATCTGCAACCGTCTCCAATTTGGGAGAAAGAATAAACTTGTTCAACGGTTTGAGATTGAGAATTGGTCTCCATCCTCCGGTACGCTTCGGAACGAGGAACATGATCGAATAAAAGCCTGGAGAAGACTGATCCTTGACTAAATGAATGGCCTTCTTCTGATGAAGAGATTGTATTTCTAACTGAATGGCGTCTAGACGATCTGATTCCCTTGGAACAGGAGTCCATATTGGAGTCGAGGTTAACGGAACTAACGATTGATGGATGAGCCAGTCCGGATCGTAGCCGTTTCTTATCCACTGACAAACTAAACAGTCGCGCATGACCTGTTCCCATTGGTTTAGGAATAGGTGAAGTCTGCCTCCGACGGAAGGAATCTGTACAGAATCGTCGGTCAAGATTAGCCGATAAGACGCTAAATCGCTTGGGTGAAGATTCTCGACTCCATCTGTCTCCGAAGCCATCGGTAGTGGTTCCGCCGGAAACCCGTCAGGACCGAGCCCCACGGCCGCCCCGCGGCTTCTTGTGGTACGACGGTCCGGAACCGCCGCCACGGCTATCCTTACGGTAGCCGCCTCGGCCCAAACCGCCACCCTTCCTGTCTTCCTCATACGGCCTCTTACTAGAGGACTTGTATGAGGACGAACGGCCAGGTCCTTGCGATCCGGATGACCTATGGGCATCACGGCCAGAAGGACGGAAGGGCGATCTAGGACGCTGCCTCTGCTGCTCCTGTCTATGCTGACGGTAGGACTGTTGCGGCTGAGTCCTCTTAGTCGACTTCCACGACTTGCCGACCACTTCTTGCTCCGCCACCATTGACGCAACCTTGGAGAGCGCTTGTCGTGCCGAGCCGCCGAACAAGCCTGGACCAATGAAGGGCGCAGAAGATAATGCAGCCCTCATTTCCGGTCCTGGTTCTACACAATCGAGAACCATTCTCCGTCGCTCTGCCAACGTTCTAGTGATTACCCTGGCCAGGCAATCCTGAGACAGGCGCATGGTGTCCCGAATAACTCCGGGAGCAGCCTCTGGTACCTGTCCGCCTTCCGCCGTGCAGTCCAGCATACCCTGCAAGACGGTACACCCGTGCGACAGCGCAGCCATGGCTGCCCTGGCCGCATCCTCAATGAGCGTAAGCTCATTGAACGGGTCTTTGTTGGTCTGCGAAACCAAGGGACGTGACCGCCCCTTAGCCTTCCCAGCCAACGGCCTATTCAGCGCCTCTCGTTCCGCAACGGAAAGCCGTGGAACCCGGGCGTACTGATGATAGGCCAGCTCCGGAAAACGGACCCTACTCCTTATCCCCTTCGGGGCCTTTGGTAATGCATAGTCTGGCTGAACCAGACGGTATGCCGCAACCTCCAACATGTCAGAAGTCTGCGTATCCAATGGGAGTGTCGGCATGGCAGAAGAGCCACTTGACAGAGCGCTAGCCGCACGCTCTGACATCCGTTCCATCGCCGGATCGCGCTGAGATCCTAGATCAGATGCCAACCCGAGACGATTGGTCATCCATCCAAGGACCTGCACCCATTCAGCTTCGGTGCAGAAAACGGACTCATCCATCAAAGAACTGCCGTTCTCATCCTCCTCTCTCCCTTAGATGAGAGGGCCACCGACGATCCATGCTGGGCGTTACGATACGCGTCTCTGCCAGGACAGATCGCATCCATAACGCGACTACCGGCGGCACCGGTGTCTAGCGAATCGCCAGACACGGACTCTCCGCAATCCATCGGCTCCCGCACGGGATCCGGGACTACGACCGCCTTAACTACGGCTGGTACCGTCACTCCGATAGGAGCCGCACCTAACGCCGCCGGGATACCAGCAGGAACCGCAAAACATGGCTCCGCCGGCATTGCCGGTTGCACAAATAGCGGATGGAATATGCCCGACGGAACGTCGACATCACCATCCGCCTGGCAACCCCGTACAAATCCCGAGGGCGACCCCTGGGACGTACTAGGCATTGCCGTCATCGAAAGATCCGGCATGCCGGAATCCTCCATTAGCAGCAGATCTTCCTCCTCTACCGTCGGCTCTTGAGCCAAGGACAGAGAAGGGGCAGGTGCATGCCCCTCAGCAGAACTAGCCGGACCACCTAACGGTTGTCCTGCACCAGCTTGCCTCACCGGGACCGTGGACTGCAACGAGTCAAACATCGCCTTGAACTGGGCCGCCCATACGCCCAGCGCTGAATCCATTCGTTCATTCAGACGACCTTCAAGTCCCATAAGAGACGCCTGCTGCAATTTCGCTGCCTTGTCCTTCGCGATCCTCTCCAGCCTCGCGTCGATCCCTGTCAAACTCTGCCACCATTGCCGACGACCTCTTCACGCACACATCACAAGGGCTGCCGACTTTACACTGAGCGCACGCCACACAGTGATGTCCCAAGTACTTCCGCTTCATGAACCTGTTGCACTTCTGGCACAACGTGTCCGGATTCTTAGGTTTCTGCGAACACAGAGAAAAATTAAAACGTTGCACATGACAAGCGATGACGAGCACACGCACAATCGACTTGATAGTTAAGATTTCTTAAACACATTAACTTTCTCTTAAATTAATGATAACCAAGTTCTTAGGCAGGAAATATTTGAAACTTTTTTGAGTGAAAATTTTTTAAAACACATCTCAGCCTTTAACTAACGTTAAATAACCAAGGCTACATCGCCGATCGCTACAAACACCCTCGACAATGAAGCGAAAGCTAAAAATCGGCGATAAACAGAGTGCATAGACACACCAAGCCAAAAGCGACATAATACATGGGCGCCGCCATCTTGGCCAAGGGCGCATCCATCTTTAGAGGAACCGAGTCGCAAGAGAAAATTAACCGAGTACCCGAATTAAATAAAAAGTTAACGGGTACAGAAGCGACTCCAACAATGGCTAACATTTTAAAACAATGTGCCAATTTAAGGAAATTTCAAACAGCATTTACGGCACGAATGTATAAATTCTAGATTGATACAACCTGCCCCTGTGATGATTTTCCAAGTTCCTCCATGAAGCCACCGATGTAATCCTTCGTAACAACCGATAACCGCTTAAATTAACCAAAATTTGAGCACACTAAATTTGCGACTTTGACAAAACGCAAAATAGACGAATCTGTGATTGGGAATTGACTCGGTACCTGCGGCTATGGTATTCCCGGACACAGTAGGGGCAGGACCAGGAGAGTGCGGAGTTTTAATTGTTTATTTTGAGCTAGACTAGATAATAGACATTATCATAATAGTACATCTGGTAAGTATTATTCGAAGTAGAAACATGGCGCGTCATACTTACTGCTGTACTTGATGGCTGCAGTTTGCCCCAGTCAGATCAACAATCAGTTTCAGCTTGGACCCAGCATAATCCACATACTGATGCTTAAACGCTCGCTCCTTAGCTTTATTGGTCCATGTTAAGCGTTCAAACATGTACACAACACCGTACAAAGCACCGACAACTGCAATCACTCGCCAGCCTGCTGCTTTGGTCACCTGAGTGAAAGGAAACAGTACAGAGTCTCTCTTCCGTCAGTTTAAATGGTTGATAAATATATAAGCGGGATCCGATTTGTCCCTTAAGTATTTGACATCATAATAAAATGTCAGACATCAAAATCAAAATGATGTCGCTCCATCACGAAAATCAAAAAGGTCTGTGCTGAAAATGTACAAATTGTATGTCTTTGATGAATTTACAATTTAATAAACATTCTGTTGAATACTTTGAAACTAATTTGACTGGGAGCTGTTACTGCCATAGGCAGTAACATAACCAGTCAAATTAGCTTCAAAATATTCATTAGCTGACTAGCATAGTTACCTTGAAATGTAGATTCACGGAATTCAGGTTTCAAAGTTTCAAATCGATTCAATCACAGGTAAAATGTGGACAGTGCACAGCTAGAAATGGGTGGGGCATAGCTAGAAATGGGTGGGGCATAGCTAGAAATGGGAGGGGCATAGCTAGAAATGGGGGACCATAGCTAGAAATGGGTGGGTATAGCTAGAAATGGGCGGGGCATAGCCAGATGTGGATCACTCTATGAAAGCAGACATTTTAGAACCATCTCAGTGTCTGGTTTACTCATATCTATTACACGCATGCCTGAAATGGTCTTTTTCAGATAAATCACATGTCGACTACATGCACTTACATTTTAGTACTCTGAGCAAAACATGGCAATGGCTATAGCTGCCTAATTTATTACTAGAGTGTTATGTTGAATGCACACATGTTGACCTCCGTTATCTGTTTTAACATTGACCACTAATGCGTTACTCAACATAATCTGGTAGTCGCTTACATGTACATTGTATACCGTGATTTCTCGACTAAAGGCCACCCTCGAATATAGGACGCTGTCCCAAATTTGACCAAAATCCACACAAAAAACTTGTATTCAACTATAAGATGCTGTATGTAAATTTAGAAAAAACGTACCTTTAAAAAAATAGAAAATTGGTATCAAAAATAACCATCACTCAGCGCTATGTTTAATGCATGACTAAAAATTATCATGGCGGAAGAGAAATTATTAAATAGGACCGCCTAAATATCGTGTATCTTCAATAAAGATTGTTTATTACATCAAAATCAATCTAATTTTGGCATAAAATGCCTCCTTGAAAACATAGAAATCGCGTGATGGAAACAGATTGTAATGGCTCTTTTGCGTTTGGAGGCGCTGTGTGATCTTATGCGCTAACGGGAGTTGGTTATCTGATTCTTTTGTGATTGGAGGCGCTGTGTAATCTTATGCGCTAACAGGAGTTGGTTATCAAACGGGTACGGGAACATTCAGTTCCTATCGCGCAATGATAATATATAGCAATTTCTGAGTCCAGAATATTTAGATCCGAGTACTCGCTCTAATTAGAATAAAGATCTTTTGCGATTCCCGTGATTTATACACATATCTTTTCTCGACACCATTTTATGTCAAATTCTGGATTAATTTTAATGTAATAAGTGATATGTATTAAAGAATAAGCAATATTTAGGCACCCCAATTTAATAATTTCACTTCCACTTGTTGTTTTTGGAGTATACATTAAACATAGTCTTCAGGCGGCGCGAATTGTCTAGGGTAACATTTAGTTCAATTTCCGTGGTATAATCTGTGACTTTTTAGGAAAAATTTTGAATGTTCTCAATTATAGGACGCACCCCCCTTTCTAGTACATGTATTTTTACCAAAAAAATGCGTCCTTTAGTCGAATTTTAACGGTAGTACAAACTCACCAATCCAGTGACGATCACAGCACCAACTGTCGTGCGCGATGTAAGGGATGCAAAAGCAGTGAGCATATGCAGCATGACATCACTGTCCTGGCTGCTGTCAGCTTTGCCTATCGGTGGCAATGGTGTTTGCGGAGATGTGCCAATACCCTGTAAGAAGGTTGAGGATATATGCTTAATCATGTTCAATAGAACATTTACAGATGAAGAGAAGACTATTTTTGAAAACTTACCACTAGAATGACTGGCTCAAAAACAGAGCTAAAATTCATAGTAAATTTTCAAAAATACTTCTCTTCATCTATAAATAGACATTTCTCAAAACCACCGTCACGGCGGAGTGAAGTTCGGCAAAATTGACCATTAAAGAGTTAATAGGAATTATTGCTTTGTTGTTGAATATATTGAAAGATTCAATTAGCGAGCATAACACAAGTTAACGCATTCAAACTCATAATGATTATGCCTATATGGGCAAAATGGATCCATGAGTTTAAGCTTATACTTGATACACCATGAAATAGATATTACCTGATTTAGTAATGGCAATGACATGGGCCGTACACCGCGTCCACCCAAAAACCTCTGCAAGAGAGCTGTAGGGCCGAGTGAAAAACGGAATGCAATATCTTCTTGAAAGTCGCCGCAGAGGTTTTTACAGTCCAGGCGATAGGCGATCTCGAAATCATGCTTCGGAAACTGACTGTGTATAAGTTGCTTGCCTTCATCGGAAAGGAGTTCAGAAAGGCGTTCTGAAAAGGAATAATTTTAATGTAAAATTTGCAAATTTGTAATAAATAATGCTATTAAAACACGGATTCTGTAAGTATTGTTTTGCAATACATGTCCCCTACCTGGTGATATAAATCTTTAGAGATTGACAGTCAAAAACTCCATTAAAAATTGACAGAAGCAGCTGAAACCCGAATTTGATCATTAACTTCTCATAGCAAAGCAATAAACCAAGTTTCAGTTATATATGGTGAGAGAACGAGTCTTGAAAGCTGATATGTTTGTATTTCATAAGTCGAAAGGGGACATAACTGCATTAAAAATTGACGCAAACGCCTGAAACTCGAACTTGGTCTGTAATTTCTCATAACAAAGCAACGTACCAATTCCCAGTTGAATATCTTGACTGCGAGAAAAATGGTGGAAAACTAATATTTTTCCTATTTCCATGAAAAACTGACGAAAATGTCTGAAACTCGAACTTGCTCTGTAACTCCTTATACCTTAAAGCGATGTACCGATTTTCACTTAAATATCTTGAAGGAGTGCGAAAAAAAGTGCAGAAAGCTGATATTTTTCATCGAAAGGGGGCATAACTCCATCAAAAATTGATGCATATGCCTGAAACTCGAACTTGGTCTGTAACTTCTCATAACAAAGCACTGTAGCATTTCTCAGTAGAATATCTTGAGACTGCGAAAAGGTGCAGAAAACTAATATTTGTCGTATTTCATAAGCCGAAAGGGTGCATAACTCCATGAAAAATTGACGAAAATGTCTGAAACTTGAACCTGCTCTGTAACGCCTTATACTAAAGCGATGCACCAATTTTTGCTTAAATATCTTGGAGTGCTGATATTTTTCATATTTTTTATGTAAAAAATCGACGAACACGTCTGAAACTCGGACTTGGTCTGTAACTTCTCATAACAAAGCAATGTACCAATTCTCAGTTGAATACCTTGAAGAACTGCGAAAAAACGTACGGAAAACCAACTGCGACAGACGGACGGATGAACAGAGTGCAAACCTATAGTCGCCCCGGTTTTACCGGTAAGGGACTAATAAAGACTAACTAATGACCACTAATGACAGGTGGTCACTAATCAAAGGTGGCTACTAACAACAGGTGATTACAAAAGACATATCATTTCATTATTAAAGTTTTTCAATATCTGCAATTTAAGGTAACCATACATGAATGGTCTCGATTATTTTGAAAACTACAATGGCTTCCATTTAAATTACCCTATATGGTATTGTGGTCCGGCTAGAAGTACGGTTACATCCACGCCGCATAATCGGCTCTGCATCAACAGTTGTCCATTAAAAGATCACTAACCTCATCTCA
This sequence comes from Chaetoderma sp. LZ-2023a, assembly GCA_034401795.1. NCBI lineage: Eukaryota > Metazoa > Mollusca > Caudofoveata > Chaetodermatida > Chaetodermatidae > Chaetoderma > Chaetoderma sp. LZ-2023a. The sequence continues at coordinate 160,872,347 of CM067359.1, forward strand.
TGATATCTATACAGATGATCTAATAGGCCACTCATCAACTATGTTTGGGATTTTAAGCTTTTTATCATCCCGTCAAAGAAAGATATTCAGGGCTTAGTAGCTAAATGTTGATTGATTTCTACAGCTTATAATGGCTGTCATGGTTTACTTTTCAAACAATCAGAAAGAGTGTAGCGTGTCTGCCTCAGTATATGCGCTCAGTCATAGAGGTGCCAACTATAGCGTGACAATGCGGTATAAAAGCAACCCTACAGTTAAGCTGTTGAATATTTTGAAACTAATTTGACTGGAAGTTGTTGCTGCAGCAACAACTTCCAGTCAAATTAGTTTCAAAATATTCAACAATATGATTATTACATAATAAAGAATGTAGTGCGTTGGCACATACATGACATCGCATGCTATCACTAGGAGACAAAATGGTGGTGATTAATTTTCAACATCTACGCAATGTTACAAAGCAGATAACTGTGATATAGATACGGGAATGTGACAGAATATGAATGATATGGAATCTATAAACCATCGGTGCAATACAACATTTGAGATGGGATTAGCATCCCTTTAAAGTAAAATCAGCATTCTACACACCATGTAACAGCTGTGGCCGAGAGATAAGCATTTCTCAGTAGAATATCTTGAAAGACCGCGAAAAAACTGCAGAAAACTAATATTTTTTGTATTTCATAAGCCGAAAGGGGGCATAAGTTCATGACAAATTGACGAAAATGTCTGAAACTCTGATACATATGTGTGTGAATAATTCATTCACATTATCATACTCTCAACATATTCGCTAGTGGTTCAGTACATGTAGCAGTCTATTATAGCCGCAAAGCAAATTGACAAATCACATTTCTGAATAGTGGTTCAAGATTGATTACCGGTAATCTTTTATCATTATGGTGGCTCAAGAAAATTTTGAGAGGACTATTTTTATGTTTATGGAAGTAGCAATTCCCATTGTAAATGGGTGAAAACAGTGCTCTTATGGCCGCCGAAATGGCCAAAATGGACATTTCGCAAGAGCACTGTTCAGTTCACCTCAGAAATAACTTATCATGTCTACAAAAACAAAAAAAAGAAGCAAGTTAGATACATTTGAACATGATGTAAGAAATGTTCTGTTGAATATTTTGGATTTAATTTGATTGGAAGCCATTAGCAGCAGTGCCTTCCAATCAAAGTATCTTAAAAAATTTTCAACAGTACATCTTACTTTGTTTTGGAAACATGTTAAGATATTTCCGAGCTGTACTGTAGAAGACATTTTGGTTGGCTTGACACTTAAAGGCTTAACATGGGGCCTGTGATAGAGGAGTAAAATCACACGGAATGATTTTTCTAGAGACAGCCACCGAAAAAGACAGACCAGCGAAAAAGATCTTTTCTGCATAAGAGTTCTGAAGCTTGCCATACTAGAATTCTTCTGACTATGCTTGACTAATACCAACATCGCAGTTAATGAAATTTCCAAGATTTTTTTAATATGCCAGGAGGACCCATTTTGAAGACCAAGAGAAGAATAGTTTTCTAAGAACATTGATATATTGACCATTTCTAAAAGCGCTAACAAAAAACCAGCAATAATTGACCAGATTTGTACAATTATCACAATTGATAATATCTATATATTAATAGCAAACTCAGTATCAGTTGTACGGACGTCTCTCAGGACTAATACTCATACCGGTACATGTACTTTAATCACAACAGAGGGATCCACTCTGTTACTCAAGTATCTGAAGGCATTGGCTGAGAAACTGAAATTTTCTTGACCAAACTTGACCATTTAATAACATCAGTTTTGATACAGATAGATACATGTACCACTAACAATAACAATAAAGGAATCCAATCTATCAGTCAAATATATGAGATCATAATGAATTACGTCACAATCAATTACGTCATGAAGGGCATATCTAAGTCTGTCATAAACGCTTAATAGTCTGTCAAGTTGTACGAATTGTATGTCTTTACTATTTAATAAACATGCTGTTGAATATTTTGAAAGTATTTTGACTGGACACTGTTGGTGCTATAGGTGTATAGTTTCTCGAAATGGATATTCAGGGCTCGATCGATTCCAACATACGCAGTGTGGTTAATTTCAAACACTGTTCTTGCCGCATGCATACATAAACCAAGAATAATCAAAGATTGAACAGCCTTGCCTATCTGTTTTTGCCACTTTGTAAAGACTTTTCAGATTTTCTGGATCTTTTAAAACTTTTTTCAGATCATAGCCAAAATTGTGGAATCCTAGTTCATGGTCACCCACTTTCTTGCTTAATTTTGAGCCAAATCGGACAAGTAGTTTCTGACATATACATAATATCAGGAATTCTTAATAGTCCATCATGTGTACGAATTGTATGTCTTTACTACTTAATAACCATTCTGTTGAATATTTTGAAACTAACTTGACTGGGCGCTGCTGCTGCCATAAATATTTAACAGATCTTACCTGACTGTATAGTTTTATGGAAATTGAGATTCAGGGAGTTCAGGGATCGATCTATCCCAACTCAGCCAAAACATGGGTGGAGCTTAATTAGCTAGAGCTGGTGGGGCATAGATAAAAGTGGATTCATCCATTGAGAACTCACAATATCTTAGATTCAATGCAGCAATACGAAAACATTGATGAATATATTGAAAATTCCATCAAGTTGTCTTCAAAATATTAAACAGAATATATTATTTAGTATCTAATGAGTCAGTTTTTAAGGCGCTTATATATTTATGAAAGCTGTTGAAGATGTCAGGGTCATTGCCACAGGTCACAGAATTAGTAATTATTATTATTATTATTATTATTATTATTATTAACTAATGTGAAGTACTGAAGCATTATAAATTGAAGTGTTACATTTGACAATAACATGTACTAGCAGACTGTCAATCCACGACTACAATGTGCACACATCACTCCTCACCTTTAAGGGTCAAGATTGGTCTAGAAAATTTACATCCTTTCGTAGTGAAAGTCCAGTTACAGGCCAAAAGAAGACGATTTTGAAAGCTTACAACTTAAATGACTGGCTCGGTTATCGAGCCAGTCATTCCAGTGGTACATTTTCAAAAAAGCCGGCTTTTTGCTTGTAAATGGACATTTCTCAAGACCACAGCAGAAGTAATTTTTGGCTAGCTTGACCATAACTGGGTTAAAGGATCATTCACGAATAAATGGATTAAAAACACAGCAAGTGAATAAAGAATAAAGAATCTAGTAGATAGAACCATGCCGGACAAACGGATTTAACCCATGTATTCATATCCCAGAGAAATGAAAACAATATGGCTAACTAACTGGTGAAGGGGTTTTAAATAAAGGTGAATTACTCTTATTAACTATTACCACTCTGATGTCAATTTTCTATCTATTACTGTGTCAATCGCAAAGAGAATTGTGAACATTTTCAACAATTTTGGTGGACGATGTCAGCGACATCCTCCACCAAATTTGTTAAAAATTTAACACCAGTTCATCTTTTAATTTAATTTGAAAATTTCAAGTTCTGACACCGGAGTTGTAAGGATTAACAGTTAATCTAGAGGAATTTACCTGTATGATCAAACCTTTCACAACTGGCTAATAATATTTCAAATTGTTATTATTTCCCTCACCCAGAAATGGAAAGATGGTGTGTGTGTGCGTGTGTGTGTTCAAATTTAACAAGAAGGAAGATTGTTGCCATAAACTAGCATTTAAAGACATTGGCCATGATCTGGATTAAAACATCTGGATCTGGTCGGATCAAATTACAGGTTTAATGATATCTATGAAATATAGATCCGATTCAACTCAACTTTTAGCACAAGAAACCTTGTTATAATAAACTAGGGTTCCCCAACTTTGGTCCTGATCTGAAAATAACTGACAAATCCAAAGTTTTTTAAATGTGACAAAATCAGGAGGGCAAGTCTACATTCTCCAATTGTTTCTGTTATATTTAGAAAACAAACGGAGTGAACAATTGTTGGTGTCCTGGCCAGCGAGATTTGTCAGTCAAATTTAGTATTTAGAATTTTGAGAATATTTTGATTGTGCACGCTAGCAAAGCTAGTGCTCATATAGTTAGTGGTACTAGGTTTAAACACCCCTGTGTTCACTTTGAGGATGTAAATTGTGGGACGACAAAAGTTCATCGCTTAAGCCTACCTGTCATGTCATTCTGAGTTTGTTCAACACCACGGGTCAATACTGAGGAGCAGCGAGATTGCAAATTGCGCCCTAAACCCAGCTCTACGTGAGCATGCAATTCCTAGAGAGCAGTGGAAGAAGCGGGTGGGAAGAATCAAGAAAAAGGTCTAATGAACATGAAGATGATAATAATAATAATAATAATAATAATGTGAAATTGCAGAACATAAAGTACATGTACATGTAAGTGCTTCCACATAGCCTTATTTTAAAAACTTAATATATTTTAGGCGTCGGTACATGATAAGAATTTAAGTTATACATTTTTCTTTATCCATACATGCATGTATGAGAAAAATGTATCTTTTGGCATGTTTGGTAAATTATTTTATGGAAAATGTTGACGAAATTGTAGATACCCGAGTAATTAAACATTAACCTTTTAACCTTCGAATTTATTCAAGAAAATTTTAATTTTCTGATAGAAAATATCCATTTGCAGACCAAGAAGAGAAAATTTACCACTGGAATGACTGGCTCGGTTATCGAGCCAGTCATTCTAGTGGTAAATTTTCAAAAATAGTCTTCTTTTGGTCTGCAAATGGACATTTCTCAAGACCACTGCAGAAGCCGTTTTTGGCTGCTATGAGTGTTAAAGGGTTAATAGTGTAACCACTGTATGGTTAATTTCAAACCCTAGTTAGTGATTAAATACGACTGAACCTGGATGTCAGTTGGCGACGAGACATGACTCTTGTCATCTTACAAGTTATGCCCGCATCATGCCAGGTGCAAAAAGTAAATTAATAAGCCATTTTAATACTTGTGTGAAATAAAACTAACGGCCTATAAAAATACATTACGTTGTGATTTCTCAATAAATAGGGTGAATAGTTAAATTTGTATTCATGTACTTTAAGCAACGCAACTAAACTGGGGGTGGGTGGGGGGATAGCAAATTTAAATGTACATGTCATATTGGAAGACCCCTAAAGACTGCCTCACATTACTGAAGCACTCAGAAATTGTTCATGTGAGTATTTCAATAGTCTAGCCCATTAACACTCAAGCTGGTCAAATATGGCCTCTGCACTGGTATTGTGATAGTTCCATTTGCAGACAAGAAAGACTATTTTTGAAAAATTTACAAATGGAATGACTGGGTCAATAACCGAGCCAGTCATTCCAGCCATAAATTTTCAAAAATAATCTTCTCTGGGTCTGCAAATTGACATTTTCTACGAGAAAATTAAGATTTTCTTGAATGATAAAAAAGTATGTATGTAGGCCACTTTCTTTTTGCAGACGCTTAGGTTTTGAACAAGAGGGTAACAACTCTTGTAACTACAAGTAACATATACTGGATTTGAAAACAGTAAATTTATATAAAAGATTTAAGCAACTTTTCATGCAATGTTATATTATATTGACAATTTTAACCATTTGGACAAAAAAGGCTGAAATCAAAAACATATTTATAAATTAATAAATATTCTGTTGAATATTTTGAAACTAATTTGACTGGCAGCTGTTTATGGCAGCAACAGTTTGAATTAGCTTCAAAATATTCAACAACATATGTGTACCTTGAAATTGATATTCTGAGAATTCAGGGTTTACCCATAGCAGTTTGTTGTAAAAATTTAGTTTTCAAATTAAATTAAAAGATGAACTGGTGTTCTTTTTTCAACAAATTTGGTGGGAGCTGGTGCTGTCGTAGACAGCAATATCGTCTACCAAAATTGTTGAAGAATACACACCAGCTTCTTTGCTATTGAGAAAATCAGAATTAGAATATTGACATCAGAGTGGAAGTGTTATAAGCAATTTTACAACAATGGTTTCAACTCTGCTTAGGTTCAAAATATTCAATTAGGTAACGTATATGCCACACAAATTTGAGAAATAAAATCTCTAAACAAACAAACTAGAATGCGCAGTCAATAGCACGCCATCACAAATCCCAGCGCTTTTACCAACTTTGGCATTCTGCACACCTCCACCCCCTCCCATCCCACTCTACCTAACCATGGTAGCATCAAGTGGTTTCACCAATTGTTTTCAGAGGAGATAGCCAGATGGACAGGACGGATGGATGGATGGACGTCGGATGGCCCTAGGTAGTTGCAATACTCTCTTTATTTCAAAATGTGTAGGGATAACAAGTATAGCATGATTGTAATTCCAGCCGACTGTACTGTCTGAATTTGCATATATGACATGTACATGTATATATCAAAAGCAAAACACAGTGTAGATTTCACACGTTCACGAAAACAATGATCATGAAAATGTTGATGACTGGCAAAAGAAATATCCCAAATCCCATGCTTGCAAACAATAGACACCGACGAGCGACAACCACTTGACGCCATCTTACCCAACATACGGCACTGAAGCGCCTCCATAGAACGACTGATTGACATAGAGCATCGACCAATCATATTGCGGCAAAGACACCCCTCGGTGTGCACGCTCAATTCCTTTACAGCAGCATAAATAACAGCAACAATTATATAAGTATCTTAGTGGACAAGGAACTGTGCAGAAAACCCATCTTCAAAGGAATATCATTCTTCAGGTTATGGAATATGTTATATGGTCAAATAGTATATGGAATTTTCAGAATTCTACCATCATGGGCTTAGATGCCTTCCCATGATGCAAAACGTCATGCCCAAATTAACCAGTCTATCTAGTGGTTTTTAGGAAATGTCCATGCGCAAGCCTAGAGAATACAAAATAATTTTTTTACAATTTACCATTGTTCTGGAAACGAATGAATTTACAGATGAATGAACGTGCCACATTTCTGATGTTTCCTGTCCACTATGTCCGTATGGCTGGGAGGCAATAGAGGGGTTAATTTCTAGCTATATCTCTCCTATATCTAGTCAAGATCCCGCAACTTTTTATGCATCTTGTATTCGATAAGGATCAAAATTCCATGTTATCAATAAATGAAACATGTTGAATATTTTGGAATTCATTTGACTGTGTGCTGTTGCTGCCTTTGCCAGCAATGTAGAGTTCCCATTCAAATTGGTTTCAAAATATTCAACCGAATGGTTAGTAAATTATAAATTCATCAAAGACATACAATTCATACACGTTTGTGACAGGACTTTCGAGTTTAGTGACAGAACTACATGTGCGTCATTTTGATTGACACCAACTAAAATGTGACATACATGTAATTGATCACGACATCAGATAATTGATTGACAGATCAGATCCGTTTATTGCCCGTGGATCAAGCCATATCAAATTCCACAAACAGTCACGATAAGTCAGTACAATGTCATATACTGAAATGAGCTGTAGTGCAATTCAAATAGAATGTTAACCCGTCATGTGTCAAGCCTCAAAGTACTCACAATGTGTCAAGCCTCAAAGTACTCACAATGTGTCAAGCCTCAAAGTACTCACAATGTGTCAAGACTCCTTACCACTGACTGTAATTTACAAAATTAGCTTTCTGTTTTCTTGCAAATGGATGTTTCTCAAGACTAATATAGAGACTCATTTGGATGTCTTGGCAATTAAAAACATCAATGGTCAAACAAACAGAATATTTTTGCTTATTTTGTGCACATTTGCAGGCAAAGAGAAGAGTATTTTTTTTAATTGACGACTGCAATAAGCGACCAGTTATTCTAATAACTGAACAGTTATTCCAATGGTTTGTTTTGAAAAATAGATTATTTTTTAACATCTACCACTGAAAGAAATTGACTCGGTTACTGAGCCAGTAATTCTAGTGGTAAATTTTCAAAAATGCTTTTCGCTTGACCCAAAATGTACATTCCCCAAGCTCACTGCAGATGCCGTTTTTGGATGGATGAACCATTACGGGGTTAAGTTGGCACCGACGGGGTTAAAATGAGTAATACGTGTAACTCTGATGTTTGGAACCCTGATATATAAAGGAAGTCAAAATGCTTTTGAGATTCAATCTTTTTCAAAATGCCTGCAGAGCCAAGATTTAGTTTCACTGTACTGAAATGCAGTAGCAAAAAATTCAGAGTGAGATACGTTTGTGTACATGTATTAAATGGCCCAAGCTATCCAAATGGATTCTGCAATGCTCTTGAGATTTGGGATTAGTAAAACAAGACAACTATTATAGAAAGCTTATTACTCGAATGTCAGATACTGAAAACGATCCAGTTTAAGAGTATACTTACCACCCTGATACCGTATGATACAATGTATAGTCAGAATTTGTAAGAGAATTCGTCGGAAGGGAGGCGAAGGCCAGAAGACCGGCTCATCCCTGGAAGAGCAAGCTCTTTTGCTTTTGGAGCACAAAAAACATCTGAAACCCTGATTGTACAGTGCTGAGTTTTAGACGAGGCTGTGTGGTCAGCAGTGATTCGTGATGGCTTGAAGGTGTTTGCGATGATGCGCATCAAGTCTGACCACGAGGGGCTTGGAGCTGCCTGACTGTCACAGTTGTGTAGCATCATATAGGGGCACTATTACTTTCATGGGAATTATTGAGCCTCAAATCTACATCAACCCCCCCCCCCCCCAACAACTGGAGAGAAATGGTTCCTGTTATTCAATGATTTGCTTTAATGGGATAAACCTATGAAAAAACCCAATTAATTTGACCAATCATACCCATTAACCCTTTAACACTCATATCAGGCAAAAACGGCTTCTGCAGTAGTCTTACGAAATGTCCATTTGCAGACCAGGAGAAGACTATTTTTGAAAATTTAGCATTGGAATGACTGCCTCGATAACTGAGCCGGGCATTTCAGCAGTAATTTTTTTAATAGTCCTCTCTTGTTCTGCAAATGGACATGTTCTATGAGGTAATTGAAATTTTCTTAAGAAATTTGTGGGCTAAAAAGTTAAACTTGGTTAATTAAATAATATAATACCTTCTTATAAACATTGAGAACATTTTGATCGGGATGGAATGGTCGATCAAATTCATCCACAACAATCGCCAGTCGTCTAATCTCCTGGTTCAATGCTGTCGATACCTGCAATGAAGCGGATATACAATAATAGAGCTAACAATAAGGAAATAAAATCAGGTCTGCCAATTTATCATATAAATATACACCTGTTTAGTATTAACCAGGAAGGGGTTTAAGCGGGCTAAAAACGGACCTCTGAAATGGTCAAATGATAAATTTTCAAATATAGTCCTCTCTAGTCTTGCAAATGGATATTTGTCAAGATGTTTGCAGAGGCCAGTTTGGGCTAAATGGGATACTGCTCCACTTTAAAAAGAAATCAGATTCATTGCCTCAGAATAAGGATTAGAAATACATGTAAGGAGTAGAAGTCAATATCTGGTACATGGACAGAACAGATGAACAACAAATAACTTGTCCTCGATTTCACCTGTCATTCAAACATGCTCTACAGTTTGTTGTCCATCACATCACATGAACTGTTGGTTTAAACAGTTTATTTTTTCTTATTAAATCATGAAGATATTTCTTGTTGGTGTGTCTCCCACTTTGCAAACAAATACAGTTCCTTTTTACAAACAAAGAGGCAGTTTACATAATAGAAAAAATAAGTTTGTAATTAATAATAATAACAATGGTAATAGTATAAAAATTGATGAGATTGGGATAAGTAATTTTAGAATGTAGATAGAGCAGAATTGGAGTTACAAGAGAGAGAGAGAGAGAGAGAGAGAGAGAGTGTGTATGTCAAACTTGTATACTCCTACAGTATGCTAAGAGTAACAAGAAAACTCAGAGATTACAGCCCGTCACCCTCCGGTTTTTGTGACATTGTGAAGTTTTAGTTTTCAAATTTTTTTCGGATTACACCCTAAGTCGTGGAATGCTAGTAAATGGTCACACCCTTTCTTGTGTTAAAATTTGAGCAATTTGGACAACTAGTTTCTGAGATATCCATAGATCCAGAATTTGATCCGATCCTGATTCTTTTATTTGGATCACTGTTAAAATCTGGAATGGCACATTCCTTCAGTGTTAAGATTTTAACCAAATGTGATTCTAAGTAGTTTTTAGATACTGAACCGGACAGAGACAGACCCAATTGCAATATCATCTTCCGCTTATGGGGCGAGGATAATAAACAATAGCATACTATTTGAGGAACTTTTGTGTCTGAATGTTTATACTCTACACTCGGCATGTGTCATCGTTGACCATCTGGCAGTACCTTTCTTTCAACGTCCTCCACCATGCCTTTTATCTTATCTTTAATCTCATGGGTCAACAGAATAAGTTGCTTATTCATGTAGTCAAGTTCATCCGCTTTCTCATTCCGTAAAGTCACCTGGTCTGACCTGCAGTAAATAACACGTACATTTCATCTGTAAATGGACTCCATATTTGGCTTTACATGCAAGAAAACAAAAGAATTCTAGAAAGAGAAGAGGCTAGCAGCTGTTTGAAAATAGATCTCCCTCAATCAAAGAAACATTTTGCCCATCTCTGCAAGTCTTCTACACCTATAAAAGAATATGTATCTATTTCATTTTTCACACTGGCTAGGCTGGCATGATTATGCAATTTTTATAATCACAATGATTTTAGAAAATTAATCATGATTATTCTCTTAATCGTAGATGTACTGATGGGGGTGGGGTGGGGAGACATAAAGCCATGAACTTTACTTCAAACGGGTATGGTTAAGGTAATGATAAAAGAAAGAAAATTGGTACATGTATCGCTGATCAAACCATTCAAAATTCCTCAAGTCTAGATCACAATAAGATATTAATATTTGTAATCAAAATAGATAAATATCTATATTTCTTTGAACATGTTGAAAGCTGAGATGATTTTATATTCAGGAAAGAGTACCATGGGGCCTGTATCGCTCACCTGGGCCATAAGCATCTCAACTAGAATGGTCATTAACAATAAGTAGAAGTCTAATGAGTTGAGCAAACTTGTACCAAGTCGTTTTCAGCAAAACTAGGTCATCCAAGATGGCCACCAAACCATTCCCTTGAACAAACTTCGTTCAGCTCTTGCCCTAGATCATATTTCATGAAGCTTGCATCGATCCCCCAAGCGGTTTGGGAGAAGATTTTTAAAGACGTTTCCTCAAACCGGCCGAAATCCAAGATGGCCACCGAGCAAATTGGCCGATCGGCTTCGTTTGAACACACTTGGATCCTACTGCTCTAAGGATGTTTCCTGCCAAATATAATTCGAATCGGCCTAGTAGTTCTCCAGAAAAAGACATTTTAAATTTCCCATTGCTTTAGTATGGGCGCCTTTGGCGGGAAAATAATCCAAGATGGCCCCCAAACCGTTTATCCGACAGTTTCGAAAATGGCAAATTTGAGCACAGAATACCCAAAACGAATCAACTTCCATTGAACAAACTTTAATGGCCCTTAGTCCCTAATCATATCTCCCAAAATTCGGCCCGATCCCTTAAACGGTTCTAGAGAAGAAGTCGTTTTCAGCAAAACTAGGTCATCCAAGATGGCCACCAAACCATTCCCTTGAACAAACTTGGTTCAGCTCTTGCCCTAGATCATATTTCATGAAGCTTGCATCGATCCCCCAAGCAGTTTTGGAGAAGATTTTTAAAGACGTTTCCTCAAATCGGCCGAAATCCAAGATGGCCACCGAGCAAATTGGCTGATCGGCTTCGTTTGAACAAACTTGGATCCTACTGCTCTAAGGATGTTTCCTGCCAAATATAATTGAAATTGGCCCAGTGGTTCTTGAGAATAAACGAAATCTAGGATTTCTTTTTTCACGAGAGAGTTGATACTTACCTCCCTAATACTTTTGATATTGCTAAATATTGGCTTTCACTCAATAAACACTCAGATTTAAAACAGTTAGGTGCCCCTACTGGGCAGGGAGTCAGAGCGTAGTCTGGCGGATGCCAGCCCCACCACCGCGCATGCGCAGACTAGCACTTCCTCTGACTAGATTATTGGCTGACACACATGCAACTATTAAGAGCCTGAAGACCGAGCCTCTGTGGGGTGGAGAGGCCGGGTCCGTATCTAGGGAGGTAAGTATCAACTCTCTCGTGAAAAAAGAAATCCTAGATTTCGTTTATTTCACTTCAAGAGTATACTTACCTCCCTAATACTTTTGATATTGCCAGAATTCGAAAGTGAATCTGGCGGGAGGGAGGCGAGGTCAAAAGACCAGCTCATCCCTATACGCTTTTCTGCGTTTAAGGCACTTAAACTTCTGAAACTGTAAGAAAAAAGAGTCAGGATTTGACTAACCATCGGATAACACCACCGATGTATGAGAGATGACCGAATGTCATATGCGCTCCCCCCCCTCCTTCCTGGGAGGAAGAGTCGACTGACCTCAATGTCCTATACGCTCTCTACGTACAAGTGCCATGTACTACAGGACAGAGACGAAAAAGCTCCATTTTCGTAACTCTCAACAATGAACCACACAAATACACAAACCATCACCATATTAATAACGGGTAATCGTGACAATACAATCAACAACGGACAACACATGAACAAGACTGACCTTGTTGAAAATGGCTGCTGACATCATCTTCCCATTGGTAAAGACTGATGCAGGCCCAAAAAAGTGGGTGTTTCCATAAATTAATTGTGAAATATATAAGTAATGAGGAAAACCTCCTCAAAAAATATAAACCGATTTATTTTTTCAAAACCGACAAGGCGAGAGGATTAGAGGTGTCACGGAGATAATGGTCTGTAAAACTTGACTCACAGTGCCACTGAGCCACCGACATAATATCATCCACAGGGACCCCATTAAACAGGGCCGTGGATGTCACTACGCCGCGGACACTGTGAGCCTTGGCCACGTCAACCTGCTTCCCGGTGGCGGATTTATGGCAAAACTGAATGCATTCCACAATCCACCTGGAAATGGTGTCCTTAGAAGCCCTCCCATGGGGTTCAATATATGACAACCATAACGCTGACTGGTCGGTGCGCCATGCCGCCGTACGTTGTTTGTACCGGCGCAGCGCCCGGACGGGACACCATGCTTTAGAATTAGGATCATATCTAGTTAAAGCAGGCAAAATAATAGGTTGACCTGGATATTTCAACGACTGATTTTTAGCCAAGAAATTAATCCTAGGTAGCAGCTTAAGGCCTTCCCCTGAAACCACAAAACGGTCATCCTCGGCTGATAAGGCATGAATTTCACTCCTACGCCTAGCCGAGGCCGCAGCAATTAAAAACACAGTCTTCAGTGTTAATAGTTTCATAGAAATGGAACTAAGTGGTTCAAAAGGCTTATCACCTAGTACTTGAAGCACTAGCGATAAACTCCAAGACGGAATCACAGGTGGATTCCTTGGTCTTAGATTGCCCATGCCTTTAATTAATACATTTAATGTATTTACTTCATCACTTCCCCTCTTAGCCAAGCAAGGAATAACAGACATTAATGCTGATTTATAACCAGCAATAGAGTTAGGCTTGAGGCTATAGGCATCATAGAGGTGACAGAGGAAATCAGCTACTACTTGAATAGATGAATCCATTGGATCAATACATCTTTTTGAGCACCATTCTGCAAATCTGTTGATTTTATAATTATATGCTCTGGAGGTTGACCCCCTCCTGGCTTTGGCCATAAACATGGCTGCTTGCTCAGAAAAGCCCTCCTTAATTCTAGATTCCTTGACAACATCCACGCAGTCAATCTGAACATTGACGGATTGTTGTGAAGGGCCTTGCCCTGGAAGATAATATCGTCCATCAGAGGCAGAGGAACCGGATTGCAGACCAGAAGGTCCAGCAGATCCGTATACCATGATCGGCTTGGCCAATCCGGGGCGATCAGAAGCACTTGGCATTCCTCTTGTCTGATTTTCTGAAGAATTTTTGGAATCAGGATTGCTGGAGGGAATGCGTATGCATACATTCTCCCCCAGCTGATAGCTAACGCATCTGTTGCGAAAGCGCTTGGATCCGGAATCGGAGAGACGTACGTCGTCATCTTCGCATTCTTCTTCGTTGCGAACAAATCGATGTTGGGTTTCCCCCAATGGTCGAACAGACGATCCGCCACACATTGATTTAGTTGCCATTCCGTGGGTAAAACACTCATCCTTCGGCTCAATGAGTCTGCTAGCAGGTTTAACCTTCCCGGAATATGAACTGCTTTCAAGGTAATCTGGTGATCCAGACACCAACAAAGCAGTTTCCATGTCATCATACAGAGACTGGGCGACTTCGTTCCGCCCTGGCGGTTTATGTAAGTCACAACTGTTGAGTTGTCTGAACGAATAAGAACAATCTTGCCCTGAACTTTCTGTAAGAAATGTTCCAGGGCCAGGACTACTGCTCTTAGCTCCAGTAGATTTATATGTTCCTTTGACTGTTCCAGATTCCAAAGCCCTGATATCGTGGATTCTTCCAGGCAAGCTCCCCAGCCCTCCATCGATGCATCTGTATACACAGTCACCTGAGGGTGGGGAGGGGTTAGCAAAACCCCCGGCAAGAGATTCTCTGTATTCAACCACCATTGCAGGTGGTGAATCAGAGGCGCCAACACTGACACATTCGAGTCCAGCGAACCTGTACTCTGGGTCCATTGTGTCATGAGAAACAACTGTATCGGCCGCCTGCGTAAGGCGGCCTGAGGAATGACTGGTTCCAACGAAACCATCAACCCCAGCATTCTCAAGTAAACCCGTGCCAGGACATGACGACTGTCGCACACTGACTGAATCAACGAGATGAGTTTTTGAACTCTCTCCTGAGTAGGATAAACATATCCTGTCTCTAGATCGAAGAACATCCCCAGGTAAACAAACTTCTGGGATGGAGTCAGCTCTGATTTTGGGAAATTGATCATCCAGCCCAAGTCTGTGAGAATTTTCAAAACAATCTCCAGATTGGCGGACAAACCTTCCCGGGTGTGCGCTTTCAACAGCCAGTCGTCTATGTACGTGTGGACTGCTAAGCTTCTCCTGCAGAGGTATGCTGTGATCGCAAGAACCACACGGGTGAAAACCCGAGGAGTCGTGGAAATTCCGAAGGGCAACACCCTGAATTCCCACTGTCTGCCCTGGAATGCAAATCTCAGGAAGCGACAGAAACTCCCGTGGATGGGGATGTGGAAATAAGCGTCCTTCAAATCTATCGACGCCGTCCACATCCCCCTCTCCAACCCCGCCAACACCGAGCGCACCGTTTCCATCTTGAAACTGGGCGTCTCGATGAACTTGTTCAATGGCTTGAGGTTGAGAATCGGTCTCCACCCTCCGGTGCGTTTTGTTACTAAGAACAGGGTTGAATAGAAGCCCGGACATCTTTGTGCCGGCTGAATAGCTCCCTTTTGTATGAGGGAATTTATCTCCTCCTCGATACACAACCTTTGCTCTGGATCTCTCGGAATGGGAGTCCAGACTGGCACCAGAGACAGTCGCGACGGCGGGCCTGTCACCCACTCTGGATGATACCCGACGGAAAGCCATCGCAAGACTAAACGGTCCTGAGTTAACCGTTCCCACTCTTGCACGTGGCCGGCTAGCCGGCCTCCCACCGGCCCACCTAGGGACCGCGGTGGACACGAGGCATGCAAGAGCGGCACTGTCTCCGTCGCCATACACACCGGAGTGGTTCTTACCGCGGTAAGCGTCCTGTCAGGACCAATAACCACGCCCAGACCCTCGCGCGCCCCGCCCCGCCCCGCGCGCACCTCGGTGCGCGGGCGGCTGCCTGGCTGACGGCGCCTGAGGAACCTGCGCCCCCCTCGCTGCTGGCCGAATCGCACGCGGCCGAGGCCGACGCTGCGACGGTGGCTGGCCACTGACCTGGCCATCACCACCTCGAGCCTGCAGGGGACGATACGCCGGGGCCGCGGCGCGAACGTTAGCACGACGCAGTACATCAAACTGCTCGCGCAGCGCCCTCTGGTTATTCACCAGGGTGACCGTCTCCTGGAGGTGGCGACATCCCTCACCTCCAAAAAGACCAGGGCCCGTCATAGGCGTACGCAGTAGCCTATTGTACAGGTCCTGAGACGGGCACAGATTGTCCAGGGCAAACGTGCGTCTTGCCCTGACACTCCTGGTCACCGCCCGAGTCACACAGTCCAGTGCCAGGTTAATACCATCCTGGATGGTTCGCTGGACAGTGACCGGACTTGGCTGGCGCGATGCGGATGCCGTTACTACCCCCTGTAACAGCTGGGAGACGTGGGACAGAGCGGCAATCGAAGCCCTCCCACTCTCCTCCGCATCACGCAACGCGGCATTCGCCGAACGCAACGCGTTCGCGCACAAGACACCCGTGTCAGAACGGGAGCCTGGCCGCGCATCCTCACCCAAAGCCGCGCGGTCATCCACGCTGGGCTTGGGTACCACACCGTACCGCTGGTAATCCAGGGGCACGATGCGACAACGCCTGGCCACCTCGCGAGGGGCCTTCGCGAGACGTCCACTCGACTTAATGGACGACTCCGCCGCCTTGAACATGTCAACGACATGCTCCGCCAGCGGCAGAGAAGGCATAGCGTTAGCAGTCGGTTTCCCAGCTAACCACGGCGTGTGAACACGCTGGCTAGCCGACTGCTCCACGGGCAGATCAGGCCTAACGCTCACCAACCACTGGCAAGCGTCATACCAATCCTCCTCCGTGGCTAACTGCGAGCGCTCTACAAGACGGGGTCCTTCGTCTTCCTCCTGAGCGCAAGCAGTAGAGCTTGACGGCGGGTATGCTGATACACCTGGCAAGCCAGGGAAAACACGCGGGCCTGACAGCACCGGCATGAAAATATCACTGGTTTGACCAGGAGCAGGCACCGTGGCAGAGCGCGGGGTATATATAGGCTCACCACGGGCCCGGCCAGCACCAGCAACACCCTCGGCAAGCCGAGGTATGCGGTACCGCTGGCCATCAGCAGCGCCCTGGGCCACCACCTGAGCCGCGGACTTTACTCCAGGGTGAGTAAAACCGTGGAACAAGGCGCCTGTATTCCCCGCGAGGGGTGCACAAACGTCTTCATCCATGTCCACGTCGTCAGACGGCGACCCTAGCAGGTAATCCTCATTACCCTGGTCAGAAAGATTAGACCCCGGGTTAGCAAAGAGAGCTAACCCGGGCTGACCAGGAACGGTGCCATAGGAGGTACTGGCCACCGCGGCGTGCGGATACCCCTGGACTGATAAGCAGCCCGCGGGTTCCAGCGACAACCGTCCACGGTCCCCTATCGGCGCGGCAATAAGCCTGCTGCCAGGGCCGTGGAACGCCCCCTCTAATGGGGCCACCTCTGAATCGTCGGACAACGGAAGCGGACTAAGGAAAATCGATCCAGAGGTGGGGATTACCTGCTCCGAAGCCGATGATGAGGACAGTAAAGGATTTGGTCCAGGAAGCATGCCACGAAGCAACCCTGGAACCAAATCCTTTATTGTCCTCTTCATCTCTCCCAACATCTCGGTCCGGAAGGCCTCCATATCCACCGCGGACGAGACCTTCCCCTTACCCTTACCACTTACAACCTCTCGTTTCCGCTTCTTCTTCTTCTCCTCCTCTACCACCTTGTCCGTCGCCTGTAAATAGCACAAGAATTCGGACATTAACTCGCCCCCCCCAGTGCTTACATATGTCACAATTAACCAATGGACCACAAGGGCTACATTGACAGCACAGATGCGGCCAGAACTTATCCGGCAGAAAACGACCACAGGACGCGCAACCCGGTCCCTGAAACAGGGCAAAGGACAAGGAGTATGAGCAACTAGTTAAGCTTAGAAACTCAATCCAACTCAAAGAGAAGGAAAACGATCATAAAGATCCATATACATCAGAAACCAGCATAGCGCTTGAATTGCTTGATAAACACATAGCCAGGCTGATTATGACGTCATTAATCCCGTGACAGGAAAAAATCGATCCCAACAAAACATCCAAGGACGAATTGTATGCTGAATGGATAAGTTGACTACACAACTATCAGATACATATAGATAACTCTTTTCTGGCAAAAATGTTAATTATCTCCCTTTGTTTGTTTACAATAATTAACATCACCACATTATCAATAACTAGATACCTGACACTTTGTATAGACAAACCATCCAACGTGACGAACCGGAGAACTCCACCATCTGCACGCCTCTTAACTCTCTCCACCTCATGGGGAAGGAATTGGATCAAGAGGGCAAAGTGAGAAGACCTTTATACTAGGCCTCCAACTCACTGGACATATTTTTCATTTGGTTAGATAACCTAACAGTGTTAGTAGGAAATGGAACCATGGTGGAGAGAAAACTAACTCTCAGCAACTGTGATTGTCACCACCCAGCGTCATACAGACCTGTGGACATAAACAGAAAGAGAAATTAGTCCTAGGAAGCACCGAGTTGACCTAAACCAACTAACTAAGGCGCTTATCACGGTAAACGCGAGTCCCGGAAACACAATACACCGGGAAGAAAACTCGCTAATTTTACTAGAAGTCACCTGATTTAAAGGTCCTAAGTCCTTCTTTGGCGAATTGAAACCTCCCGCCATCCAAAAAAGTGACTATCACACCAACCAACACCACTTAAACTAGTTTAAGATAAAGAAAAGCTTCAGCACAAAAAGACATGTGTGAACTCTCTGCCAATAATCTAGCAAAGAGGTAGTGCTAGTCTGCGCATGCGCGGTGGTGGGGCTGGCATCCGCCAGACTACGCTCTGACTCCCTGCCCAGTAGGGGCACCTAACTGTTTTAAATCTGAGTGTTTATTGAGTGAAAGCCAATATTTAGCAATATCAAAAGTATTAGGGAGGTAAGTATACTCTTGAAGTGAAAGTCGTTTAAAGGAAAAGTTGACAGACGGACAACAGATGGATGGATGGACGACGGACACACGGTCGCCATGGCATAAGCTCACTTGGCCTTTCCGGTCAGGTGAGCTAATAATCAGAGAAAATATTCCCCTGGTGCCGCTCGTTAGGTCCGCTATGCGACCTATGCCATGTAGCCTCAATCAAGTCTGTCATGGTCGGGTAGAAGCAACCATAAAAGTACCTATTTTAAAACTAATTTAACTAAAATTGTTGATGCCTTAGGCATGTTAGGTAGCAAAAGCTTCCAGTTAAATAAACGAAATCACGGATTTCTTTTTTCATGAGAGAGTTGATACTTACATGTACCACCCTGAACCTCTATGATATTTCCTAAATATCGACCTAGCTTCAATAATACTCAAAATTAAAAAAGACACCACCCCCACTGGGCAGGTTACTCAACTGACAGATCAGCGGATGTGCGGCCCAAACTCGCGAATGCGCGGGCTGTCTCATTCTATTCCAAAATATTGGCTGACATAATTGCAACATAAAACGCCGAAAGACAGCCTCTGAGGGGCGGAGAGGCCGGGATTATATCAGGGTGGTAAGTATCAACTCTCTCGTGAAAAAGTAATCCACGATTTCATTTATTTCACATCAAGAGTATACTTACCACCCTGATACTGTATGAAACAATGTATAGCCAGAATTCGTCAGAAGGGAGGCGAAGGCCAGAAGACCGGCTCATCCCTGGAAGAGTAAGCTCTTTTGTTTTTGGAGCACAAAAAACATCTGTAATTGCATATGTAAACACAATCAGAAAATGACATGGACATCGGCTAACACGACCGATGTTGAGAGTAATGACCGTTTAACATTTGCTCCCCCCACCCCACCCCTTTTAAAGACGGAGCCATGACCTCAATGTCCTATATGTTCTCGTGCTAAAGTACTATAAGACATTGGATGAAAGCTTCATTTCGTATACCCTCCGATGGAACCACAAAGAACACAAACCATCACCATTTTAGTAAGTAATAATGGACGTGACAAAAAATAACCATCGCCAAATATAGAACTAACCTATTTTGACGAGATTCCGTTTAATCACCGCTGGTGATGATAGGTTCAGTAAGGAAAAGTGGGGATTCCGCCACTAAATTGCACTGTGTGTGAGTCAACAGCCTTATGTACAATATTTACAAAAATATATACAGTTTAATGTTTACGTAAAATCGATAAGGCAAGCGGATTAGACGTGTCATGGAGGTAATGATCTGTAAAACTAGACTCACAGTGCCATTGTGCTACCGACATAATGTCATCCACCGGCACTCCATTAAACAGAGCCGTGGATGTCACTACGCCACTGACATTATGAGCCTTGGCCATGTCAACTTGTTTTCCTGTGGCAGCTTTGTGGCAATGGTGGATGCATTCCACAATCCACCTAGAAATGGTATCTTTAGAAGCTCTCCCATGGGGTTCAGATACATGTAGACATAAAGCACTAGGGTCCATCCACCATTCCTCTGTACGTTATTTATAACGTGTTAATGCACAGACAGGACAGCAAGCCTTTGAATTAGGATCAAACCTAGTCAAAGCGGGTACAACAACAGGCAGACCAGGATATTTTAAAGTTAACTCTAGGTAGAAGCCGGAGGCCTTCCCCTGTAACCACAAAACGGTCTGGCTTTGCTGACAAAGCATGTATTTCACTTTTTCGTCTGGCTGAAGCTGCAATAATCAGAAAAACTGTTTTAAGCGTCAACATTTTCATGGAAATGGAGCTTAGTGGTTCAAAGGGTTTATCCGCTAATATTTGAAGTACTAACGATAAACTCCCAGACGGAATAACTGGTGGATTCCTTGGTCTAAGATTACCCATGCCTTTGATTAAAGTATTTAAATTACATACTTCATCACTTCCCCTATTAGCCAAGCAAGGGATAACTGACATTAAAGCTGACTTGTAGCCAGCAATAGTTAGGCTTGAGGCTATAGGCATCAAAAAGGTGATAGAGGAAATCGGCTACTACCTGAATAGATGCATCCAATGGATTAATACATCTTTTTGAGCACCATTTAGCAAATCTGTTGATTTTATAATTATATGCTCTGGAGGTTGACCCTCTTCTGGCTTTAGCCATAAACATGGCTGCTTGCTCAGAAAAGCCCTCCTTAATTGCTGATTCCTTGACAACATTCACGCAATCAATTGGAACATTGAGGGGTTGTTGTACAAGGCCTTGCCCTGGAAGATTATGTCGTCTATCTGAGGCAGAGGAACAGGATTGCAGACCAGAAGATCCAGCAGATCCGTATACCATGATCGGCTTAGTCAATTTGGGGTGATCAGAAGCACCTGACATTCCTGCTGCCTGATTTTCTGGGGAACTTTTGGAATCAGGATTGCTGGTGGAAAGGCATATGCATACATTCCCTCCCAGCTGATAGTTAGCGCATCTATTGCGATAGCGCTCGGATCTGGAATCAGAGAGACGTACGTCGTCATCTTCGCATTCTTGTTTGTTGTGAATAAATCTGTTGGGCTTGCCCCTGTGGTTGAACAGGCGGTCCGCCACACATTGA
The DNA here is from genome assembly GCA_034401795.1 of Chaetoderma sp. LZ-2023a. NCBI lineage: Eukaryota > Metazoa > Mollusca > Caudofoveata > Chaetodermatida > Chaetodermatidae > Chaetoderma > Chaetoderma sp. LZ-2023a. Next base: position 160,893,813 of record CM067359.1, read on the forward strand.
TTTAGTTGCCATTCTGTGGGACAAATGCTCATCCTTAGGCTCAATGAGTCTGCTAATAGATTTAGCTTTCCTGGAATATGAACTACTTTCAGGGAAATCCCATGATCTAGGCACCAGCAAAGCAGTTTCCATGTCATCATACAGAAACTGGGCGACTTCGTTCCGCCCTGGCGGTTTATGTAAGTCACTACTGTTGTATTGTCTGATCGAACCAGAACACTCTTGCCCTTGACCTTCTCTAGGAAGTCTTCCATGGCTAAGACTACTGCTCGCATTTCCAGTAGATTGATATGATCTTGTGACTGATCCAGATTCCAAAGCCCTGATACTTTGTTTTCTTCCAGGACAGCGCCCCATCCCTCCATTCATTGATGCATCTGTGTACATCGTTAACTGACGTTGGGGAGGTGACAACGTCACCCCCCCCCCCAGGAGATTCTCTCTCTTATCCACCATTGAGGGTGGTGAATAAGAAGTTCCAACACCGACACCTTTGAGTCCAGGAAACCCGTACTCTGGGTCCACTGTGTCATGAGAAATAAATGGATCAGCCGCCAACATAAGGCTGCCTGTGGAATGACTGGTTCCAAAGAAACAATCAACCCCAACATTCTCAAGTAGACCCGTGCCAGGACATGACGACTGTGGCACACTGACTGTATGACTGAGATGAGTATTTCTACTCTCTCTCTTGAGTTGGGTAAACATACCCTACCTCTAGATCGAAGAATATGCCCAGGTAAACAAACCTCTGGGATGGAGTCCGCTCTGATTTCTGAAAGTTGATTATCCAGCCTAGATCTGTAAGAATTTTCAAAATTATCTCCAGATTTGCTGATAGACTTTCTTGATTGTGTGCTTTTAACAGCCAGTCATCTATGTACATGTGGATTACTATGTGTCTCCTGCAGAGGTATGATGTCATAGCTTGGACCACTTGAAGTGAAAATCTCAGGAACTGACGAAAGCTCTTCGCAATGGGAATGTGAAAATAGGCATCTTTTAGAACTATTGATGCTGTCCACATTCCCTTCCTCAATCCTGCTAACACTGGTCTTAGTTTCCATTTTGAAACTTGGTGTGAGGATAAACCTGTTGAGAGGTTTGAGGTTGAGAATTGGTCTCCACCCTCCAGTGCTTTTTGTCACTAGGAACATGGTTGAATAATAGCCCGGCCATTTATGTGCGGGTTGAATTGCGTGTTTTAGTATGAGGGATTGAATTTCTTCTTCTATACACAACCGTTGATCTGGATCTCTTGGATTTTGAGTCCAGATCGGAACCAGAGACAGGCGCAATGGCTGGTTTGAAATCCAGTCTGGATGGTAACTGACTGAAAGCCACCGCAAGACTGAGCGGTCCTGAGTAACCCGCTCCCACTCTTGCATGTGGAAAGTCAGGCAGCCTCCCACGGGTGCACCTAAGGATTGAGGGGGACCCGAGAAGTGCAAGAGAAGTCCTGTCTCTGGTGGCTGACCTAGCAGCACTGGTGTGATCTTTGTGAAAGCCGACCCATCAGGTTCGGCTCCCACGACCAGAACCCCGCGCTCCTCTACCAGCGCCACGCGCACCTCGGTACGTGGGCTGCCTGGTTGGTTGCGCTGGAGGAGCCTGCGCCCCCCCCCCCCCCCCCCCCCCGCATTAGCTGGCTTACGCTGGTGTTGCCGTGGCCGACGCAGCGTAGGTGGTTGGCCTCTGACAAGGCCACCACACCTCTAGCCTGCTGAGGGTGGAAGGCAGGTGGCGCTGCTCGAACACACTCCCTGCGGAGCACTTCAAACTGCTCTCACAGCGCCCCCTGGTTGTTCACCAGGTTTACGGTTTGTTGGAGGTGCAGGCATCCTTCACCTCCAAACAACCCTGGACCTGCCATCGGCGTCCGAAGAAGCTGAATGTACAGGTCCACGAGGGGCACAAATTGTCAAGGGCAAATGTGCGCCTCGCCAGTAAACTCCTGGTTACGGATCTCGTCATGCAGTCCAGAGCCAGGTTAATGCCGTCCTGGATGGCTCTCTGGACTGAAAGCTTGGCGGGCCATGGATGCTACTGCTACCCCCTGAAGCAGCTGGGAAACATGCGAGGGAGCCAAGATGGCTCCTCTCGTACTTTCCTCCATGTCCCACAGTGCGGGATTTGCGTTGCGCAGGGCGCTAGCGCAGAACGGTCCCATGTCAGACTGGGACCCAGGCCGCATGTCTTCGCCCAAAGCCGCACAGTCATCCGTGCAAGGCTTTGGGACGCCGCCATACTTCTGATACAGATCAGAACTGATACGGCAGCGCCGTACCACCTCGCGAGGGGCCTTCGCAAGGCGTCCCTTCAGCTGAATGGACGTCTCTGCCGCAGCGAACATATCAATGATATGCTCTGCATACGGCAGAGATGGTATGGTGCTCGTCACCGGCTTCCCTCCCAACCACAGGTGCTGGTCCCGCTGGAAGGTCGGTGGATCCACCTGGAGTTCCGGCTTGATGCTCACCAGCCATTGGCAAGTGTGCAGCCAGTCCTCCTCAGTGGCCATGTGTGAATGTTCGATGAGCCTAGGGCCTTCATTGTCCTCACCCACATTCACTGGTTGGGTAATGGACGGAGCTGAGGATACGCCTGGATAGTTTGGGAAGCCATACAGACCCAAACGGTCCGCCATGGCTTGCGCTGTGGCTATTCCAGGAGCCGGATCTACAGCATCATGGGGGCTAAATGCATGACGTCATAGTCCGGGGCTTCCTCACGGTAACTCTTGGCAAGCCGAGGGATACGGTATGGACGGCCATCGGCTCCTAGCCGTTGCGCCGTGAAACCTACTCCAGAAGAAGTAGTTCCATGGAAAAGGTCACCCATGGGCCCATGGCTATCCATTTCCGTGGCCATCGGAAGGCCATAACAATGTCCTCTTCTTCCTGCCCAGAAAGATTAGACGCCAAGCTTGAAAAGGGATCAAACTCGGCTTGGGCAGGAGGGGTATCTCATGAGGCGCTGATACCCTTAGCCTTAGGCTGCTCTAGAGCGCTCGATAAGCGAGTGCCCGAGGCCATGGCTTCCGCTCCCGGGTCCACGGGCAAGGTAAGCCTCAGCGCCAGACCAACAGGAGCCATCTCTAGGTCTATAACGAAAACTGGCTAACTAAGAGAACCAGACCCAGAGACGGGAACACTCTGTATGTGTATGTATGATTACTGTATTCTGCGGCTGTAGTAGTAGAAACATCCTTCAGCTGCAATCAGTCCTTCTTCGCTTTTGCCCACTGTGTCTTGTCCTCAGCCAAAATCCTTAGCGTCCTCATGTCCATTCTTGACTTGAGTGTACCTAATCCTACTTTCTTGAGGTCACCTCGTAGCACGCTCAGCAGATTTATGCAATGGCGTCCTCTCCTGGCTCTGAGTAGGGAGAATTCCAAGGCTCTCTGTGCTAGTGTCTTCTGGCATCCTTAGCACATGGCCAAACATGGACCATCTGTGCTGGGTGACTTTTACAGACAGCGGCGGCGTATTACACATCTTGTATAGTGCATCATTGGAAATTATGCTTTCTGGCTATCGGTGTCCAGTGATGGTGCGTAGGTGTTTGCGGTGGCAGGCGTCAAGTATGTCTAGAGCTGCCTTTGGAGCTGCCCAGCTGTTACAGTTATACACCATCAAGGATACGCAGGTTGCATTGTATAGACGTAGTCTTTTTATCAAGGGCATCTTTAATCTACAAATCCATAGCTTCCAAAAGGACTGGAAAGCTATGTTCCCCATGATGCAGCGTGCAGCAATGTCAGCAGTACTGCAAAGCAGTGAGCCCAAGATTTTACTTTTCCTCCATGGTTCGGCGCCACGGAGTGAATCGTCATTTGCTTTAGTTTCATGCTTTGTAGATAGGTATATGTGGGTGAACTCTGATTTGGATTCATTCATAGAGATTCTCAATTTTTAGTTTGCTTGCAGCTATTGGGAGAAGTTCATCAAGGGGTTTCTTTTCCTCATCTATAAACACCACATCGTCAGCATATTCTATCTCTAGCGGCATGCCCAGTATTAACCCCGGGGGGTTTGGTCTTGTGGAATTTTCCCGCACAGATTTCAATGCAGCAGCCCGGTAACAGGTGAAGAGAACAGGGGATAGACCATCTCCCTGTGGGGAGCCAATTGATGTCTCTACAGACTTCACTGACTTGACTCGTACTCTCAGCTTGGTGTCTGCAAGAAGTAGTCTCACAAGTCGTAGCTCATCTTCATTGCAACTGCCCTGGCGTAGTACATCTAGGATCTTTGAGCCCTTAATTGTGTCGAAGGCTCGCGACATGTCAATGCCCATTTTGTGGAAATCTCAGTGTTTGAACATGACTACCGATGCAAGCATGTGTTGAGCTCATAAAATGTCTGCACGGCTACGTCCACATTTGAAGCCACTTTGACATGATCCGGTGAAGTCGTCGATCTTGTCTCGGATATGGCATAGAGTATCATTGGATAGGATTTGCCATATGCTGTTAAGGAGCACAATGGGCCATAGGTTGACTGGGGGGGGGGGGGGGGGGGGGGGCAGGTGGCTTCTTGGGCTTGGGTAGCATGATAAGGATGCCTTGGGCTACAGCGTCGATGGGAAGGTGGTGCATAAAAGCTGAATTGATTATGTGCGTGATCGGTTTTGAGATAATGTCACTTGCATATTTGAATAGTTCATTGCTCATGCCATCAGGTCCAGATGCACGCCCGTTTTTCAGGGCTTTCAGTGCCTTCTCAACCTCTGCTGTATAAATTGGTGTTAGTAATGGCCTGGGGTCTCCTGAGAATGGGTGCAAAGGCTCATCAACGTGGTCAGTGAACTGTTCCTTGAACCATTCTCGAATTGCCTCTGCTTTGCCCTGGTCAGTCCCGATAAAGTGTCCTTCAGAGTTGTGTACAGTTAGTGGTGGTGCGTAGTCTGCAACTCTCAGGGCTCGGGCTGCCCAAAACATTTTGTGGCAGTCATCCGTGGCAGTGATTTCATCTGCTAGGGTGTCTGCTTGTTGGATAGCAAGATCTTTTAAGCGTTCACTAACGTTGTTATTGCATTCCTAGCGTAGTTTGGTGCGATCTTCACTTTGGCCACTTTGATAATGCGCAGACGTAACGCTTTCTGTTCTGCTGACAGTTTTACTACAAGAGGGTCCTCAGTATACCTAGTTCTGTTGTTTTTTAGAACACCTATGGTGCTAGTAGCTGAGTATGGCATTTATACATTAGGTAGAGCTGGTTCATATGGAGGCGTGTAATGACTGGCTTATGGTCAGAATTGAGGTCTGTGCCTCCATAGGAACGAGCATCATGAAACAGGGGTATGTATGAAATCTATTTGGTTGAAGACAGGTTTTGTAGCCTTAGAACCTTTTGGGGCTTTATGATCAGCAATGTATCCAGTCCATGTTGTCCGGTGGTGGCATGGGTGTTTGAAAGCCGTATTTGTGGCAAATAGGCCATTGGAGCTAAGGAATGCCACCAGTGCGTCGCCATTGCTGTTGCGTGTGCCCTCTCCATACGATCCCGTGCATGAGCTAAGTCCTGAACCTGAGCTAAGTCCGCAATGCCGAGTTTACCCAGCTTGGAGTTGAAATCTCCACACACGAACAGTTGCCATCTAGCTGGGATAGTAATGGCAGAGCTCAGTTCTGCGTAGTAGGAATCTAATATAGCTGGATTCTCTTTGGCCCTTTCGGTAGTTGGCCCATATGCGTTGACTATGCGACACTTAGTGGTGGTGCGCTTTCGCGCTGGTATAGCCAGGTTGATAAATGCAACGCTATCACTGATGTATCCAAAACTAATGACATCGTCCAATACCTTTGGTCCGATTACTAAGCCTAATCCACGGTAAGTGGCCTGTTTTTGCTCAATGAGTACTAGCTTATGGCCTGTCTGAAGTTGCTGCTCTGAGTGCTTAGCTACTTTAGTCTACTGAATGCATGTAATATCGATGTTATAGTGTTCACAGTCTGCACCTAAGGTTTGCCTCTTTGATGTTGCAGTCAGACCACTTACATTCCACGTAGCTATGGTAAGCTCCTGGGAAGATTGCGTTGTCCAAGGATGTCGAGCACAGTTTCCTGTTAGAATGTTAGACATAGTCAGAGTTGCCTCTGTATGCGGATGTCAGCCCGCAATCCTTGATGACTTAGTTTCCCAACAACGTTGGTACTTACGGAGGAGACCGGCGTGGATGTGTCATCTTTCTCCCCCGAACACTGTCCCAGAGCAAATGAAGAAGACACTCTTGTCCCGGAGTTGCTTCACAGCTTGCTTCCCGGTTCAAGTTCGTCATTGTCTTCTTCATTTGCTCCACGAACACTCTGTCCCGGAGCAAATGAAGAAGACAATGATTAAACGAAATCTAGGATTTCTTTTTTCACGAGAGAGTTGATACTTACCTCCCTAATACTTTTGATATTGCTAAATATTGGCTTTCACTCAATAAACACTCAGATTTAAAACAGTTAGGTGCCCCTACTGGGCAGGGAGTCAGAGCGTAGTCCGGCGGATGCCAGCCCCAACACCGCGCATGCGCAGACTAGCACTTCCTCTGACTAGATTATTGGCTGACACACATGCAACTATTAAGAGCCTGAAGACCGAGCCTCTGTGGGGTGGAGAGGCCGGGTCCGTATCTAGGGAGGTAAGTATCAACTCTCTCGTGAAAAAAGAAATCCTAGATTTCGTTTATTTCACTTCAAGAGTATACTTACCTCCCTAATACTTTTGATATTGCCAGAATTCGAAAGTGAATCTGGCGGGAGGGAGGCGAGGTCAAAAGACCAGCTCAACCCTATACGCTTTTCTGCGTTTAAGGCACTTAAACTTCTGAAACTGTAAGAAAAAACAGTCAGGATTTGACTAACCATCGGATAACACGACCGATGTATGAGAGATGACCGAATGTCATATGCGCTCCCCCCCCTCCTTCCTGGGAGGAAGAGTCGACTGACCTCAATGTCCTATACGCTCTCTACGTACAAGTGCCATGTACTACAGGACAGAGACGAAAAAGCTCCATTTTCGTAACTCTCAACAATGAACCACACAAATACACAAACCATCACCATATTAATAACGGGTAATCGTGACAATACAATCAACAACGGACAACACATGAACAAGACTGACCTTGTTGAAAATGGCTGCTGACATCATCTTCCCATCGGTAAAGACTGATGCAGGCCCAAAAAAGTGGGTGTTTCCATAAATTAATTGTGATATATATAAGTAATGAGGAAATCACCTCAAAAAATATAAACCGATTTATTTTTTCAAAACCGACAAGGCGAGAGGATTAGAGGTGTCACGGAGATAATGGTCTGTAAAACTTGACTCACAGTGCCACTGAGCCACCGACATAATATCATCCACAGGGACCCCATTAAATAGGGCCGTGGATGTCACTACGCCGCGGACACTGTGAGCCTTGGCCACGTCAACCTGCTTCCCGGTGGCGGATTTATGGCAAAACTGAATGCATTCCACAATCCACCTGGAAATGGTGTCCTTAGAAGCCCTCCCATGGGGTTCAATATATGACAACCATAACGCTGACTGGTCGGTGCGCCATGCCGCCGTACGTTGTTTGTACCGGCGCAGCGCCCGGACGGGACACCATGCTTTAGAATTAGGATCATATCTAGTTAAAGCAGGCAAAATAATAGGTTGACCTGGATATTTCAACGACTGATTTTTAGCCAAGAAATTAATCCTAGGTAGCAGCTTAAGGCCTTCCCCTGAAACCACAAAACGGTCATCCTCGGCTGATAAGGCATGAATCTCACTCCTACGCCTAGCCGAGGCCGCAGCAATTAAAAACACAGTCTTCAGTGTTAATAGTTTCATAGAAATGGAACTAAGTGGTTCAAAAGGCTTATCACCTAGTACTTGAAGCACTAGCGATAAACTCCAAGACGGAATCACAGGAGGATTCCTTGGTCTTAGATTGCCCATGCCTTTAATTAATACATTCAATGTATTTACTTCATCACTTCCCCTCTTAGCCAAGCAAGGAATAACAGACATTAATGCTGACTTATAACCAGCAATAGAGTTAGGCTTGAGGCTATAGGCATCATAGAGGTGACAGAGGAAATCAGCTACTACTTGAATAGATGAATCCATTGGATCAATACATCTTTTTGAGCACCATTCTGCAAATCTGTTGATTTTATAATTATATGCTCTGGAGGTTGACCCCCTCCTGGCTTTGGCCATAAACATGGCTGCTTGCTCAGAAAAGCCCTCCTTAATTCTAGATTCCTTGACAACATCCACGCAGTCAATCTGAACATTGACGGATTGTTGTGAAGGGCCTTGCCCTGGAAGATAATATCGTCCATCAGAGGCAGAGGAACCGGATTGCAGACCAGAAGGTCCAGCAGATCCGTATACCATGATCGGCTTGGCCAATCCGGGGCGATCAGAAGCACTTGGCATTCCTCTTGTCTGATTTTCTGAAGAATTTTTGGAATCAGGATTGCTGGAGGGAATGCGTATGCATACATTCTCCCCCAGCTGATAGCTAACGCATCTGTTGCGAAAGCGCTTGGATCCGGAATCGGAGAGACGTACGTCGTCATCTTCGCATTCTTCTTCGTTGCGAACAAATCGATGTTGGGTTTCCCCCAATGGTCGAACAGACGATCCGCCACACATTGATTTAGTTGCCATTCCGTGGGTAAAACACTCATCCTTCGGCTCAATGAGTCTGCTAGCAGGTTTAACCTTCCCGGAATATGAACTGCTTTCAAGGTAATCTGGTGATCCAGACACCAACAAAGCAGTTTCCATGTCATCATACAGAGACTGGGCGACTTCGTTCCGCCCTGGCGGTTTATGTAAGTCACAACTGTTGAGTTGTCTGAACGAATAAGAACAATCTTGCCCTGAACTTTCTGTAAGAAATGTTCCAGGCCCAGGACTACTGCTCTTAGCTCCAGTAGATTTATATGTTCCTGTGACTGTTCCAGATTCCAAAGCCCTGATATCGTGGATTCTTCCAGGCAAGCTCCCCAGCCCTCCATCGATGCATCTGTATACACAGTCACCTGAGGGTGGGGAGGGGTTAGCAAAACCCCCGGTAAGAGATTCTCTGTATTCAACCACCATTGCAGGTGGTGAATCAGAGGCGCCAACACTGACACATTCGAGTCCAGCGAACCTGTACTCTGGGTCCATTGTGTCATGAGAAACAACTGGATCGGCCGCCTGCGTAAGGCGGCCTGAGGAATGACTGGTTCCAACGAAACCATCAACCCCAGCATTCTCAAGTAAACCCGTGCCAGGACATGACGACTGTCGCACACTGACTGAATCAACGAGATGAGTATTTGAACTCTCTCCTGAGTAGGATAAACATATCCTGTCTCCAGATCGAAGAACATCCCCAGGTAAACAAACTTCTGGGATGGAGTCAGCTCTGATTTTGGGAAATTGATCATCCAGCCCAAGTCTGTGAGAATTTTCAAAACAATCTCCAGATTGGCGGACAAACTTTCCCGGGTGTGCGCTTTCAACAGCCAGTCGTCTATGTACGTGTGGACTGCTATGCTTCTCCTGCGGAGGTATGCTGTGATCGCAAGAACCACACGGGTGAAAACCCGAGGAGCCGTGGAAATTCCGAAGGGCAACACCCTGAATTCCCACTGTCTGCCCTGGAATGCAAATCTCAGGAAGCGACAGAAACTCCTGTGGATGGGGATGTGGAAATAAGCGTCCTTCAAATCTATCGACGCCGTCCACATCCCCCTCTCCAACCCCGCCAACACCGAGCGCACCGTTTCCATCTTGAAACTGGGCGTCTCGATGAACTTGTTCAATGGCTTGAGGTTGAGAATCGGTCTCCACCCACCGGTGCGTTTTGTTACCAAGAACAGGGTTGAATAGAAGCCCGGACACCTTTGTGCCGGCTGAATAGCTCCTTTTTGTACGAGGGAATTTATCTCCTCCTCGATACACAACCTTTGATCTGGATCTCTCGGAATGGGAGTCCAGACTGGCACCAGAGACAGTCGCGACGGCGGGCCTGTCATCCACTCTGGATGATACCCCACGGAAAGCCATCGCAAGACTAAACGGTCCTGAGTTAACCGTTCCCACTCTTGCATGTGGTCGGCTAGCCGGCCTCCCACCGGTCCACCTAGGGACCGCGGTGGACACAAGGCATGCAAGAGCGGCACTGTCTCCGTCGCCATACACACCGGCGTGGTCCTTACCGCGGTAAGCGCCCTGTCAGGAACGATAACCACGCCCAGATCCTCGCGCGACCCGCCCCGCCCCGCGCGCACCTCGGTGCACGGGCGGCTGCCTGGCTGACGGCGGCTGAGGAGCCTGCGCCCCCCTCACTGCTGGCCGAATCGCACGCGGCCGAGGCCGGCGCTGCGACGGCGGCTGGCCTCTGACTTGGCCAGCACCACCTCGAGCCTGCAGGGGACGATACGCAGGGGCCGCGGCGCGAACGTTAGCACGACGCAGTACCTCAAACTGTTCGCGCAGCGCCCTCTGGTTATTCACCAGGGTGACCGTCTCCTGGAGGTGGCGACATCCCTCACCTCCAAAAAGACCAGGACCCGTCATAGGCGTACGGAGTAGCCTATTATACAGGTCCTGAGACGGGCACAGATTGTCCAGGGCAAATGTGCGTCTTGCCCTGACACTCCTGGTCACCGCCCGCGTCATACAGTCCAGCGCCAGGTTAATACCATCCTGGATGGTTCGCTGGACCGCGAGCGGGCCTGGCTGGCGCGATGCGGATGCCGTTACTACCCCCTGTAACAGCTGGGAGACGTGGGACAGAGCGGCAATCGAAGCCCTCCCACTCTCCTCCGCATCACGCAACGCGGTATTCGCCGAACGCAACGCGTTCGCGCACAAGACCCCCGCGTCAGAACGGGAGCCTGGCCGCGTATCCTCACCCAAAGCCGCGCGGTCATCCACGCTGGGCTTGGGTACCACACCGTACCGCTGGTAGTCCAGGGGCACGATGCGACAACGCCTGGCCACCTCGCGAGGGGCCTTCGCGAGACGTCCACTCGTGTTAATGGACGCCTCCGCCGCCTTGAACATGTCAACGACATGCTCCGCCAGCGGCAGAGAAGGCATAGCGTTAGCAGTTGGTTTCCCAGCTAACCACGGCGTGTGAACACGGTGGCTAGCCGACTGCTCCACGGGCAGATCAGGCCTAACGCTCACCAACCACTGGCAAGCGTCATACCAATCCTCCTCCGTGGCTAACTGCGAGCGCTCTACAAGACGGGGTCCTTCGTCTTCCTCCTGAGCGCAAGCAGTAGAGCTTGACGGCGGGTACGCTGATACACCTGGCAAGCCAGGGAAAACATGCGGGCCTGACAGCACCGGCATGAGAATATCACTGGTTTGACCAGGAGCAGGCACCGCGGTAGAGCGCGGGGTATATATAGCCCTACCACGGGCCCGGCCAGCACCAGCTACACTCTCGGCAAGCCGAGGTATGCGGTACCGCTGGCCATCAGCAGCGCCCTGGGCCACCACCTGAACCGCGGACCCTACTCCAGGGTGAGTAATACCGTGGAAAAAAGCGCCTGTATTCCCCGCGAGGGGTGCACAAACGTCTTCATCCATGTCCACGTCGTCAGACGGCGACCCTAGCAGGTAATCCTCATCACCCTGGTCAGAAAGATTAGACCCCGGGTCAGCAAAGAGAGCTAACCCGGGCTGACCAGGAACGGTGCCATAGGAGGTACTGGCCACCGCGGCGTGCGGATACCCCTGGACTGATAAGCAGCCAGCGGGTTCCAGCGACAACCGTCCACGGTCCCCTATCGGCGCGGCAATAAGCCTGCTGCCAGGGCCGTGGAACGCCCCCTCTAATGGGGCCACCTCTGAATCGTCGGACAACGGAAGCGGACTAAGGAAAATCGATCCAGAGGCGGGGATTACCTGCTCCGAAGCCGATGATGAGGACAATAAAGGATCTGGTCCAGGAAGCATGCCACGAAGCAACCCTGGAACCAAATCTTTTATTGTCCTCTTCATCTCTCCCAACATCTCGGTCCGGAAGGTCTCCATATCCACCGCGGACGAGACCTTCCCCTTACCCTTCCTACTTACAACCTCTCGTTTCCGCTTCTTCTTCTTCTCCTCCTCTACCACCTTGTCCGTCGCCTGTAAGCAGCACAAGAATTCGGACATTAACTCGCCCCCCCAGTGCTTACATAAGTCACAATTAATCAATGGACCACAAGGGCTACATCGATAACACAGATGCGGCCAGAACTTCACATGCATAAAACGTCCACAGGACGCGCAACCCGGTCCCTGAAACAGGGCAAAGGACAAGGAGTATGAGCAACTAGTTAAGCTTAGAAACTCAATCCAACTCAAGGAGAAGGAAAACGATCATAAAGATCAATATACATCAAAAACCAGCATAGCGCTTGAATTGCTAATAAATACATAGCCAGCTGATTATGACGTCATTAATCCCGTGACAGGAAAAATTTGATCCCAACAAAACATCCAAGTGCAAAGACGAATTGTATGCTGAATGGATAAGTTGACTACACAACCATCAGATACATATAGATAACTCTTTTCTGGCAAAAATGTTAATTATCTCCCTTTGATTGTTTACAATAATTAACATCACCACATTATCAATAACTAGATACCTGACACTTTGTATAGACAAACCATCCAACGTGACGAACCGGAAACTCCACCATCTGCACGCCTCTTAACTCTCTCCACCTCATGGGGAAGGAATTGGAACAAGAGGGCAAAGTGAGAAGACCTTTATACCAGGCCTCCAACTCACTGGACATAATTTTTCATTTGGTTAGATAACCTAACAGTGTTAGTAGGAAATGGAACCATGGTGGAGAGAATACTAATTCTCTGGTACTGTGACGTCACCACCCAGCGTCATACAGACCTGTGGACATAAACAGAAAGAGAAATTAGTCCTAGGTAGCACCGAGTTGATATAACCCAACCAACCAAGGCGCTTATCACGGTAAACGCGAGTCCCGGAAACACAATACACCGGGAAGAAAACTCGCTAATTTTACTAGAAGTCACCTGATTTAAAGGTCCTCCGTCCTCCTGTGGCGACGTATTCCTATCCGCCATCCAAAAAAGTGACTAACACTCCAAACAAACACCACTTAAACAGTTTAAGAGAGCGAAAAAGCTATTGAACAAAAAAACATGTGTGATCTCTTTGCCAATAATCTAGCAAAGAGGAAGTGCTAGTCTGCGCATGCGCGGTGGTGGGGCTGGCATCCGCCGGACTACGCTCTGACTCCCTGCCCAGTAGGGGCACCTAACTGTTTTAAATCTGAGTGTTTATTGAGTGAAAGCCAATATTTAGCAATATCAAAAGTATTAGGGAGGTAAGTATACTCTTGAAGTGAAAGAACTTCAACCGGGAAGCAAGCTGCGAAGCAACTCCGACACAAGATCCGTGATTGTCTTCTTCATTTCTCCCATCATTTCAAGACGGAAGGCCTCCATGCCTGCCTTTTATTTTCTTACCACACTCTTTTTCCAGATGCCTCTTCTCGTCTGCCGCCCGGTCCTTCACCTACTGATTTAAACATGGCAAATCAATAAATTGATGTATGCTCCCCGAAGGCATACTCTGCAGAGAAACTGAATGGATAACCCCGAAGGCATATGCTTCAGGGAAAGGTTTGGAACTGTCGCTCAGACAGAGAAACAAACTTGAAATTGTCAACGAGATATCACCATATTAGGCCCTCCTTAAAATATTGTTGGTTTGGGGTAATGATGTTAAATCCACAATTTGGGGAGTACAATGTAGGAATGATTCGGTCGGCCATCATTCTTTTGGTCTGACGGGATTTGCCCTAACGAACAATTTGTGAAGGATAGCTTAATAAAAGCAAAATCTAAGTTTCTCTAAATAAACACACTTCTCTACATAAACACACAGACTTTGCTTGGCACCATATGAAAAATACATATAAAAACTATGATCAAAATGAACAGAGATATTTTCTGTAATAATCAATACCAAGTTTGGTGAACATATGTGAAAAAGTTTTGAAACTATGGCCCGGAGAAACATTTTCTGTGATATTCAGTTGACCATGAAAAGTAGGTCAGCATGACCTACCTTTCATACTGTGAACACCTTCTCCCTAAGATGCATCCACATACCAAGTTTGGTGACTATATGTGCAAGTCTTGAAATTATGGCACGGACAAACATTTTCTGTGATATTCAGTCGACCATGACAAGTAGGTCAGCATGACCTACTTTAGACCTTTTCACAATCCGCACACCTTCTCCCTAAGATGCATACACATACCAAGTTTGGTGACCATATGTGAAAGTCTTGAAACTATTCCCCGGACAAACTTATATATGGTGAATGGACGGATGGACGAACGGATGGACAAAGCGGCGACTATAAGAATAAAAATCAGTCAAAACCTCCACCGGCCATGATTCACACACATGGCAATTTAGAAGGGGCCCGCACATACTGCAACTAGTGCAGTTATGAAAGAAAAAGCGGGCCCTCACGAAATGGTGGCAGTTAGGGCATTTGTTCTCAATTACCCCCTGAAATGACACAAATGGAAACAATTAGTTTTTAGTTATGACAAACAAAAAAACCAATTGCAGAAGGCTAATAAGTTCCATAAGGAAAACTTTGACCATCAAATGAAAGGATAAGCCAGGGCCATAGAGAAAAACTATGGGCCTGACTGAAGGTAAACAAATCCTAAAAACTTCTTATTCTTCTTTAAGAAGACAAGGGAGACATTAAAATGTGAACTTGAATACTTGAGAGCGGATTTTAGACTCCACAGCTCAATACAAAGACTCATTAGTAGTTGAACTTTATAAACACAATGGACCTATGGAAACCATCAAGAGAGATAAATAACTCAACACTCAGTCATAAAATCTCTAAAAAATTTAGAAATAAAATGACTGAAAATTTTCTCTCCAAAATAAACCTCAGAAGATGACTCCTGAAGAACGAGTGAAGTCTGATGAACAACAACAGGAATACCTGATCCTGAATCCAAACCCTGTGGTGGGGGGGGGGGGAGAATGCGGAAAAATTACTTCTTATGGTAATAATTCCCTCTGCAAACTCATAATAAATTAGATGGACCCAGAAACCAAGCATAAATATTGTTCAAATAAAGGATACACTTCAGAAATCAGCTCATGTGTCTGAAAATACAAAGCACAACATGCGTTAGCTAATATATAGGCCGCCCCAAAGAGCTAGCCTAATGAAAACGTATCGACGAGTTAGTGCGAATCCCGGAAATACCATCAGAGTCAACACGCAAATTTTTTATCAATAAATTTACCAAAGTACACCTTTGATGGCTAGGACCGGGAGCATCCTCTGGCAACTTGGCAACGTCAGACATACTAATATTAGTCAAAATCAAGTTGCAGAACACCTTAAAGCTCCAAAAAGATCGAAAGCATAAGCAAGGCTAGAAAGCGTGTTGCAATGGCAGGTTAATATTTTAGGAAGAGAATGAGTCAGCCCCGCGCATGTGCGAGTTTGGGCCGCACATCCGCTGATCTGTCAGTTGAGTAACCTGCTCAGTGGGGGTGGTTTCTTTTTAATTCTGAGTATTATTGAAGCTAGGTCGATATTTAGGAAATATCGTAGAGTATCAGGGTGGTAAGTATACCTTGATGTGAAATTAGTTTTAAAACAAGCCTGTCCAAATTGAAAATGTGAACAACCCATTTTTGGGTTAAACAAATTTGTGTTAGGTAACTCATTCTGTTTTGTGTAACCATTTTTCATGTATTTATGCACATGAAAAAAAATTGCGGGAATGGAAAACAGATTGTGTCAGAAATATTTGGATAACCTTTGCACAAATGAAGAATGGGTTACACCAATTTGGAGTCAAAATTTTGGACAGGCCTGCAAAATGTGCAACATGACTTTTATTACATCAGAAAGAATTGCACAATGAGCACACATCACAAACAATGGCGCGTTCCAGTTTTAGCTATGCCTCAGCCATCCCTAGTTAATCTCTGTCCACAGCTCGCTTGTGTTGGGATTGATTGATGGCTGAACGTCTTGACTATCAATTTCCAGAAAACTATACAGGGAAACTAATTGAGTGTTTTGAAACTAATTTGACTGGGTGCTGTTGCTGCCTACGGCAGAAACAGCTCCAGGTCAAATTAGTTTCAAAATATTCAACAGAGTGTTTATTAAATGGTAGACATATAATTCGTATGTGTCGGATTATTAAGCGTTAAAGACGGACTATATTGACTCATTTATGACATTATGATTATGATGTCAGCCTACGCATCACATAGTTGATTATGATGTCATATGATTGAGTGAGGAAACGGACTCATGAATTCCTTAACCCATTAAATCAAGATTTCTCAAGAAAACTGACATTTTTATTCAGTGAATGTCCATTTGCAGGTCAAGAGAAAACTATTTTTTTTAATTCACAACTTGAATGACTGGCTCGTTAACAATGGTAAATTTTCAGAGTCTTCTCTTAGCCCGCAAACAGATATATCTAAAAAACACTGCAGTGGCAGGTTTTGGCAAGCTTAGCCATTAAGCCAACAACAGAAAGTAACTGATATCAAATCCTGCTGTCATACATGTAACTTATTATTACAATACAACATTTGAAATCATTTCAAATGTTTATATTCGACATACTTCATTTTGAAAGATGACACCCCCATCTCCTCCGTAAGTACCAACATTGTTGGGAAACTAAGTCATCAAGGATTGCGGGCTGACATCCGCATACAGAGGCAACTCTGATTATGTCTAACCGTCTTCAAACAAGAAACTGTGCTCGACATCCTCGGACAACGCGATCTTCCCAGGAGCTTACCATAGCTACGTGGAATGTACGTGGTCTGAGTGCAACATCAAAGAGGCAAACATTACATTGTAGGTGCAGACTGTGAACACTATAACATCGATATTACATGCATTCAAGAGACTAAAGTAGCTAAACACTCAGAGCAGCAACTACAGACATGCCATATGCTAGTGCTCATGGAGCAAAAACACGCCACATACTGGGCTTTAGGCGTCGTAATCGGACCCAGGGTCTTGGACCATGTCATTAGTTTTGAATACATCAGTGATCGCGTTGCATTCATCGACCTGACTATACCTACGCGAAAACACACCACCACTAAGTGTCGCATTGTCAACTGGCCCAACTACCGAAAATGCCAAAGAGAATCCGGCAATATTAGATTCCTTCTACTTCTATGCAGAACTGAGCACCACCATAATACTCCCAGCTAGATGGCAACTGTTCGTGTGTGGAGATTTCAACTTCAAGCTGGGTAAACTCGGAATTGCGGACAAAAGTTCAGAACATGGTTTATACATGGGATCATACCTGTATGTAGAGCAACAGCAATGGAGATGCACTGGTGGCATTCCTTAGTTCCAATGGCCTATTTGCCACAAATAACACTTTCAAATCATCCATGCTGTCACCAGACAACATGGCCCGGACACAATGCTGATCGCAAAGCCCCAAAAGGTTCTAAGGCTACAAGAGCTGTCTTCAAACAAATAGACTTCATACTATGCAAGACAGAAGCAAAACCCTTACTCCGGAACGCTCGTTTGTATGGAAGCACAGACCTCAATTCTGACCATAAGCTAGTCATTACACGCCTTCAGATGAACGCTCTCTAGCTAATATATAAACGCCATACCAGGCAAGAAGGTAGTCACCTACAACCTATCCAAGATCTTTAGCGACACTGACACTCAAATGTCATACAAAAAGGCCCTCGGGGAGCAGATAGCTAACATCGACGTCACCTCCGATCCAAGGGAAGCCCTAAACAAAATACTGAAATCTATGGAATCATCAGCTACCAGCACCATAGGTGTTCTTAAAAACAATCAAACTAGGTATACTGACGACCCTCTAGTAGTAAAACTGTCAGCAAAGCAGAAAGCGGACCCAGTGTAGTTTGGTGCGGTCTTCACTTTGGCCAATTTGATACGTAGGTGCGCAGCCGTAACGGCTGCCCATCTAGGTATCAAAGTGGCCAAAGTGAAGACCGCACCAAACTACACTGGGAGCGCAATAACATTCTGCGCCACATTAGCGAACGCTTAAAAGATCTTCCTATTCAACAAGCAGACTCCCTAGCAGATGAAATCACTGCCATGGATGAGTGTCACAAAATGTTTCGGGCAGCCCGAGCCCTGAGAGTTACTGACTACACACCACAACTCACTGTACACAACTCTGAAGGACGCTTTATCGGGACTGACCAGGCGATCCGAGAATGGTTCAAGGAACAGGTCACTGACAACAATGATGAGCCCTTGCACCAATTCTCAGGAGACCCCAGGCCATAAATAACACCAATTAAAACAGCAGCTGAGAAGGCACTTAAAGCCCTGAAAATGGACATGGATCTGGACCTGATGGCATGAGCAATGAACTATTCAAATATGCAAGTGACATTATCTCAAAACTGAATCACACACATAATCAAGTCAGCTTTTATGCACCACCTTCCCATCGATGCTGTAGGCCAAGGCACCTATATCGCATTACCCAAGACCAAGAAGCGACCTGGCCCACCAGCCAATCCGCGGCCATTGTGCTCCTCAACAGCATACAGAAAATCCTATCCAATGATACTCTATGCCGCATCCGAGACAAGATCGATGACTTCACCGGATCATGTCAAAGTGGCTTCAAACGTGGATGCAGCTGTGCAGACATTGTATGGGCTCAACGTATGCTTGTGTCGATAGTCATGTCCAAACACTGGGACTTCCACAAAATGGGCATTGACATGTCACAAGCCTTCGACACAATTAAACGCTCAAAGATCTTAGATGTACTACGCCAGGGCAGTTGCAATGAAGATGAGCTACGACTAGTGAGACTATTGCTTGCAGACACCAAGCTGAGAGTAGGAGTGAAGTCAGTGAAGACTGTAGAGTTTGAAACATCAATTGGCTCCCCACAGGGATATGGTCTATCTCCGGTACTTTTCACCTGTTACCTTGCAGCCGCATTGAAATCTGTACGGGAAAGTTTCACAAGACCTAACACCCTCCCTCCCTCCCCCCTCCCCCCCCCACCCCCCCCCCCCCCCCCCCCCCTCCCCCAGTGTCAATACTGGTATGCCACTAGAGATGGATTATGCCAACGATGTGGACTTCATAGATGAGGAAAAGAAACCCCTTGATGAACTTCTCCCAATAGCTGCAAGCAAACTAAAAATTGAGAATCTCTTTATGAATGAACCCAAAACAGAGTTCACCACATATACCTATCTACAAAGCATGAAATTAAAGAAAATGACGATCCACTCCGTGGCGGCAAACCATGGAGGAAAAGTAAAATCCTGGGCTCACTGCTTTGCAGTACTGCTGACATTGCTGCACGATGCGTCATGGGGAACATAGCTTTCCAGTCCTTCTGGAAGCTATGGATTCGTATATCAAAGATGCCCTTGATAAAAAGGCTATGGTTATACAATGCAACCTGCGTATCCTTGATGCTGTATAACTGTAACAGCTGGGCAGCTCCAAAGGCAGCTCTAGACAAACTTGATGCCTGCCACCGCAAACACCTACGCACAATCACTGGACACTGATGGCCAGACAGCATAATTTCCAACGATGCACTATACAAGATTTGTAATACGTCACCGCTGTCTGTAAAAGTCGCCCAGCAAAGATGGTCCATGTTTGGCCATGTGCTAAGGATGCCAGAAGAGACCAGCACAGAGAGCCTTGGAATTCGCCCTACTTGGAACCAGCAAATACAAAGCCAGGAGAGGACGTCATTGCATAAATCTGCTAAGCGTGCTATGAGGTGACCTCAAGAAAGCAGGACTCGGTACCCTCAAGTCAAGAATGAACCTGAGGAAGCTAAGGAATTTGGCTGAGGACAAGACACAGTGGGTAAAAGCGAAGGACTGATTGCAGCTGTAGGATTTTTCTACTACTACAGCCGCAGAATACAGTAATCATACATACGTACTTCATTTTCAGACTTGCGATATGAACTTCATCCATGATTGTCTTCACATCATTATTGATAAGCTTGGCTCTTTCTGTATGCTGCTCAAACTTTGTTGTCACTGCAGATTTTGATATGCATTCCTACAAACAAACACATGCATAGTACGCAAACTGACCACATGGTCATCAATGATGACCTATGCCGTAAGCACTTTATGTTGAATATTTTGTCAATTTTTTTTTCAAATGTTCACCAGCATTCCAGAAACGTTATCTTAACCATTTAATCATCAAATTTGCTCAAGAAAACATAAATTTTCTCCTACAAAAAAGGCAATTTGCAGAACAAGACTATTTTTTTAATTTACCAGTTGGAATGACTGGCTTGTTTATTGCAAGCTTAGGTTAATTATTTATATTGCAAAATGTTACCACATTTTAAATTATTAAATAGATCATATATATCATATTTAAGTTTGTATCCAGATGTGGATAATTTCCAGGGCCACAAATCTGATATCGTAGATGCTGCCAACCATAGAACATGCTTCAGTATATGCAACATCTTAATCAACCCGAGCCAGACTCGCAAGAAAAATCAACACTAACAGAAACTAGGACTTCCAACAGTGAATTCATACCGAATTCAGACAGAGACTATTTCTCAAGAAAATGATAACAAATATTAGAAATAGAGAATAAATTAGATGAATAAAACCTTTTAACCCTCGAATTTGTTCAGGAAAATTGTAATTTTTTCACAGAAAATGTCCAGTTGCAGACCAAGTTCACTATTTTTTGAAAATTTACCACTGGAATGACTGGCTCGATAATCAGTCCAGTGGCAAATTAAAAAAAATTGTTTTCTCTTGGTCTGCAAATGGACATTTCTCAAGACCACTTCAAAAGCCGTTTTTGGCTGATATGAGTGCTAAAGGGTTAAATATAAAAAGCGATTGATAAATTCAAGCACTAGAAACCCTGTATAATTTCCCTATTTTACACAATGATCGCGCTATCATTATTAGCATGATCGGAAACTACATGTACTCTTGCCTGATATATACATGTATGTATCTTATATCTCCTAGAAATTAATCGTACCAATTGATTCAAGATTCAATTTACCTCAAACTTTGTTTCAAAGTTGTGGAATTCACACATTCTGGCTTGATATCCCTCTGCAAGCCCGGCCACTGAAACAAACGACATACACATGAATAATCCCCGCTCCCCTGGCCTTCATAGGTACTACCTTCCTCGGGTAAGGTAGATGAGCATGCAAACTTGATCAAGAGTACACCTGCTTTTAGAGCCAAAAGATAGTGGTTCTTTAAGACAGGTGGTCCAAAAAGATACATCCTATCGCAAGACACTTGTAAAAAGAAACGTGCTATCTATAGTGTATGTTCCATAAGCCTATAGCTACAGTACAGCTCAGAATTAAGTTAATGTCCTGAGAACAAAAACGCAACAGACAAAAACAAAAATGCGCCAAGAAGAAAACAATAACGTGCCAGATGCAAAACAAAAATGTAAGCGAAGAAAACATAAACGCGACACGAAGAAAACAAAAAAAAACACCACCGTGCCAGGACAAAAACAACAAATAATAGTAACATTTTTTTAGCACGCCATAAAGTATCCCAAAGTGTTTGGAAACAAAATACGAACGCGGCTAGAGAGCATGCCATGTCTTCAAAATACCCAGCGCATTTGTGAAAAACATAGGCGCGCTTCACCCGATTAGTAAATTGGAATGTCTGTGGACTTTGACTCGTTACAAGTAGAAGTCGGTGTTACCCATTCGAGTTGTCAGTTCTTACTGTTCGTCAACAGATTTAACAAGAACCCTATCGATCTACAACGGCACAGGAACCGTGTTTCCCAAACAAAATTTCTACTCCCCATCACGTGAGGAGTGGAAATCTTGTTCGTGAATGCTAAACTGTTCTCGCTGTGGCATTCTAGAACAGTTTCAGAATGTTGTTCACGAATGACGAGAAAGGACAACACATATTTTCTCTTAAATTAGTTTCGTATTGGGAATAAAACAGAATTGTAAAGTTTATTTGTTGAAATGAATGTTTGCGACGAGATTTTGCAATGGTTTACATAATGTACTTACATGTATGCACAAATGTATTCCCATTGTTGGTGATTGTCATTGTATTTGTTCGAAACTATGAGAAGTATGCTAGTTGCATCTATTAAATCTACAGACCTGTATTGCTATAGACCGCTTATGACCATTCAATGGCGGCATTTCCGAGCAATATTTTATAATATCTAACATATTATTGTAAATAGAACCTTACAATGAAGACAAGCGGAAGCTCAAGAAACGTCCACAGTTGATCGTGATAGATCTATTTTGTAGTTTTGTCTGACATTTTACCGGAAATATTAGTCCCGCGAATCTTCCCAGTGTTCTCATGCCGTTTGCTTTTGCAAAACATGACGACCTGGTGAGATTTGACATAGTTTATTCTCATCCGGTTGCTTTTGCATTTACTTTCTATAAACATCCAGCGCCGCGGAACATGCCGACTTGCGGGATTTGACATACATGTACATGTAGAATATCTTTGTGCGATGAACACATAGTAGGGACTGCCGACGATTTTAGCACTTATTTTCATTTCAATCCCTGTCTACATTATATATCGAGAATACTATTATCGATGAGCCAGAGAAAAACATGACCGCGTTTTAGAAAAACAATCTTGTCGGGAAGTGTTTTGGCGCGTTTAGGTGTATCCTGTTCGTAATTAATTCATTTACGTCACGGAAAAAGTCACCTGGCATTTCGACCTCGTCCTGTTTGTGTTTTTCATTTGGTGCACAATGTTTTGCTTTTTGTGCGCATGTTTTGCTGCTGTCCCATTTTTTCTCTAACTTAATTCTGAGCTGTACTGTAACTAGAATTATTTCAATAGTTGAGGCTGCATTAGACGATTGATCAGAAAAAGCTATGGGTTAATAGGTCAATAACAGAATAATAGCTAGACATTGAACTTTGATGCTCAAATGTCATATTTTGACAGTAGCCCTTTCATGGCAGGGCTGGGGCGAAATACAAAAGTATTTGTACTTGAAGTAATTTAAATAAATTTTTCAGTATTTGAAAGTATTTGAAGTAACACACGTGTCATGCG
>CM067359.1:160917466-161154468 GCA_034401795.1 Chaetoderma sp. LZ-2023a
CACGACACGACGATGTTGGGTAAAAGCGAAGGACTGATTGCAGCTGTAGGATTTTTCTACTACTACAGCCGCAGAATACAGTAATCATACATACGTACTTCATTTTCAGACTTGCGATATGAACTTCATCCATGATTGTCTTCACATCATTATTGATAAGCTTGGCTCTTTCTGTATGCTGCTCAAACTTTGTTGTCACTGCAGATTTTGATATGCATTCCTACAAACAAACACATGCATAGTACGCAAACTGACCACATGGTCATCCATGATGACCTATGCCGTAAGCACTTTATGTTGAATATTTTGTCAATTTTTTTTCAAATGTTCACCAGCATTCCAGAAACATTATCTTAACCATTTAATCATCAAATTTCCTCAAGAAAACATAAATTTTCTCCTACAAAAAAGGCAATTTGCAGAACAAGAGACTATCTTTTTAATTTACCAGTTGGAATGACCGGCTTGTTTATTGCAAGCTTAGGTTAATTATTTAAATTGCAAAATGTTACCACATTTTAAATTATTAAATAGATCATTTTTATCATATTTAAGTTTGTATCCAGATGTGAATAATTCCAGGGCCACAAATCTGATATCGTAGATGCTGCCAACCATAGAACATGCTTCAGTATATGCAACATCTTAATCAACCCGAGCCGGACTCACAAGAAAAATCAACCTAACAGAAACTAGGACTTCCAACAGTGAATTCATACCGAATTCAGAAAGAGACTATTTCCCAAGAAAATGATAACAAATATTAGAAATAGAGAATAAATTAGATGAATAAAACCTTTTAACCCTCGAATTTGTTCAGGAAAATTTTAATTTTCTCACAGAAAATGTCCAGTTGCAGACCAAGTTCACTATTTTTTTAAAATCTACCACTGGAATGACTGGCCCAATAATTAGTCCAGTGGCAAATTAAAAAAAATTGTTTTCTCTTGGTCTGCAAATGGAGATTTCTCAAGACCACTTCAAAAGCCGTTTTTGGCTGATATGAGTGCTAAAGGGTTAAATATAAAAAGCGATTGATAAATTCAAGCACTAGAAACCCTGTATAATTTCCGTATTTTACACAATGATCGCGCTATCATTATTAGCATGATCGGAAACTACATGTACTCTTGCCTGATATATACATGTATGTATCTTATATCTCCTAGAAATTAATCGTACCAATTGATTCAAGATTCAATTTACCTCAAACTTTGTTTCAAAGTTGTGGAATTCACACATTCTGGCTTGATATCCCTCTGCAAGCCCGGCCACTGAAACAAACGACATACACATGAATAATCCCCGCTCCCCTGGCCGTCATAGGTACTACCTTCCTCGGGTAAGGTAGATGAGCATGCAAACTTGATCAAGAGTACACCTGCTTTTAGAGCCAAAAGATAGTGGTTCTTTAAGACAGGTGGTCCAAAAAGATACATCCTATCGCAAGACACTTGTAAAAAGAAACGTGCTATCTATAGTGTATGTTCCATAAGCCTATAGCTACAGTACAGCTCAGAATTAAGTTAATATGTCCTGAGAAGAAAAACGCAACAGACAAAAACAAAAATGCGCCAAGAAGAAAACAATAACGTGCCAGATGCAAAACAAAAATGTAAGCGAAGAAAACATAAACGCGACACGAAGAAAACAAAAAAAAACACCACCGCGCCAGGACAAAAACAACAAATAATAGTAACATTTTTTTAGCACGCCATAAAGTATCCGAAAGTGTTTGGAAACAAAATACGAACGCGGCTAGAGAGCATGCCATGTCTTCAAAATACCCAGCGCATTTGTGAAAAACATAGGCGCGCTTCACCCAATTAGTAAATTGGAATGTCTGTGGACTTTGACTCGTTACAAGTAGAAGTCGGTGTTACCCATTCGAGTTGTCAGTTCTTACTGTTCGTCAACAGATTTAACAAGAACCCTATCGATCTACAACGGCACAGGAACCGTGTTTCCCAAACAAAATTTGTGGAAATCTTGTTCGTGAATGCTAAACTGTTCTCGCTGTGGCATTCTAGAACAGTTTCAGAATGTTGTTCACGAATGACGAGAAAGGACAACACATATTTTCTCTTAAATTAGTTTCGTATTGGGAATAAAACAGAATTGTAAAGTTTATTTGTTGAAATGAATGTTTGCGACGAGATTTTGCAATGGTTTACATAATGTACTTACATGTATGCACAAATGTATTCCCATTGTTGGTGATTGTCATTGTATTTGTTCGAAACTATGAGAAGTATGCCAGTTGCATCTATTAAATCTACAGACCTGTATTGCTATAGACCGCTTATGACCATTCAATGGCGGCATTTCCGAGCAATATTTTATAATATCTAACATATTATTGTAAATAGAACCTTACAATGAAGACAAGCGGAAGCTCAAGAAACGTCCACAGTTGATCGTGATAGATCTATTTTGTAGTTTTGTCTGACATTTTACCGGAAATATTAGTCCCGCGAATCTTCCCAGTGTTCTCATGCGGTTGCTTTTGCATTTACTTTTTAAAAACATCCAACGCAGCAAAACATGACGACCTGGTGAGATTTGACATAGTTTATTCTCATCCGGTTGCTTTTGCATTTACTTTCTATAAACATCCAGCGCCGCGGAACATGCCGACTTGCGGGATTTGACATACATGTACATGTAGAATATCTTTGTGCGATGGACAAATAGTAGGACTGCCGACGATTTTAGCACTTATTTTCATTTCAATCCCTGTCTACATTATATATCGAGAATACTATTATCGATGAGCCAGAGAAAAACATGACCGCGTTTTAGAAAAACAATCTTGTCGGGAAGTGTTTTGGCGCGTTTAGGCGTATCCTGTTCGTAATTAATTCATTTACGTCACGGAAAAAGTCACCTGGCATTTCGACCTCGTCCTGTTTGTGTTTTTCATTTGGTGCACAATGTTTTGCTTTTTGTGCGCATGTTTTGCTGCTGTCCCGTTTTTTCTCTAACTTAATTCTGAGCTGTACTGTAACTAGAATTATTTCAATAGTTGAGGCTGCATTAGACGATTGATCAGAAAAAGCTATGGGTTAATAGGTCAATAACAGAATAATAGCTAGACATTGAACTTTGATGCTCAAATGTCATATTTTGACAGTAGCCCTTTCATGGCAGGGCTGGGGCGAAATACAAAAGTATTTGTATTTGAAGTAATTTAAATAAATTTTTCAGTATTTGAAAGTATTTGAAGTATTTAAGGCAAAAGTATTTGTATATTTATTTAAATACATTGTGAATGTACACATGTATTAGAGTACTTTCAAATACTTTTCAAAATACTTACAGTATGTCTATTTATGATAAATTCTTACATTCAAATGTAGACACATTAACACTCAAGCCAGCCAAAAATGGCTTCTGCAGGGTTGTGAGAAGTGTCTATTTGCACACCAAGAGATTTGTTTTGAAAATTTATCAGCTTCAATGACTGGCTCGATAACTGAACCAGTCAGGCTCGATAACCGAGCCAGTCAGTCGAGGGCTACATTTTCAAAACTAATCTCTTGATCTGCAAATGAACATTTTCCTTGAAAATATATAACGGTTAAAGCAAGCTACTGTCTAATATTTTCGATTACTGTGTCACATTTTTTATTGTGACGCATCAATAGTTATCCATTTCTAGCTATGCCCAGCACATTCCGAGCTTTGCCCAGCATATTCCGAGCTTTGACCAGAACATTCTTAGTTACGCCGAGCACATTTCTAGCTATGCTCAGCACATTCCTAGCTATACTCAGCACATTCCTAGCCATGCCAAGCATATTTCTAGCTATGCCCAGCGCATTTCTAGCTATGCCCAGCACATTCCTAGCTATGCCCAGTACATTCCTAGCTAAGACCAGCACATTCCTAGCTATGCCCAGCACATTCCTAGCGATGCCCAGCACATTGCTAGCTAAGACCAGCACATTCCTAGCTATGCCACACACATTCCTAGCTATACCCAGCACATTTCTAGCTAAGACCAGCACATTTCTCGCTACGTCCTGTGCACATTTCTAGCGAAGACCAGCACGTTCCCAGCTAAGGCCAGCACATTTCTCTCTATGCCCTGTGCACATTCCTAGCCAAGACCAGGACATTCCTAGCTAAGACCAGCACATTTCTTGCTACGCCCTGTGCATATTCCTAGCTACTATCTGTGCACATTTTATGAGACCTGAATTCACAGAATCTAAATTTCGAGGTCACTATACAGGTAAGCTGTTGAATAGTTTAAAACTTATTTTCCTATGGCAACAACAGCTCCCAGTCAAATTAGTTTCAAAATATTCAACAGAGTCTTTATTAAATTGTAAATTAATCAGGCATACAATTCGACAGACTTTTCGTGATGGAGCTGTCACTATGACTGTGGCATCAGCTAATGGGTGATGTACTTGAAGATGATAGATACTTGAGCGACAGATTGGATCCCTCCATTGAAATGATATGATTGGGACTAACGTGAGTATGTTGGATTGACAGATTGTATCCATGGCCTATGCAAAGAAGCGGAACTCTGCACTGGTTACATACATACCCGGTGTTGTTGGGGTGTGCCGTTCATCACTTCGAGAAATCACTGCCTCTCGAGCCGAGATGAAGAAAATACGATTTTCTGCTTCAACTGTGTCACAAACCCGAAGTTCATCGGCCAGAAACTGGATATTCCTTTCTAAATGTTGTGCACGAACCTGTCAGGTTAAGTAGACGATGTACATTTAATGAACGCTGACAAAGGTAGCAACAGCTACATGCATCAGATAACATTAAAATATTCAATATTGATACAATGTACTGTAGCGTACACATAGCTGTATGGTTGTTTCTAAAGTTCATTACCAAACTAGGTTCAACCTATAAATGTACCGAGGCACATGTACCAGCTTTTTTCTGATAACCTAAAAATTAAGTCCAGGGTGCAGCTTTAACCCTTAACACTGATGTCAATATTTTATTTTTTACTCTGTCAATAGCAATGAAACTGGTGTGCATTTTTCAAACAGTTTACAAATGTAGGTGGACAATGTTGCTGTCTACGACAGCACCATCTTCCAACAAATTTGCTGGAAATGAACACCAGTTCATCTTATAATTTAATTTAAAAAAATAAAAATTTTAACATCAGAGTGCTAAGGGTTAAATGAATCGGAGAAATGTACTGACATTGAGTTACAAAATTGTAATACATGGTTCATATAAGAATTTGACCGATTCATTCCAACACTTTTCAAGCAGTATATCTCTCGTTTTCAAGGACTAAAACTGGCTATCCGCAATCAAATGTTTTGAAACACCATCTCTTGCAGTGATATCAGCAGCCTTTTATTGTATGCAAACTTTGCCTATACTGGGAAATAACAGATTTCTTTTTTCACGAGAGAGTTGACACTTACCTCCCTAACACTCTGATATTCCCAAATATCGACTTTCACTCAAGAAACACTCAGATTAAAAACAGTTAGGTGCCCCTACTGGGCAGGTAGTCAGATGACAGTCCGGCGGATGCCAGCCCCAACCTCACCGCATGCGCAGACTAGCACTTCCTCTGACTAATTTATTGGCTGACACCATGCAACTTTAGAAAGCCTGAAGACCGAGCCTCTGTGGGGTGGAGAGGCCGGGTCCGTGCTAGGGAGGTAAGCATCAACTCTCGTGAAAAAAGAAATCCGTGATTTCGTTTATTTCAGTTCAAGAGTATACTTACCGCCCTAACTCTGTGATATTGCCAGAATTCGTAAGAGAATTTGGGGGGAGGGAGGCGAGGTCAAAATACCAGCTCTTCCCTATGCTCTTTTCTGCGATTAAGACACTTAAACTTCTGAAATTGTGAGAAAACACAACCAGGAAATGATTTGAACATCGGATAACACAAACGATGGCTGAGAGAAAACCATATGTCATATGCGCTCTCACACGTCACGCCCCCCCACCCCCCCTTTTCTTGGGAGCGCGACAGAATGACCTCAATGTCCCATACGCTCTCTACGTACAAGTGCTTTGTACTATAGGAGGGTAGACGAAAAAGCCTCCATTTTCGTATACTCTCAAGAATGAACCACATAAAACACGTACTATTACCATATTAAAAATGAAGGGTTACATGACAAAACAATCAATAATGAACAACACGTAAACAAGACTGACCTTGTGAATTGCTTGAGGCTGTCATCATTTTCCCATTGGTGAAGACTGATGCAGTCAAGACAAGTGCTTGCTTACACTGATAAATTGTGATATATATATATAAAAAATGAGAGAACCTCATCAAAATATGTACACCTAAATTATTTTTTCAAAATCGATAAGGCGAGAGGATTTCAGGTGTCACGGAGGTAATGGTCGGTGAAACTCGACTCACAGTGCCACAGGGACCCCATTAAACAGGGCGGTGGAAGGCTGTGAACACTGTGAGCCTTGGCAAAGTCAACTTGTTTACCTGTGGCAGACTTATGACAAAACTTAATACATTCTACAACCCACCTGAAAATGCTGTCCTTGGAAGCCCTACCATGAGGTTCAATATACGACAACCATAACGCTGATGGGTCCATCAGCCATTCCTGGGTACGTTGTTTGTACCTGTTTAATGCGCGGACTGGACACCATGCCTTTGAATTAGGATCATATCTAGTCAAAGCTGCTAAAACTATGGCCTTCCCCTGTAACCACATAATGGTCTGCCTCAGCTGATAAGGTATGAATTTCGCTTCTCCGCCTTGCCAAGGGCGCAGCAATTAAAAATAGTTTTAGGAGTCAACATTTTCATAGAAATGGAATTTAGTGGTTCAAATGGCTTATCAGCTAATACCTGTAGTCCTAGTGACAAACTCCAAGACAGAATCACAGGGGGATTCCTGGGTCTTAGATTGCCCATGCCTTTAATTAAAGTATTTAATGTACTTACTTCATCACTTCCCCTATTAGGCAAGCAAGGGATAACTGTCATTAAAGCTGACTTGTAGCCAGCAACAGAGTTAGGCTTGAGGCTATAGGTATCATACAGGTGACAGAGGAAATCGGCTACTACCTGAATAGATGAATCCATATTAATTTTTTAGCACCATTCTGCAAATCTGTTGGTTTTATAGTAATATGCTCTGGAGGTTGACCCCCCTTCTGGCTTTTGCCATAAACATGGCTGCTTGCTCAGAAAAGCCCTCCTTAATTCTAGATTCCTTGACAGCATCCACACAGTCAATCTGAACATTGGTGGATTGTTGTGAAGGGTCTTGCCCTGGAAGATAATATTGTCTATCAGAGGCAGAGGAAACGGATTGCAGACCAGAAGGTCCAGCAGATCCATATACCATGATCGGCTTGGCCAATTTGGGGCAATCTGAAGCACTTGGCATTCCTCCTGTCTGATTTTCTGAAGAATTTTTGGAATCAGGATTGCTGAAGGGAATGTGTATGCATACATTCCCACCCAGCTGATAGCTAACGCATCTGTTGCGATAGCGTTCGGATCTGGAATCGGAGACGTACGTCGTCATCTTCGCATTCTTCTTCGTTGCGAATAAATCTATGTTGGGTTTCCCCAATGGTTGAACAGACGATCTGTCACACACTGATTTAGTTGCCATTCAGTAGGTAAAACACTCATCCTTTGGCTCAATGAGTCTGCTAGCAGATTTAACCTTCCCGGAATATTAACTGCTTTCAAGGTGATCCTGTGATCCAGACACCAGCGAAGTAATTTCCATGTCATCATACAGAGACTGGGCGACTTCGTTCCGCCCGGTGGTTTATGTAAGTCACTACTGTTGAATTGTCTGATCGAACCAGAACAATCTTGCCCTGAATTTTCATTAAGAAATGTTCCAGGCCCTAGATTGATATGTTCTTGTGACTGATCCCGATTCCAAAGCCCTGGTACTGGGGCTTCTTTCAGGCAAGCTCCCCATCCCTCCATTGATGCATCTGTATACATCGTTATCTGAGAGTGGGCATCACCCCCGCCAGGAGATTCTCTCTTACCATCCACCACAGTGGTGAATAAGAGGCTCCAATACCAGCATATTTGAGTCCAGTGATCCTGTACTCTGGGTCCACTGTGTCATGAGAATCAACTGGATAGGCCACCTGAGTAAGGCTGCCTGTGGAATGACTGGTTCCTATGAAACCATCAATCCCAGCATTCTCAAGTAAACCCGTGCCAGGACATGACGACTGTTGCACACTGACTGAGATGAGTACTTGTATCCTCTCCTGAGTAGGATAAACATATCCTATCTGTAGATCGGGATGGAGTCACCTCTGATTTTTGAAAGTTGATTATCAGCCTAAGTCTGTGAGTTTTTAGAACTATCTCCAGATTTGCTGATAGATTTTCCTGATTGTGTGCTTTTAACAGCCAGTCACCTATGTACGTATGGACTGCTATTGCAAGGACCACCCTGGTGAAGACCCGAGGACCTGTTGAAATTCCGAAGGGTAAAACCCTGAATTCCCACTGACGGCCCTGGAATGCAAACCTCAGGTACCGGCGAAAACTCCTCGCCATTGAAATGTGGAAATATGCATCCTTCAAATCTATTGACACCATCCACATTCCTTTCTCCAACCCTGCCAACACCAATTTCACCGTTTCCATTTTGAAACTTGACGTGTCTATGAACTTGTTTAGTGGCTCGAGGTCGAGAATTGGCCTCCACCCTCCAGTGTTTTTTGTCACTAGGAACACGGTTGAATAGAAGCCCGGACAATTTTGTGCCGGTTGAATTGCTCCTTTTTGTAAGAGGGAATTTATTTCCTACTCTATACACAACCATTGATCTGGATCTCTGGGATTTTGAGCCCAGATCGGAGCCAGAGACAGTTGCGATGGCGGGTCTACTATCCAGTCGGGATGATACCCGACTGAAATCCATCATAAGACTAAGCGGTCCTGAGTCAACCGCTCCCACTCTTGCCTGTGGTGGGCCAGCCGGCACCCCACTGGTCCACCTAGGAAGAGAGGTGGACATGAGCAATGCAAGAGTGGCACTGTCTCTGGATCCAGAAACACTGGAAAGGTCCTTAGTGTGGCAACCGGCCCATCAGGCACGGTTACCACGACCAGATCGTCGCGCGGCTGTGGCTGGCGCTGCGCTGGTGGCTGGACTCTGACTTGGCCACTGCCACCCCGTGCCTGCAGGGCATGATACGCAGTGGGTGCTGCGTGAATGCGCTCTCTGCGGAGCACTTCAAATTGCTCGCGCAAAGCCCTCTGGTTATTGACCAGGGTTACCGTCTCCTGGAGGTGCTTACATCCCTCGCCTCCAAAGAGACAAGGATCTGTCATAGGCGTATGCAGAAGCCTATTATACAAGTCCTGGGATGGGCACAGGTTGTCTAAGGAAAACGTGCGCCGCGCCCGGACACTCCTGGTCACAGACCGGGTTAGACAGTCCAGAGCCAGGTTAATACCATCCTGGATGGCTCTATGAACTGTCACCGGACTAGGCTGGAGTGATGCTGATGCTGTCACTACCACCTGTAACACCTGGGAGACATGCAAAAGCACTGCAATAGACGCTCTCGAACTCTCCTCCACATCGTGCAATGAGGTATTTGCCGAATGCTTTGCGTTCATGCACAGCGCTCCTGTGTCAGATCGGGAGCCTGGCCACGTATCTTCGCCTAGCGCAGCACGATCATCCGCGCTCGGCTTAGGCACCCACACCATACCTCCAGTATTCACCAGGTACGATGCGGCATCGCTTTGCCACCTCGCGAGGGGCCTTCGTGAGACGTCCATTCGCCTTAATGGACGTCTCTGCTGCTGTAGGCATATCAACAATATGGTCCACCAGCGGCAGAGATGGCATCGCGTAGTAGTCAGCTTACCTGCCAGCCACAGGCGCTGGTCCCGCTGGCTGGCCGACCGATCCACAGCAAGTTCTGGCCTGACATTTATTAGCCAATGACAAGCGTCAGACCTGTCTTCCTCTGTGGCCATCTGTGAATGCTCGACTAGGCACGGGCCTTCGTCATCCTCTAGAACATTCACAGGTGATTGCGTGGCTGGAGGAACTGATACTCCTGGCAAGCCAGAGAAAGCATGCAGGCCCGACAGAGCAGGCATGCTAAACACACTGGCTTGACCAGGAGCAGGCGCCGTGGCATTGCGTGGGGAATGAAAACTCGCCACACCATGGCCATGGCCAGACCCAGCTACACCATCGGCAAGCCAAGGTGAAGCGGCAATGCTGGCCATCGGATCCAGCCTGGGCTACCTTCTGTGCCGTGAATGCTACTACTGCGGGAGTAGACCCACCGAAAATGTTGCCCGTGTTCCCCACGAGGGCTGAACATACATGTACATCAATTTCCCATGGCGTTAGGAGGAGAACCCAGCAGCTCTTCTTCCTGGCCAGAAAGATTAGACTCCAGGTCAGCGAGAAATGCTAACCCGGACTAGCCAGGAAAGGTACCATAAGAGGTATTGGTACCTGTAGGGTGCGGATAATTCTGGGAACCCGATAAGCGGAAACCAGGCGCCAGCGACACCTGTCCACGAACAACCGGCGCAGCAAGCGGACCACCTCTGAATCTTGGACGAAAACTTATTGATAAGTCCCTAAAGAGAACCGATTCAGAGCCAGGGATTATCTGTTCCGGAGCAGTAGAAGACAATAAAGGATTTGGCCCAGGGAGCATGCCGCAAAGCAACTCTGGGACCAAATCTTTTATTGTCTTCTTCATCTCTCCCATCATCTCAAGACGGAAGGCTTCCATATCCATGGTGGATGAAGTCTTCCTCTTACCCTTCTTACAAATACCTTCTCTCTCCATATTCGAGCGTCTCTCCTCCTCTAACACCTTCTTCTTGGCCTGTAATGACAAGAACTCAGTTATTAATTCGGCCCGCCCCACCCACCCCCACACTGTTTACATATGTCACAATTTAACAATGGGTCACATGGACTACACTGAAAACACAGGTGAGGGGCGAATCTAGGTTTGAGAAACCTGCCACAAGCAGAACAACCAGATTTCTGAAAAAGGCCATAAGACGAAGACAATGCATATTTTAGTTAATGAATTAGTAAAACTCAAAACCAAAATTAAGAAAGAGGACTGGTGGCCATAAAGACCACTACACCAACAGAAAAACCAGCGTTGACAAAACTTTATGATATTAATAAAGGTGCAACGCTGATTATATACGACGTTCTAACTTAAAAAATAAGAAGGTAATCCGCCTTGAAAACAACATCCAGGTGTAAGGACGAATTATATGTATAATCCAGAACATACTAACTGGAAAGGATAGTGATACCATCTATGCAAACATCAGATAAACAATGATAAATTGGCAGCAGATTTTAGAAAAAAATCAATATATTAAAGTGCCTAATATTATAACCTAGAATACCTGCGTCTTTAGCATAGACAAACCATCCGATCTGATGAACTGGAAGCTCCACCAACCTCTATGACCTCTTAAATCTCTCCACCATTAAGGGAGGGAGGTGGACCAAGAGGGCAAAGTGACAAGATCTTATGAGACCTGCAACTCACTGGGCATAGATTTTGATTATTTCTCTAACATGTTAGTAAGAAATGGAACCTTGGTGGAGAAAAAAACAAACCCTCTGAAATTGTGTTGTTCTTTCATCAATCATAGATAGATACCTCTGGACACAAACACAAAGAGAGATTAGTATTTCATAGCGCCAGAAAGAAATAAACCATTTTTTAGGCGCTTGACACGTCTAATCACGAATCCCGGAAACACATTATAACGGGATTAAAATGATAAACTAGACAAGTATGTAGTTGAATTCACCTGATAACTTGGTCCCTGGCCATCCTCTGGAGACTCCACGGTCAGACATTATCCGTAGGTGATATTCTTTCAGAAATTGAGAGAATGTGTCTCTTTAGCCAATAAATTGGAAAAGAGAAAGTGCTAGTCTGCACATGCACGAGGTTGGGACTGTAATCTGACTACCTGCTGCCTTAGACAGCAATGGCTTCTAGTCATATTACTTTTAAAATATTCAACTGAAAATGCTATACATTGTACATGTAAATAATATACTTTTTCCAGGATATGTCGGTCAAAGGGTTAGAGACTATTTATCGCTAACCATTTAATTTGAAAGCCAAAACCCGCCTATGCATTGATAATGACAGGTCCATTTGCAGGCCAGGAGAAAAGTATTTTTGACAAGTTACCACTGGAATGCCTACCTCGCCAATCATTCCTGTGACAGTTTCGGAAACATTCTTCTCTTGGCGTGTAAAGATTTTCTTGACTAATCTAGACCATTTTAATGGTCAATGACTATGTTCTGTACTCTCTAATATCAAGATTAAAGACACCATTGACTGGGTTATAAAATAAAGCTAGCAATGCTTTTCTAGTGCATTGTTTTAGGTGATGCTCAATATTCAATATTGCAAAGATTAAATGCTACAGCTTGCCTCATTAGCATCTTCCTCTGTAGCTGACATGTCCCATCTGTTCTGTAAAATGAAAATGTTTGGCTTCGACAAACGTGAACTCACTTTGTGAAAGAAATTCTTCTCCTGTGAAGAACAGAAATCATTGTAAGATGGTATTTACTGGATAAAATGATAATCTTTAGTTAATAATTTTTTAACCCTTTAACACGCATATCAGCCAAAAACAGCTTCTGCAGTGGCTATGAGAAATGTCCATTTGCAGACTAAGAGAAGACTATTTTTGAAATTTTTACCTCTGGAATGACTGGCTCGATAACCGAGTCATTCATTCCAGTGATAAATTTTCAAAAATAGTCTTTTTGTGGTCTGCAAATGGACATTTTCTATGAGAAAAAATTTGAGCGTTAAAGGGTTAAACGACTTGAAACCGATTTATTAACTCACTTGGAATATTTTGCTCTGATCGCCTGAGATTTATAAGCAGAGATCAGTGTGGCTGATGAAGCTCAGACGATCAAAGCAAAATATTCCAAGTGAGTTAATAGATTAGCTTCAAGTTGTGTAAAAAATATCTAATTATGAGTCCAGAGCTAGGTAACAATATATTTGCACTGATACTTTTTAGAGTTTAACCCCTTGAATCAGAGAACAAATAAGAAAATTCATTTACAATCGAATAAATATTCTACTGAGTATGTTGAAATAAATCTGTCAAAACAGAATCATATCGATATGACTATACAGTATAGCTAAATGTATGATACCGGTATTCGATATTATATCGGTATATCGTGAAGACCTAAAAATTAACTTGACCGCACCAATACAAAAGATGGGAAATTCCAGTTTATAGAAACATCCTATCTCAGTGTTCCTTCACACACATGTATTTCACATTGTAAGATTCAATAACATTTCCGTCACAAGTATAGAACAATTTCATGATTTTGAGTACTAAATAATAGTGTCTTATGTGTTTTCTCCAAGTGATTCCGAGCAATAGTTACAGATTTTTGAAACAAAATATATGTTTGAACATGGAGCATCAAATATGAAATTCTGTTCAAGTTTAATAAATATCCTGTTGAATATTTTGAAACTAATTTGACTGGGAGATAGGCAGCAAGAGCTCCCAGACAAATTAGCTTCGAAATATTCAAACACGATACACAGGGCTTGACGTTAAGGACTGCCCACCTGGGGGAATCATTTCTCCCAGTGGGCAGGTGAAACCTAAGACGCAACTGCCTTACCGGACAGGTCAATAACTATACCACAACAAAGCATTAATTACAAAATTATATCAAAATGTATAGAATAAAATAACAGATCTTACATTTGGGCAAGTGCTATTTATTTAGGGCAGTGGAATTTTTTGTCACCTTGCGCTATAGGAAAGGTAAGAAGAAATGTTAATGACTAGCTCTTTTACTGGCATAATTGTCTGGAAATAGATATAATGGAACTTCAATATCAAAAGTTTTCCAGACAGTGATTCTTAAATTATCAGATTCCTTGACCTTCCAGGATTTCCATGACTGAAATGAACTCTTCTTTCATGTCTTAAATTTCATTGACAGACAAAAGACAAAGAGGCTAATTTACTTTTAAAAACATGTCATGTCCATATAAAGTGTGGGTCACGCTGCTGCTGAGGATGATAAGTAAGATGATGATGATGATGATTATGATGATAAGTAAGATGACGACGACGACGACAAATGATGTTTATGAGGAGGAAGAGTATGATGAGTTTCACATACAGTTTGCATAAGAGTGGATTCTGCATTTCCGACAAGCACAAAAACATCAGCATCAAGGCAGTATTTGTCAATACACACATCCAGGTCCTGAGTGACATCAATGCCAGGGCTGGACAATTAAACAAGAAAAGACAGCCACTCACAACATTGCATTGTAACACTTTAATGATCAAGCTCACCAAAATGTTATTTTTGAAATTTTACCCATATATTAACTGGCTCGGTTATCGAGCCAGTCATTCCAATAGTAAATTTCTAACAATACATGTAGTCTTCTCTTGGCCTGCAAATGGAAATCTCAATAAGCAGCTACCAGATTTTCTTGATCAATATTGACCATTAAAGGTCTACGACAACTACATACATGTACATGTATAATAGACAAGATGGTGTAAACTGGCTTCTGCAACTACATGATGTACATCACATGATACCTCCAAAAATGGCAGTCATTCACAACACCCTGTTTGCCACAGGGATTGACAGATAGCTTCTACTGGCAGGCAAATAGACAAACAAATACATGTAAACTGAATCCATCCATTATATGTGACATTGTGAAGTTATTGAGCGAAACCGAATGCATGGACAGATTTATAGATGCATGAACTGACAGATGCATGGACTGACACACGAATAGACAGACGTGAAAGCATAATAACTTCTATCTTCAAGGGGGGAGGGGGGAGGGGCAGGGGATAATGATCTTGAGATGTCGATCTGCAGAATGAAAGGATTTTTTTTGAAAACACGCCATGTATGCATTCCACCAGCAAGTTGTCTAACATACATGTGTATTCTTGTTTTTCATCTGTAAAGGTACATTTGATGGGATCAAGACATCCATTTTATCGATCAACTTAGATAATCAAAGGGACAGGACAATTTATCAAATATATATCCTGCATTACCTGTCCACCAAAACTACATCCTCACGAAGAAGGCGGAATTTAGCCTTCGGCCAAAAGATGTGAATAAGTGAATTAGATGACAGCTTGAACGAACTCAATGCGTGGGCCATCTGTTTTATTGACTGAAGGGAAAAAGAAAATAGAAAAAAATTAAAATAAAAACATGAAAATTGTTATAAATTAAAAATACTTGACCATTTTGTCATCGATGTTGTTCAATATAGTATATAAGTTACAATTCCTATGAATATTATGATAACAATTTCACTGGAATTCATCATAATGCAATAAAATTCAAACGAAATATTTTCTGCATATACATATATGCCCTTAAAAGGTACTTACACCAATGTTCATCTCTTTCTCCGATTGGTCCACATCGTCTGTTTGTAAATACGGCTCTGGTCCATCAGTGCCCTCCACCTGCAGGAAGCAGTTTGTCGTGTGCCCAATACCACTGGGCAGAATCTTCTCGCCAAGCATAGCATTAATTACACTGCTCTTGCCATTAGACGTCCTGAAATTAACACCGACAAAGCAACAGCTTATTTTATAAGAATGCGCTCAAATAGATCAATGGTACAAAATGCAGACATCAATGGCTCTAACAAGAACGATAACCTCTAACTACAATTATAAACACGTAATCCCCTCACTACAGTACAGCTCATAATTAAGTTAACATGTTTCTGACTCAAAAACAGACACATAGTTAGAACGATTTTGAACACGATGCAAGACATGTTCTGTTGAATATTTTGAACATAATTGGATGCCTAAGGCAGCGATGTCTTACAATCCAATTATGTTCAAAATATTCAACAGTACAATTTATTTTCTTCTCAGTAAGCTGTTTCTGACTCAGCTGGACTGTGTATATATATATATATATATATATATATATATATATATATATATATATATATATATATATATATATATATATATATATATATAAAGGTGAGCTAAAATGAGAGAATAAATATGTTACTGATTAGCAACAGATTCCATTAGCAAGCTGCATTCAGGCAAGCTGCATTCAGGCAAGCTGCATTCAGTATAATTAATAATAGTAGTTTATTTTGATAAAGTTGAAAGTCGTTGCTTGGACTATTAGGATTATCATTAATTTATCATCTACAAAGTTTGTATGGGTGCACAATTTTCACAATTTTCAGAGGGTTTCACATTAACATTGTTCTGTCACCCTTTAATATTCAGGCTGGCCTAAAGTGGTTGTGCAATGGTCTTGAGGAATATCCATTTGTATGCCAAGAGAAGACTATTTTGATAATTTAAACACTGGGAACATATTTCTAGTAATGGCTCCGCCCATTTCTAGCTAAGCTCCGCCCATTTCTAGCTAAGCTCCGCCCATTTCTAGCTAAGCTCCGACCATTTCTAGCTAAGCTCCGCCCACTTACTATGCAAGTTGTAATCGATTTGCAAGTTTGAAACCTGAATTCCCAGAATAAAAATTTGAGCTATTGCATATTTTTAAATTCATTTTACTTGGAGCTGGTGTTGCTTCTAGTAGCAACCACTCCCAGTCCACTTAGTTTCAAAATAATCAACAGAATGTTTATTAAATTCGGTCTTCGGCCAACATCCCACAGTTCATTGTGCAATGCATTGTGGTATGTTGGCTGAAAACCAAATTTTAAGTCCATCAGACATACAATTCGCACACTTTTGTGATAGGCTTTTCAATCTTTTTGATGAAGCTACATGTATGTGATGTGATTTTGATTGTGACATCGCTTAACATGTGATGTATTTGATTATGACGTTAGATACTTGAGTGACAGATTGGATCCCTCTATTGTTACAGAATCAGCAGTAGAAAGTCTGATCTAGCTTTTTTGGAAAGAATGAAGCTGAAAGATGTTCCTATCCCAGCAATATTCCATATATAGATAGAGGTGTGGCTCTGTGCTCAGAATATGTCTCTAATGCAATGACCCGCCAGCTTGTTTCGGAGAAAAAACTGAACTTTATGTTAGATCTGGCTGATACTGCACATGTACATGTATGTCTTACTTTTATACAATCCTTTGCGCATCTTTAAAATCAAAAAAATGTCTGACGCATTGTCGATTAAACTTTTTAACTAGGGCTTCACGATATACTGATATTATATCGAATACCGGTATCATACACATGTAGCCATACATGTACCATTTGTCATACCGATATGATTTTGCTGATACCGAAATATCGAGATACATGTATAAGATAAAACCGGTATAACATTTTGTTAGGCAGATAATCTGCTTCCCATTAGTAATATTTCAATAGTATATAGCTGTCTAGCGATATACGCTGTAAGTTACTGCTCTTCATATGGGAGAATGATATTTTACCTATCTTTAACTATTACGCTTTTCTTACATGTATTTATCCAGAGTTGTCAAATTGTTGTTTTGAGGCTAGTGTTAGAGTAATTGATAAATTAACGATTACGCTACAAAAGTTGTCTACTTATAAGAATGCGCTTCTCGCAAAAAAAATTGAAAACTTATTTTAATTACCATCATAGGACATCGGATGGCTAAAAATGTCTAAACCCTATATTTTCCTGCACTAATATTTTATAATTTCGGCCCGTTGTTTGCTAGAAAAATCATAATGAAATGAATATTTTGAGTGATATTTTATATCAATTACTACAGCCTGGTTAGTCAGCGATTTCCTGGAATTGTGTGCCTTTGTAGTGACCGCCCAACAGCCCAAGTAAAGAGGAATCCAATAATATGAGAAAAACTTCTCAATTCTACGAGATTTATTCACCTCTTATGTTGGCGGGTATCATTAGATATCGATCGACACAAGCTACATTTTGTACTCTAACGAGAGTGAGCTTAGGCCTATGTATTCGCAGGTAGTCTATTTAGAATATGTTATAATGGCTAAGTTGTAGCCCTGCGCGCAGATTTCCCCATTTCCTGGCGGTTTCATCCCATTGCAAATTCATCCTATAAAGCACAGGCCATCGAGGAAAGTTCATTTATTATTCTAACATATACATTTACATCAATGCAGATAGGGAGGAAAATTAGTAAAACGTATGTTTACATTCATATCCAGCGTGTTTGATTCATAACATTGATATTTGTCAGTCAAATATCAACAGCTTTAGCTGTTCACAGTTTCACTGGGCGCGTTTATGCGGGATGAGATGGTCACTGGTTACCGGTATCTTGCGATCTCCACGTAGAAATAGTTGTAATTTCATGGCAAATTCAAATCATTTGTAGGGATCATTTTGGAGGAGTTTCAGCCATTTTGGGACATGATTTAACTGAAGACAGTTAAAATTTAGCATTTAACATCAGGATTCATGTAATTTCTTGGTTTTATTGTGGAAATTTGCAGCCACTATTTAAGCAGTGCTGATATACGTTGACTATGGAATCATACTACTCAAGCCTCACTACATTTTTCCCATCGGAATGATACTGGTATTAAAGGTATACCTGTATGAAAATTGATATCGTTACCGATATTCATTTTTGTAGTACTGTGAAGCCCTAGTTTTAACCATATATGGAAACTTACCTTCCAAAGAAAGCAACTTTCATGTGGTCCCTGGATAGCACCTCAGAGATTCCTAACACTTTCTGTTTAAACCCGGAACAAAGGCTTTTATACTCATCACTGACCAAATCACTAACTGAAGACGCATCTGCGAATAGGGATTACAATTAAAAACAAGAATTTAGCACAAAAAACCCAGGAAATCATACACGCAAATTGGATTCAGAAAGTAAGTGACACTAACAATATTAATCAAACTACAGATGGACAGAGCAAGCAAACGTGTGTTCGCATGCACTAAATGGTGGCCCTAAGCAAAATAAATCAAAGAGCAATCAGGGATTGCGGACTGTCGCCCATTTTGTCCCATATTTTATTAAAATTTTTCTTCCATGGATCAAGACCAACGTTGGAGAATCCTAGTCTTTGGGACCAAACTTCAGGGTGCTAAAATTTTAGCCAAATTGGACCAGTAGTTACCAAGAGCAAAGCATTAATTTTCTACCTACATGTACATGTATGTCCCACCCATTTGTAGCTAAGCTCCTCACACGTTGCTGTGTGGCACTTGCCAGCATTGGCCACCATTCAAGGAAATATCAGTGAAATAGGTCAGATAATGATTCGGGTGTCACTTTAGGTTAAACAAATTTTATCAGTTTATAGAAAGCTTAAGCAACTCACATGCATTGAAGCACCTGGTTGTACATGTACTACGTGTATACACGTACGTGACTTCAAAATTGTCCAGCACTAATTTCATCCTCGGCAGGACCCTGATTATACAGGTAAGCTGGTGACCACATGTATTTTGAAACTGATTTGACTGGGATTTGCTGTTGCCCCAGTCATAATACATGTAGTTTCAAAATATTCAACAGAATGTTTATTAAATTATCAATTCACAAAAGACATACAATTCTGACTGTTAAAGTCAGATCTTTGACCATTTCTGTCAGACCTATGTCATTTGTAAAATCAGCTAACAATTGACATATTTTTAAGGTGACATCAGACACTTCAGCGACAGATCGGATGCCTCTATTGAAATCTGGATTATGTAATTTTAGAAATCCTGAGTAACATATATTGACTGCCAACGCACCTTCGAGAAACGTTTCCGCCTCTGTAATATATTTGCCTATGTCTTTGAAAATATCATTGATCTTCTTCTTGGCTTGACCAAATAATCGCAAAGGAGAATTAGTCTGGCTATGTCCATTTCCAAGGTTACGTTGCTCAGTATTAGGCCCATCGCCCTGTCCTCGCTGTGCACTGGCCATGAAATGTCTATTGAGTTTGCCGGACATCACGAGCTGCTGAGAAATGGATGATCGTCATGAAGCTGATGCTGAAAATATATCAGACTTTTTTGTAAATAAATGAGCAGCTTTGGTCAGAAGTTTAGAAACTGGACACAGGCGTTTTATTCCTTTAACACTCGGCTAAAACAGTTTCTACATTCATCATTAGAAATGTCCATTTGCAGACCAAGAAATTTTTTCATTAATTTACCACTGGAATAACTGGCTCGATAACCGAGCCAGTCATTCCAGTGATAAATCACAGAAAATAATCTTCTCTTGGTCTGAAAATGGACATTTTATATGGAAAAATTAAATTTCTATGAATAGATTTAAGTGTTTAAAGGGTTAAATTACAAATTCAAATGTAGTTGAAATAGAGCATGTCTATTTGTCAATGACAAACAATTTTCGTGAGTGACAAGTAAACAAACATCAGCTCCATAATGTGGACCTGGAACCAAGGTTGTCAACTTAAGAGGGATCGGTAGGCAGGAGCTGGGGGGTCTTCTGCCAGAAAGTTGGGATGTCTAGATGCTCTCAGAGAGGATCTGATGCATTAGTGGAGGTAAATATGTACGTTAGCTGGCTATGAAACAATCTGATGGTACATGTACTTTATCCATTTTCTCATTGAGTAATAATAGCGAACGCAGTGAGCGATGCCATCACGAACGAAGTGAGTGTATATAGATAACATGTATATACATGTAAAGATCAACAGAAAATGAGACAGGGAACCAGGCTAAATACATATACATGTACCATACGACTGAGAAAGTGTGGTTTCCGGTCAAAAGGGTTTTTTGATTCTGGTTCCGGTTTATGATATAGCTTTTGTAGTTTCTCTTCATGGGTCCCATTGCCTTATGGGACATGGTCCTTCATTACGTGTCTGTTCCCCCCAGTTTTATGTAGGAAAACCTATTGCACATTTTCAATGTGCAAAGTTTGTGTGATATAATTATCACGACATAGCCTGCATTTACTCCAGAATGTAAAAGATTAAATAGTATGAAGGTCAGGTTACAAAAGCTAAATGTATTCCTGTTTATGCATATGTAAATGCGATATGAGGTATCGTTCACACGTTCGTATTATTTTTCACACACAGTGAATGTCACTCATATGGCTCTGGAAAGTCGTGGTTGTCGATTTCATATGCATTTAGCACTCGGATAGAATGTGCATTCACGTTTTTACTTGCAGACATGCATTAATCATAATAAATAACTCACGACCGGAAACAAAGCTTTCTCAGCCACATGGTATATGTATTTTGCCTAGTTCCCTGTCTCATTTTCTGTTGAGTTTCCCTCATTACATGTATGTACATGTTATCTATGAGAAAGTTCAGATACTCAGTCGGATTACTCTGATTTGATTTTTGAATGACAAATATAATTGGATAAAGGTATCATGTGATGCAAATTTAACTCGATTACTCCTGCTTCAAGCGAGAGTACATTTGCGCGCATGTGCATAGAGGTAAACCAACCATGCGATACCTTTAATCAGAGTACCTCGACAACGGTATCCGAACTTTAGTCCATTCTGATTACATTCGCTATTCAATTTGAGGGTTAAAGTGAAAGTTTAAATAGGTAACTCACTGTATTGCATGGATTCCCATTGGGGTACTTTTGATGATATATATATATATATA
This sequence comes from Chaetoderma sp. LZ-2023a, assembly GCA_034401795.1. Taxonomy (NCBI): domain Eukaryota; kingdom Metazoa; phylum Mollusca; class Caudofoveata; order Chaetodermatida; family Chaetodermatidae; genus Chaetoderma; species Chaetoderma sp. LZ-2023a. The sequence goes on from CM067359.1 coordinate 160,939,068, forward strand.
TATATATATATATATATATATATATATATATATATATATATATATAAATATATATATATATATATAATTTGAAAGGGTCTCACATGGGACCACTGAAAATCTTGTATGATTGTGTAATACTACATGTGTATAGGTTTTTTTTGCACAAAAATACAATGTACCTTAAAAATCTAGCATAATTCATATAGTTGTGAGTATATGCCTCGTGGTACCTTTTACCTGGTAATTTTAGCATGAATAAGAAATACTCCCTGGGAACACCAGATTTCAGTTTTAAGACTCAAATTCAGCGGACCCATGTAGATTTCAGGATGTGGAGTCCCTGGGACCTCGAGAATATAGATGCCACGAGAAACACTACTGTATGGTATTGATTTCTAGATACCTCCAGTGATAGAACTGTCCATGCTGTAAGTTTTGCCACTCAGTGAAGTCTGATCTGCACACAAGAGTACCACATGGCTTACATACTAGTCGATTTACAGGCACGACATATACAGCATCCAGTGTTCATACACCTTTCTGTCTTTGAAATTCCACGATTCTTTTCATGACTTTTCATGACCAAAATTAACTAATTCTATCACCTGCAAGAATTAATACCTAGGAGATTTATGTTTATGATGTAGCTAAATAAACAGGCCTGTCCAAACTAAAAATGTACATAACCCATTTTTGGGTTACGCAAATTTAGATAACCCATTCAGTTTTGTGCAAGAATTTTTCATGTATTTAAATGTACAACATGAAAGGGATTGCGGGAACGGAAAACTGGTTGTGTCAGAAATAATTGTGTAACCTTGCGCAAATGAAAAATGGTTTACGCCAATTTGGGCAGACCTGATAAATTGCTATCCGAGTACTTCCGCATCATGTATGAGTATTGCGTCATGCAATAACCAAGTCAGTCTTGTTTTGATAAGCTGTTGCCATAATTTTAATTGCACAGGCATTTATGTCAACAGATTTCTTTTATTTTCCATGATTAACATTTTCCAAGACTTTTCCATAAAATATGACAAAAAATGATGATTTTCCATGACTTTCCAGGCCTGGAATTTTAATTTTCAAATTCAACGACTTTCCAAGATTTCCCTGACCAGTATGAACTCTGTGCATCATGGACCAACCCTGACGGCAGACGATGTACAACTACGAATTTATTTACAGCATATTCAACATATTTCACATTAATATTTACAGACTAAATTCAGACTGCCTGGGACATGGGAGGACACTAGAAAAATCTGCCTCTTGTGGCACCACAAGAGAAGATTCCACACTTCTAGACAAAGGAGAGACGACCGTGTACCTCCCTGCCTGTTGATATAAGACATCACTGTCAAATTGTCTGACCGAATCGAGACTTTGAGACCTATCACAAGATCTGACCATGAAAGGAGAGCCTTCTTGACAGCCCACAACTCCAGAATGATGATATGGGCTATCGACTCCTCCAGGGACCAAAGGCCGGAAACTGACAGGGAGTCCCACACTGCTCCCCACCCCTCCTGGGAAACGTCCGTGAAGATAATCGCCTGAGGGGAGGACTTTACCAGTGGAACACCCATCAGAAGCAGAGAACAATCCCTCCTAAAATCTAGATGAGGGATCAAATGTTCTCTGATGGCAAATAGAGTGGACTGACTGCTACCAAAGGGACATTAAATACATTTGGAAGGGTCTTCTTATCAGCGCCGCCCAAGGAATTACTTTCTCTACGCTGACCATCAGGTCTATCACTCTTAAAAAGAATCTTGCTCTTACCATGGGAGAAGACAGGATTTCCATTGCCACTGACAAAGCCTCTATCCTTGGATCTGAGGGGAAGACTAGACCCCGGGCCAGGTCGAAAGAAATGTCTAGAAGCGTAAGGATATGAGATGGAACTAGGCTTGATTTCTTTAGATTTAAAATCCACCCTAGGTTGCATGCCAGACTGCAAACCTCTGGAAGAATTCCTGAGAGAATTGAAGAAGACTTATTTTACTAACCAATCATCTATATAAACGTGGAGATGGATAGAACGACGGTGAAAATTTCTGCCACGGCTGAGACTATGCGAGAAAAAGAAAAGGAGCGATGGTCAGGCCAAAAGACATGACGCGAAACTGCCAAGCTCGAACTTAGTAAGCAAAACTCAGGAATTTACTGAAGGAAGGGTAAATGAAAACATGAAAGAAGGCGTCACAATGTATATCCCTAAATGATATTGTAATCAATGCTTGTTAAAACTGATGTTTTAGATTGTCACAAACAGTTTGGCTTAAGTCTACAGGAGATTTAATTATATAGGCCTATAAAATGTGTCCAATATGGGCCTAGCTTTCTCCAGTCTTAGATTTAAACAAATCAATTGATTGCGATACCTTAGGCAAATTTGCATCTACCGGTGGACTTTACATTTGGTTTGTGTGTGTGTGTGTGTGCGCAAGCTTACGTGCATGAATGCGTGCGAGGAGCGGTGGGATACATCTGGAAAATCATAACAGATTCTGCTGAATTATAGGCACAGTTTGGATACAAAATAGATATGTTGTTTAGCAAATGGAATGTAAGAAATGCCTTCGCATAGCATCAAACGGCCATTTGGAGGGGACAGGTCCTCACTCACAGACCCTCTCCAATAAAATCCTAGAGCTGCGCTTAACGGCCATCCCCCCCAATACTGGATGTAGCAAGATAGTGTCGTAAAAATACAATATCTACAGAATCGCACAGATATTTTCTCGAAGCAGATCTCATCTAAAAAGGGAGTTTTCGTGCCCAAGATATTCATATTTAAATGGCATCGGCGCTATTATAAACTTCTGACTATTATCTACCGGGAATATCATTGAGATAATTGCCTATTTCCAAATTCAGTGCTAAATACAATAGAATGAAAACGTTACTATGGCTAAACAGTGTTGCCTGTATTAGCTTTGCTTAGCGGTTGTTCCACTATGAAGTCACAGCTGCTTGGAATTCAAGGGAGGTAATTCATGACGTGATATTCTAAAGTTATGTACTTTATCGGCAATAAATATAAAAATATGCCATGTATAAGCAAATTGATAACAGCTATATGATTTGGAAGGACTGGATATATTATAGTCTTAAAATACACTCCATATATGACCTTTAAACGCTTTGAACCTCATGTCACTAAAACACAGAAGGCTTAGAGGAGACTTAATCGAAACATATAAATTTATCCATGAAGATCACAACATTGACAAAAACACATTCTTTGACCGATCAAGTAGCACACGTACTAGAGGTCACACATTCAAGCTCAACACTAAACGCAACAGAAAAGAAATTTGCAGGTATTTTTTCCCAAAACGAATTATTAACACATGGAACTCACTCCCTTCTGTTGTGGTCGAGCACCCATGCTCGGCGTGTTTAAATCAAAACTAAATATGCACCTAAATGACATAATATACGATCATGACATAACCAACTAACAGATATATAATAATAAGACAATCTAGACATGTATCCAAATGCTAGGCGCAGAAGGGTGAACCCATGAGCGTAAGTGGCACACCGCAGCAGCCGCAGGGATAACTCATCTGGCCCACAGCTAGGGCTTGGCGGTTTGGCCTAAAAGAAAACCGGTGACGGTATCACTAATTAAACCGGTATTAACGAAATACAGGTTTAAGGGGTTAGAATGATTGAAAATAATTTGAAATATGAAAATATGCCAAGTTTTCATTAGCTACAGTACATGTATTTTGCGATTTGACAACTGACGTAAATTGCCACGAAATTAGAATGCTAACTACGTACGACTGCACACTTCGACGCTATCTATCTCAAAATAGTAGTTAAAATAAGTAAAATCAATAAAGTCTGGTTCATGTGATGTCGTGAAAATAACACTAACTACTAAAATGTTGATTTTCAACACTGTTATTAGGTAACTATTTTCGAAAGCATTGTAAAATCTTACACGTGTAAGTAGGAACCTGGATATAAGAGCGAGTTTAGGCTCCTAGTAGAGTACCGCACATACGGTTAGAGTTCGTATAACCACATACCGTATGATCTAGTCTATCTAGTAAGTCATGTGTTTGTATTCAAGTACTCAGTATTTAGTAATACTCCTCATTAAACTGTCGTTCAAGCGGGTGAATGTTATTCAGCACGTAACTAAAGAGTAGTCATTTCCCGGAAATCGTGCCTCAAGAATTCTCACAAAAAATGTGTTTGACTATTTTTCGAGGTTCATGTCATATAATAAAGAGATTATGATAATTTGACAACATAAACGCAATGATTCGTGAATCTAACTTAAATCAACACTTCGTATTTGAAGATATACGAAGACGACAAAGACCGGGCCGTAAAACAAAACGATGTGATTCTAACGCCTATCGAGCAGAAGTCATGTGATAAAAAATACTACGAATTTCATTCATAAAATCGAGTCGTGAATATCCCGGCGGAAGAATTTGTTAACAACCAATCACATTACGCCTGCTCGTATTTGAGAGGCTAAGAGGTGTATTTTACTTGTAACTACTCCGCCAACATAAGAAGCGACTTAATCGTTTTTATTTCGTAGTCCGTGATGGATCATTCTATGTTTGTCGAAATCTAAGGGAAATAATGATTTGTTTGGATTGGGAGTTCATTGTATAGCGACGTTGTTTTCGCAGCGCGTTTCTTGACTTTTTTTGTATCATGTCACATTTGGAATCCTAATTAAACATAGTACAAACTCGAATTGAAAAAAGGATTATTTGTTGCAAAGAGGAACTTTTGATTTTCAAATTATTCAATCTTACATAGAATCCGCAGAGCTTACGTCATGTAAAATTCATTGCTGGCAAATAAAATCATATTTGCCGAGGATCGTCCTCGGCCGATTTGTTGGGATTTCACCAACACCCTTGCTTTCCCACGGCTATAGTTATAGATGGCTGTATTTTATGTATCTAGTAGCAAATGGTTACATCAGATGATAATATTAAACTGCAAGTCAAGAACAAACTAGTTTCGGGCAGGCACCAGATTTTGCGCAATGGCGATCTTATGGGCGGTTTTTCGGGGTTTTACGTAATGGTTTTTAAACCGTCGCCATAAAAAACCGTGAGACGGTGTGAAACCGGTATACCGCCCAGCCCTACCCACAGCACCTCCCAAACCAGGGTCCTGATTAATGTCTGTCTGTATCTGTACTATTACTGGGCAAAATTCATACTGAACATCAGGTCCAAGTGTGCGTCTGGATAAAGATGGCCGCACCATCTCCGGAATAAAAGCAGTTTATACACATATGTACAGTGATTGCGGAAGCTTAGATGGTCACCTCCTGGATGTGTCTACATCCGGTGCTGAGATGATGCTGTCAGCCAGGCCATTCCAGATCGGCAGTTCTTGGAATAAAAGAACTCTGGTATTGTTGGATGCTAGTCTGGATTGTCTGTAGCTTTTGTGAGTGACTGCACCTGGTGGTGGATATTGACGCTTTCTGAGGATGGTATTTGGGTGATATTGCTACATGGCCATTTAGAATTTTGTACATGAATGTCACATTTGTTTTTCTTCTCTGTGTGAGTGACTCCCATCCTAGACTTGATAGCATACCGGTAACACTCTGTCTTGAATATTTCTAGACAGGTCGAGCTAGCACAAATCTTGCTGCTTTCCTCTGGACAGCCTCGATGGATTGGCTTAGATCTTTTGTTCGTGGGTCCCAAACTGTCAAGCTGTTTTGGCCTGACTAGTGTCTGGTAAGCCTGCTCCTTTACTGATTGGGGGCACCCACGAATGTTTCTGTTGAGGAATCCAAGAACTCTGTGAGCTGAGCTTGTGAAGTTGGAGATGTTTGTTTCATTTTAGGTTACTGGCCAACCCCACCCCGAGGTATGGGTTTGATATGGTCTCTTTTAGGATCTGATCTCGCATTGTGTGGCGAGTACTGAAGCTGGATCTATGCTGGGTGACTTTCAGGCTGTTGCACTTTGCTACGTTGAACTCCATTTGCCACGTGTCAGTCCATAACATAAGTGTGTCCAGGTCCTTTTGCCGAATCTGTTGGTCTTCACTGGATTCGATGGGGCGGTAGAGAAGACAGTCATCTGCGAAGAGTCTGATTGTTGAGCTTATGTCATCAGCAATATCATTCCTAATCGGTCCTAATAATGAGCCTTGTGGAACACCAGACAGTACCTCTGTTGAGTTGGATGATTCTCCATTAAGGATTACTCTTTGGCGCCTGTCGGTGAAGAAGTCCTCGACCCAGCGAAGGACGTCTCCTTGTATGCCACAGTGGTAGAGTTTTGAGAGTAGTCGCTTGTGTGGCACCTTATCAAGTACTTTGGCGAAGTCCAGCACTGCTACATCAACTTGTTTCCATTGGTCTAGGCATTTGGTGAGGTCATCCGTTGTGATGATAAGCTGAGCCTCACATGATCTTTTGGATCGGAATCCATGTTGGTTAGGATGGAGTATGTGGTTCGAGTCTAGGTGTTGCATGATCTGGCTGGCTATGATGTGTTCTAGTAACTTGCATGCCATACAATAGATGTTAGTGAGACAGGCTTGTAATTGGATGCTTTTGTTCGGTCTCCTTCTTTGAAGATTGGTGTAATGTTGGCTTGTCCCTAGTCTGATGGTATGCTAGACTGATTCAGTTACTGTTAAAATAAAGAGGCAAGGATTGGTGCTATTTGGCTAGATGTTTCTTTGAGGATTTTTGCTGGAATTTGGTCATGGCCTGCTGCTGTAGATGGTTTCAGTCTTTGCAACGCTTTTTCAACACTGTGTGATGTTATCTAGATGTTGCTGAGGCTGTTGTATGATGAGGATGGTTTTGATGGGAAGTTGTTGAGGTTTTCCCTGGTGAACACCGATGTGAATTGTTCGTTCAATGCCTCCGCTTTCCGTTTAGAATCTGTAATGATTTGTCCCTGATGTCTCAGGGTGCTGATGCCTACAGTGTCTTGACGCCTTGATTTGATATACCTCCAGAATTTTTTGCTGCTTTTGTCATCTTAAGGGTTAAGCATGTTCGTGATGTCATCTTGATATGAAGAGCATAGTTTCTGGTGTACTTGTCTACGTATTTGTTGGAACCTCTCCTCATATTTTGATTTCCCACTCTTCTTGGCTTTGTTGTATGCTCTATGTTTCTGTTTGATTAGCTTTTTTATATTTTGTGATATCCATGGTAAACCACTGTGGGTTCCCAGCACTTTTTGGGGGATATTCTTTGACATGGTTTGTGTGATGGTATCTTTGAAGAACATCTTCCACTGTATGGGAGAAAGGTATGCGGCTAAAATAGGCCTCTTGTGCTTTTCAAGGTCCGATGTAATATCATTCCAGTTTGCTTTCCTGTACAGGGAGAATGAATGTCAATGAATAATGCCAACCAAACAAATAAACAATTGTAACTAAACAAAGTACAAGCACTAGTAATACAATACAGCTCCAGAAGCAATAACAAGTCAAGGGATTATGCCTCGTAAAATGATGATGATGAAAGGGTCACCATCGATTTCGGCCCCGACACATTCCGGGCCCCGATTATGTAGATGTCGGCCCCGATTCATTTCCGGCCTCGATTATGTAGACGCCGGCCCCGATATATATCAGAAATTGTGTTAACTATATAAGCATCAATGCGGCGACGCTAATAATATGTTGTAACCAATAATTTTATACTTGTTTTTCTGTTTTCAGAAGACGCTGCAATATGCCCGTATTCATGGCTATGACCATAATTACTATTACCAGAATGCATGTTTAGTTAGTAAGTTTAGGCTAGTTGGTGTCAGCTGATATGCATACATATATATATATATATATATATATATATATATATATATAGGCATAAATTCTATCATTGCCAATTTTACGCGTGTTTGTTCAGCCCTGTCGTTAGCCACAGCCATCGTCTTGCCAATACAATCTGAAACTATTTAGGAGTAGAATAATATTAGTAATAATAATAAATAGCAATATAGTGGTAACAGTACAGGGGCAGAGATATACATGACCGAGGCCGACACCAATTACTAAGGGGCCGGAAATGTATCGGGGCCGAAATCGGTATACACCGATGAAAGCCAATTTATGCCTACTACTAGTAGTCCGAACAAGGCCTATGCTTTCTAAAAAAAGCGTAGCAACTTTTCCGGCCCTGTTCGGACTAGTAATTTACAAGCTCTATGGTCTGCATTGCAATGTCTAAATGACAAAACATTCAGGAATTACATTTCCTAATTAAGGCAATGCCCGTTTTCATTTTACGAAAACCGATTTTCGTCAAGGTGACTCGACCTGACAGTTGTCACGTTGGTCAATACTAACTGTATTTTAAGTTTTAAAAAATGGCAATTATGCTATAGAATATGTCCAAATAATGTGCCATTAACGTATTCCAGTAATTAAGTGACAAAATATAACATATCAGGTTTCTTCCTCAACATCCAGCTAACTTGCAATATTATTTAGCAAACATGGGAGCGGCCATTCTTCTTCTTCTTGTTATTTGTTACTGGTTCTGTAAATCCCTCCTCTCTGTTCTAGGAGAACCACCAGCCGGCACTAAGTTCCTAGCTGATGTAAAATGTTGATTTTGTCGCGTTGTGTTATCATGCCTTCTTGGACGAAATATAGTGTACTGAGACTTTCCAGTTGGTATGCAAGATCTCTTGTGGTGCAGCTTGAAACAGAGGTCACGGGTGGCCTCCTCTAGAATGATCGTGAGCGGATTGAATTTAGTGAATGTATGGGAGGCGTCGAGAATTAGTCTAACGATGTTGTCCTGCTGACATTCTTTCAAGGTTTGGAGGTTACCGGCTAACATGATGTGTTCAATCTTGTTGATGAGTGGTTTGCGGGTTTCTTCCAGACATGGACAATTAAGAAGGAAATGTTCAGTGGTCTCTGGTTCAGATTCGCAGAGTGGACAATCAGTGTTAGAGTCACGGTTTCGAGTAGAGCCGGCATACAAGTTGTAGCGCTGAGTGAGCAACTTTGCTTTGACTATTGCTTTGATGACCGTAAGGGTATCAGTGTTTGCCATATTCCAGACTGAGTGGCAACTTCCTATTTTGCAGGACGATAAGTTGATGTATCCCAATGTTACTTTCGCTGCAGCTTCCTCGAGTAGGATTTCTAGCCAGTAGTTATTCACATTAGCATGCAACAGCTTCTTCCAGGAACATTTTGTAGGTTAGGATTTTACACGGTTGAACGCTGATGGAAGCTTGTACTGAATCAGGAGCTTTCTAACAACAATCACCCAACTATGGGAGTTGTAGCTTTTGACTGCCAACTGTCGTCTAATAACTAATGCTTCAATTGAGTCAGGTCGTCGCAGCATATTGAGAAACAGTGTCAGTATTCTCTTATGGATTTGACCTTCAATTGGGATAACGCCAAGGAGCAGGTAAACAGCAGCATTAGCGGTTGAGGCAGGTAGATGCTGCAGTCTTTTTAAAGTCCCTCTGTAGTAGTCCTCCAGCATTTGGACTTCGCTGTTTGAGAGCACAACTGCTTCTAAGCCATATAAAAGGATTGGTGTGATATAGATCTCCCATAGCTTGATGGATGTCATTGGGTTGATGCCATTAAGACCGTGCATTCCGGCGCCCATCAGCGAGTATGCTGCTCGGCGTGCTGAGTAAATACATGCAACAATTGTTGACTTGTTTTTTTACATTATTTGATCTATGAATTCCCAAATGTGTTTCCTCTAGGGAAAGTTCCAATTAAGCTCCATTAAGATGAAGAAATGCATCTGAAGATTTACCAGGTGCTGTTTTTGGGACCATAGCTTTGGTCTTTGCTGTGCTAAACAGGTATCGCTCATTTGATGCATCGAGCTCTGCAATATTCAATAGTTGCTGCATTTGAAAGGCACTCCTGGAGATAATGGCCAGGTCGTCTGCACACATGATGGCGCCAGTAGGAATAGAACCAATGCGAAATGCACCTGGATGAGCTGTCAGTTTATTCAGTAATGGGTTGCTACGTTGTTTGAAGAGATCAGGAGATGTGTATACGCCCTGTCTGATGCCGAGTTCTTCATTGAAGGCTCTAGATACATTCCCCTGCCACTTGATTACTGATGTGATGCCGGTATACATGCTGTTAAATAGCTCCCATAGTCTGCCATCTAGTCATTGAGAAGAGGCTGCATTCAGCATGCTTTTGTGACAGACTATATCAAACGCTTTTGAAGCATCCATGAATGTAATAAGCAGTGGCAACGCACTATCTTTTGCCTCAGCTAAGCATTCAGTAAGCAAGAAGGCTGCATGAGTAGAAGAGCATCTATTGGTGAATCCAAATTGCAGCTTGTTTTGTTCTGGGTCCAAGACTGCCCTTCACCATTTCAGAAGTTCTTTCTCTAGCAACTTGCTTAAAATGGGATGTAACCGTAATACGCCTATAGCTGTCTGGATTGTTTGCTGGTTTTCCTTTCTTCAAGATTGGTGATATGATGCCCATTTTCATACCGTCTGGAATCGTCCCCCGTTTCAGTATTCCGTTAATTAGACGTGTGATGACACTTATTACTTCCTCAGAGGCAAACTTCACATGCTCTGCCGATAGGCCAAATGAGTCTGCAGCTTTACCCTTTTTCATTGAATCAATATGTCTCTTTGTGTCAGCTTCTGTGAGCAGTTGAACAGCATTTTCGTTTGATGGCAACGAGCTAAGGAGAGCATGGATCGTGTTAGCAGAGTTGTTTGCGTCTTCACTGAAACTAGGATGATGCTTGGCAGTAGCCAAATCCTCAAAATAGTTGGCCCATCCTTCAGTTTCTGATATTCTTGAAGAGATAATGGAGATTCCGTCTCTTCAAGTCGCCTGGCTATCAAGATTCAAGATTCTTTATTTCCATATGGGTAAATATGGTAATCCAGGCCAGTTCATAAATTTGAGGGACCATGGACAGGGTTTGAAATCACATCAGTCCATAGTACAATTACATTGGCTTATCACTTTATAGTAAGTAAAGTTTATTTGCTTTTTATTTTATGCCAATTGGCTAATAAGCATACATTTACAGTCAGGTATACAATATCAACAAAATAGAAATATACAGACATACGCATTATTAAAATCAATCAATGACATTGATGCCATCACGTTAAATGTATGCATCATGTTGTTCAGTTCTGCATGATCACGTGACTTTTGTACTTTAAATTAACTCAATGGTGCCGAGAACAAGTTTAATAGTCTACCCACCAAGTTTCCACAGACCACAGGAGTCTGCCGTTTTAGACACGAAAACGCGAAACTAAAAACACGAAAACACAGCAGCCCCACATAACCCTATATTATATATAGTAGTATATAGTGTTACCGTGCCTTCGCATTCCCGACCTTGTGCCCTGCATCCAAACGGCAGACTCCTGTGCACAGACTTACACATTCCATGTGTCACAACCATGGACATGCCGACTGTGTCGAAAACAACCTGAATGAAAGTTGTTGGTGGCTAACCTCGAGTCAAGTTGTTCCCAAAACACTCAGCAGGTCCAGTGCCATTGGCCACTGGAGATAGGGCTGGTGGCTTGCCGCAGACCGACTGTTGATGAGACAAGTCACAGGATCATGCAGGAAAGAACGCATGCGCGCACGCATGCACACATGCACGCACGTACATACGCACACACAGAACACATGCACACACATACACAGGCAGGCATACGCACTGACACAGGCGTGTATGCACTTATGCATGTGCGATCTCATGCACGCATGTATTGTACGCACACACCTGCATGCACACACGTATGCACACACACTCACAATCGCTACTAGCACATCTCACCCATATGCTAGGTTGGCACATTATAATATTTAAGTACAGGTTGAGTGACTGTAGGTTGTGCAGACACGACTACAATTTTTGTCTTTATATAAGGTTCTATGTGTACTGTACTAGATCTGGGTATGGAAATCCAGGCCATTCCTAAACAAGGGGGTGTGAGGACCGGGTGTGAAATCACAACAGTCCATATTGTTAATTCATTTGTTTATTTATCATTGTGTAGTATCTACATGTCCATATAATACTACAGTTACATTGTAAATCATTGTATATATCAACCTAATATGAAAATAGGCGTTGCCTATAAGCGAACGTAGACACAATTTATTGCTTAAAAAATAGAATGAATTTGTATAGGGTCGAAATGTCCTAAATGCGTATACCCATGTAAAGTACATTCGAAGCTAATTTTTAATCATGCGTGGAGGGCATCCTGGTAAATCCAGTCCACGATATTCACAACAATGCGTCTGTCCATTGTCAGTGATATACGACAGCATCATTGCATCTTTTACCAGGGCCTACACCATTAAATAGTTGCGCCGGTCCAATAACGTTATAAAATTTGTGCCAACGTATCGCAGTGCTCCTCGCTATTTGGGAAAATACAAACAAGTCCATTATAACTATGATGTCATAATGAAATGTCGTCCGCTATAATTTTTAGATCGCGTTTATCCAGACATAAGCCACAAAAAACAGGAATTAATGCATGTCTGCAAGTAAATACATGAATGTACATTCCATCCGGGTGCGAATCGCATGGTACCCAGCCTTAAATTTCCTGCTATCAGCACTAAATACACACGACATTGACAACAACTGCTTTCCATGGCCATGAGTGTTAAAAGTAATACGAGACAGTCAACCAAACATATTGCATTTACAGACGCATGAATAGGAATAAATAAGCTTTGTATCTGGTCTGCATCAGATGATTTAACCGTTTTACAGTCTGAAGGAAATGTACACTATTTCGTGATAACAATATCACACAAATTTTGGACATTGAAAATGTGCAGTAGGTTTCCCTAAAATAACTAGGGGAACATTCACATAATGAAGAACCATATCCCATAGTGCAACAGGGGCCCATGAAGAAACCACAAAAGCTATATCATAAGCATTGTTTTGATTGTGGCGTGAGTAACTCATCAGTGCAAAACCGCACATGTGATGACTTCCTATGTAATACATATAACCAAAAGCGGTTCGCAACAGTAGCAGCGCCAATGGCACACATAGTACATGATAATGAACCAGCTGAAGATATCATGCAAATTCCAAACCTTTCTACTACAATCTCGCCAACTGGCATATCTGCACAATCAAGTACAATTTTAACTACAGATGAGGATCTGCTCTTAGTAAGTAGCCCTTTGTCACCTAACAGTGACAACTTGGCCCAAGTCCCATCCTCTGGACGCATTCTGTGTACATGCCAAGAGCCAAACAATAAATACATGCTTATGTGCTACCATTGTAAAAACTGGCAGCACTATGCATGTACACTCCTGCCAAAATACATGCTTTCTGCCCTTACAGCATCTAGGCGAAAATACACTTGTGCTAGTTGCACCCCAATTTCAACACATATAGTTGAATACTTAGAATGGCAGAAATCAGCAGACCACTACCATACTGACCGTGCTACGCTAACTGAAAATCCTAATGTTATACAACAAGCTAATACACAATACAATGGCAGTCAACAGATTACTGAAGCAAAGAGCACAGAAACACACACTACCAGACACACTAGTGAGGATATTAATTTTGAAGACAAAGACTCCTCTACGACTATAATCCACAGCAGTACACAACACACAGATAAGCTACCACCAATTGATGAGGAAAATATGCCAGAAGAGATCCTATCGGAACACAATAATCGAATTAAGACTCTCATCACTGACCTGATTAGTGAAGTTAAGTCTCTCCGACAAGACTACATAACAGTAAAATCACAGGTTAGGGAACTCCAAGAACCGAAGAACAATGTCAGCAATCCATTACAAGCAGAAACAAATACTATTTCGGACGCAATATACAACAGTCAAGCAATTCGATCAGATGCTCAACCACATAAGAGCAATATAAACTTGCATCCCCAACAGACATATACCAGACAAATACCAGTAGTAGATAAGAGACAAAGCTCTTTCCACCAGAAACAAATTACAAATTTTCGCACTGACAGTGAGAAAAGATATTATGCACCTAGTCAGTATATGCATCAGTCATCCATGAATAGAGAAGTTGGAGATACACACTCCATACAGAAACAAACCCAACCATACCAAATGCATAGGACTAGAGCTAACAGCACAAACATTGACAGAAAAACATTGCAAATCCTGAACATCCATCAGACACATGGATGAATGTACTAGTTATAGGCAGCTCTACCTTCATAGATTCAGTGGGCAATGCATGTCTACAAAGGATTTAAATGTCCGTATACGAACTCTACGAGGAGCCAAAATCAGTGATGTGCACAATAAGCTGGAGAAGAACATTGGTCCATCCAGTCATGATGCAATCGTAGCGCATGTAGGAAGCAATGATATTCCCAAAAGTGAGCCACATATTATGATAGAAGATTACACATCCCTAATCCATCATGTTCAAGCTATTTCCCCACATGTACAAATATTCATCTCGTCTATGTTACCCAGACCCTTAAGCAACCATGAGCACAACAAAACTGTGCAGTTCAACGCTATGCTATACACCCTTTCCCAAACTTTAGCTTTCACATTTGTAGACAACTCTTAACTATTTACTGATCCAACGGGAGACATACATAGCGAGCTGTTCTGGGACCACGTCCACCCTAATGGAAATTGGACCAGACTTCTTTCAGAAAATATTGTAAACTACGTATCTAGTACACTTAACCTAGCTTACCCGGATAACAGTACTATGTTACAGCAAACTGAACAGCATGAAAGACAAGTCTACAATCCACCTTTTCACAATGGGAGGCCGTTCGGAGGGAAAACTCCTTATCCACATTACCAACAGCCAAACAGAAATTGCATGACATACAACTATATCCAACCAAACTTCTACCAGAATACACCAAGCTATCCCCACTATTAAGTGTGAATAGCATCCATGTAAATAGATATAAGAATATGTATGTGGGGACCTAATTGAAGTATTCAAGATCATTAAAAACAAATACAACATTAATAGTGCAGACTTTTTTCAAGAACCTTACACAAATGTAACACGAGGCCACCCATACAAGTTAAGAGTAGACCGGTGCAACAAGATCATTAGAAGAAGCTTTTTTACCAAACGAATAATGAATCTCTGGAATTCTCTTTCCACCGAT
The DNA here is from genome assembly GCA_034401795.1 of Chaetoderma sp. LZ-2023a. Classification (NCBI taxonomy): domain Eukaryota; kingdom Metazoa; phylum Mollusca; class Caudofoveata; order Chaetodermatida; family Chaetodermatidae; genus Chaetoderma; species Chaetoderma sp. LZ-2023a. The sequence goes on from CM067359.1 coordinate 160,954,208, forward strand.
ACCGTTGAAGCCAAAGACTGAGGATTTCAAACAGAGACTAGATGAAAACTTAGACAAAATGATGTACGATTTTGACTATCACCAGAGCTGATATCACTACCAATGATACCACACCAGCAAAATACAAACATACAATACAACAGGACATAAGCCTAAAGCTCATAAATATATATACGCTCACTTTGTTCACGATGGCTTCACTGCATTTGCTATTATTATTATTATTATTATTATTATTATAATAATAATAATAATAATAATAATAATAATAATAATAATAATAATTATTATTATTATTATTATTATTATTATTATTATTGTCGAATTATTATCATTATGTTTGATAATAACAATAACAACAACAATACCATTACTATTATTTACGTGTATTATTATTAATTTTATTATTAATATTATTATTATTATTATTATTATTATTATTATTATTATTATTATTATTATTATTATTATTATTATTATCAACACTCATACATCATGCACATATACATAATTTTTTTTACATATTTGTTGTCCTGGTGACCAGGTGCGCTACAGCAGAAGAACCCTTCTACAGCATCCACATTTATACACCATAAAAAATAAATAAAATGTCACTAAAATTGATTAGTTCATGCATTTAGGAATGTAGGTAGTGGATTGCAATACAACAGGGCAGCGACTTTCCAGGACGTGGGGTCTTATGGCAACCTGTATCCAAAAAGCAAGTGGCCACTATAGACAGGTTCCGCTGTCTTGGAACATGGCTGGCATGGATGTGGTTAAACCTTTAACCCGTAAGATTTCAGTATCTTAATTTCAGTCAGGTTCACAGTGAAATCATTGAATATTTATATCAATCCATCAATCATAATCTATATCCTAGGCCTATCGGCCTGTTATGACAGGCTATTTGGGTTTTTTCAATTTTATCTAAGGGTATTAGTTAATGTACCGTTTTTAATAGTTGGTCTGCTACCAATCAGGCTTTATATCGGCTGCGAGGTAATCATAGTTTAAAGGTTGAGTCTTCCATAACTTATCCACCGTATATTCAAAAGATAATATTGTTTGGGCTTCAACTACATGTTGTGGTAGGCTATTCCATAAGTCTATAACTCGATGTTTGAAAGAGTATCTTTGCAAGTCGAGTCTTGTTCGTGGTTTGTATAACTTTAGACTATGACCCCTAGAGGTAGTTATAAGATTTTCTCTTAGCTGAAAAAATTCACAGATTTCACAGATTTCTGGGTCATATTTTTAGTTAGGATTTTGTAGGTCTTTATCATACCCCGCCCCCCCCCCCATCCCACCCCTTTTCTTTGATATGGCAAAGTTAGTAAATTGAGTATTTTAACCCTGGCTTCATAGCTTGGGTATGAGAGGCCTAGTACTACTTTAGTTGCCTGTCGCTGTACATTTTCCAGACAGTTTATATGTTTTCTACCATGCCTAGTTTTCATATTCGACATGAGGTCTTACCAGTGACGTGTAACGTGTTTTGAACAATTGTATGTCTAAATGCACAAATGTGCGCTGGATAATTCGCATGATTACATTGACCTTGTTAACCTTATCAACAATATGTTTTTCAAAGGTCAACTTATCATCAATGATAACACCAATGTCTATTTCAGTGTTAGTGAATCCTATAGGTGTACCATCTTGGCCCGCAATCGGAACATCCGCATCTAAGTTTTTGTAAGCCTTCGGACAGCCATCCGGGGGCAACTAATTAAGTAGAAGAGTCCCTCACTTCCAACACTTCAGAGGAGCCTTCCTGCGGATGGGCGATGCGGGCCCGATGTAATTTCTCCAGTATGTAGAGCGAGTAGTGAATCTTGGGGGACAACTCATCAGATCTTCCAAACCACGCAAAAGTGGTGATCAAACTTCCGCGCAGCATGTCATGTGTTAATTAACTTTCAGGCCACAGTCTGGGACTCTGCGTGGTATGCCGCAAGAGCTATGTAGTGTAGCATGTATGGTGTACCCATGAATGTACATGCATCTTATAATTATAACATTCTACTGTAGACCTCTATGTTATGGGCAACTTTCAAACTTCCACTACAGTACGGCACTTTCTAACAATCTGCTTAAATTATATATATGAGATAATATGACTACCTAGTGGACATCCATTCTTCTTCACCATCTTTGAGGGTGAGGCGCATCAACAGTTTGCCTGTGGAGATTTCCCAGAATCGTGCCATCTCATGTTCCTCATCTGTGATGCAGCATTTACAGTGATTTATGAACGTTTTCCGTACAAATGACTAATAGGTACTCATTTAGCTATATCTTTCAATTATTGTAATCATTCATTTCTTTACAGGTACTGATGACTAATAGATACCAACTGGTCATCTGAGACCGCATTTTATAATTTAGATCATTAATGTAAATATTATCCTTATTTTTGTGCTTATGACTATGAGCACCGTAAGGTCATACAACCTGATTTACTGTTAATACTGTGATAGTTACTTAATGTATATGGCAGCAGCCATTCTAGTTACTTATTTGATTTATTTTACATAAAATACTAGGACCACAGTATGTTAGGCTATACTATACAGGATCATTAAATCCGCATTACTTTTCCCCCAGCATCAATTTTACACTGAGGGCACTGTTCATGTTCTCATTGGCCGAACCTGACATGTGATCGACTAAACCTGGCTATTCTAGCTCGATAGGATAGATTTAAAAGTAGTTAGGGACAAACACTCCTTAGGAGACATTTGTGTAAGCCTCTTTTCCGGATGTAGTGGATATGTAACACCGCACACCAGGTAGATTGTGTGAAATTGGCCAGATACCTTAGGGCCTCTTATTATATTGAGTGATTGTCTCTTTCTACGCTCCTCCAGCCGCAAGGCGTATTAATTGTCTCGAACTTCCATCGCCACGTTGGCATGATCCGACTTGGGAAACTATTGGGGTTACCCAGCGGTGAAGACCAAAGTGTTCATTTCGTATACACCTCCTCTGTATCTTCGGATACCAGTTGGCATAGATAACCCAGTCAAAGTAGGAAGCACTGCGAAAAATTATTTATTTTTGACTGGCCAGCAGTGCATCTCTAGGCATCCTGAAACTTAAGCCTAACGACAGGCAAATGTTAGTTCCTTGGAGCCGGACCTTAGATGGTCTGCCCCAACACACTGGGTGATGGATGGGATGCGATCTTCATGTAACTCTGTACGGTGACTGGGTGCAGTCTTGGAACCCACCACACCCTCACAGGACAGTCACTAGAGATGGATATCTGCCTCTTACTCCCCGCCATAAACCTTTATGCGCTTTCCAAATTGGTTGTGTAATATTGATTTGCCCTGGTGATGTTGTATGTGGTTGCGGTGTGATTTGTAACTGGATCGTTATGTGATTCTGAAGCCGTCACTCCATAACAGATCCACTTGCTGCCTTTTTGAGGGCGATGCTCCGGAAGGTGACCTTAGGGAATCCGAGCATCTTCGCCAGTCGGACTAATGTGTCAAAGATATTGACTTGTCCTAGTGATGTTGTATGTGGTTGCGGTGTGATTTGTAACTGAATCGTTATGTGATTCTGAAGCTGTCACTCCATAACAGGTCTGCTCACTGCCTTTCTGAGGGAGATGCTCTGGAAGGTGACTGTAGTGCGAATCGACCGACGTGTACTGGCCGTCCCAGCTAAGCTTGACATGGGCCGCCCAGTCGGGAATCTGGGTAGGGCAATGAGCATGTATGGGCCTATGAGAGAGATTTCATCGTCAAAACAACTACGTTCGTTAAGACGCATAGCGCGCATATGTGTGCCTGTCGCTGTGTTGACAGAGCATGTATAGCATGGCCAGGGGCGGGTGGCGCTTTTAGTGTACCAAGCTGGTACTTATAATATCGTTAATTTACATGTTTCCCGTCTTTCTTGGTACCAATCAGGACTAGAATTTGACGAGCTTTCCATGACTGTTTAGTATTTTTAAATCGGTGCAGAAATGGTCGAGTTATCCACGGAAAACCCCTTTAAATTATGTTCAAAATATTGCTGTGATGTCATAACCACGTGTATGCAACAGTTCTGGAATGTTCTAGAACATTCGTATACGTCACTATTAGCTACACGCTGATTGGCTATTGCTCGGCCGTTGATTGGCTGAGGCTTATGCCTATAACGTCACAAGGAGTATAAAAGGAGATAAAATAAAAAAACTGGATATTCAACCACCGCACTGATTTTATGTATGTTTATTTCAACTTTGTGCCCACAGCAAGTAAACATTGCCCGGTACGTCTTAAGAGCTAACTGGCATACCCCGCACCGTTAGGCTTAGTTATGTATCTTCAACAGTATGAAACAACTCCCCCCCCCACCCACCCCCACCCCCCTGTTAGCCGGTTGTTCTCAACTTTCATATTTACCATCATTAAATGGGAACCTTTCTCATAGCAGTAATGTTATCGTAGAACTGACCATTCGTTAGACATTCTTATATTGTGATTACCGTCCTGAGTTCGCACCTCTCCCATCCTGGATTAGCATGCGGGAATCCTGTCTGCAGGAATCTACATGCGGAAACTCTTCCAGCTTCCAGAGAACGTGTCGACTCATGTCACACCAACGGTGACGTATCAATTTCAGTAACTATTCAAGTAACTATACTTAACATCTTTAATTAGTCTGTTAATTACAACTTTAATGATTGTATCTCATCTTTGTAAACGGTCCCAATGACTAAAAGGCACCGTACCGGTCTTAGGACTGATAGTTATAATTTCTTTATCTGTTCATAGTTATTTTTATTTACTGTAAGGTGTTTTCACCAACCGCACCGTAATGGGTCTATCAACCTGTACCATTATTGTTATCCTGATCAATTCACATTGTTATTACTTGTACTTGGTTAGTTTTGTATAGGGCTAGTAGCCATTCGTTGATATGTTTTGTTTATCTGTAGAAAACCTAGGACCGCAGTGCATGTAGGAAACACTATACAGTAACCCCGGCATGCTACCGACTAAACCTGACTATTCAGCTCGATAGGATAGGTTTAATATGATTAGAGACAATTTCTTCGTTAGGAGACACATAGTGTACTCCTCTTTTCCGGTAGTTGCGATAATCTAGCACCGCACTTCAGCAAGGTTGTTTAAAATTGGCCAACATACCTATAGGGCCTCACATCTATAAAGTTATTGTCTCTCTTCATCTTCCACTAAGCCTTATGGCTTCTTAATTGTTTAGATATCCCTATCCGCACCATGGACTGATCCGACCCTGGGAAACTATTGGAGGTTTCCGAGGTGTGATGGCCAGGGTGCGGTGTCACACACACCTCCCATGTATCTTCTGATACCTAGTAGTTAATTATCCTTGCCAATGTAGGAAGCACTGCGAAAACGTAATATAATTATTAATCTTATTTTTCATCTCTTAAGAGATCTTCCCCGCACCGCAGTGCAGATCTGGGCAACTTGTGTATAAACCTAACATCAGGTTGAAAGTTTAGCTCCATAAGACTCGGTGATGGGCGAGATGCGCATCTCCACCAAATTCTGTAAGAATGTCTAGGCAAGCCATTGGGATCTGCCATGCCCTCATGGGAAGGACATTCATGGTGGGTATTCGTCTCTCCAACCCCCACCGTAACGATAGGTCAGTTGCATAAACTTGCTTATGTAAAAAGTAGCCATTGTCCTGTGACATTTTATGTGGTTACGGGGTCGGGCATCTGAATTCTCACCAAGCTCGGATGTCTTACCTAGTAACATGTACGCGCGCTGTCCTTGGAGGTAGGTGCTTTCCAAGGCAGCTCATGGGAGGCGGGGCATCTGTGCCCTCAGACAGCCATGTTCAAAGATAGGTAGGAAACCCGCCAGTTGTGGCCTAAAATAATTCTTGTCTTTAAAAACTTAATCGGAAATTTAGGCATAGAAGAAGGCCCCCAGAAATACAAGCGGCACCAACCAATACAGTATCTTGGACCTACATAAGATGGTGACGTGGGAATCTATGCTAGCATGGTCTTTTCTTTACAGCACTTTGGTTTCCTATAACGGTGGCCCTTTCTGGCCAATAGTCTTTTCCCGCTTAAAGCTGTGGCATCATTTTCCTGTGACAGAGGCCTGCGCGAGGCACTTGCCTCTCGCAAGGATCCAGTGACGGTGGCCCATGCGAGGCATCAGAAGTAATGCCCGCATGAGGCACATAGCCTCTCGCTACGATAAAAGATAATTTTCTTTCCTTTTCAGCTTAGAGGTACAATACCTTATATTAAGTTAATTAGTGATCTTGTATGCTGGAACCTCCTTTACGGGGGTACTTCAAAGTCTGTGTGGTACCTCCGGGAGTCCCACGTTTAGAAGTTCACCAGGCTGTCTCTATGTCTTGTATTTTCGTATGCTCATTGTTATCTAGTAAACTTGACGGTCTGTTTAAGTAAACTAATTGCATAGGCTTATTTAGGTTAGGTCACCATCAAATCTTGTAAATTCATAGATCTCAAAATTGCTATGGACAGGCATACCGGTGACACCAACACATGGGATGATACTGTGGTGTTTAATGGCTGCGACGATGGTCGCATGGCCCAACCAGAACGATTGAGTTCCACCAGCCTTAGGAGCCAGTCTTTGTTACCCATAGGGCAGTGTCGCATGGGATCCATAACCCCGAGAGCGGAAGCTAGCCAGCATCATCACTCGTCATGTACATGCGACGCGGCAAGTCGATACCAAACACCGGAACGGCCTGACGCCACCCCGCAAGCTACATGACCTTAGAGGAACCAAGCATCTTCGCCAGTCGGGCTAATGTGTCAATGATAGGTAGAAACTCCTGCCACTTGTGGCCAAAGCTAGGAGGTAAATCTAACACCTAACCGGTTGTTTAGAATTTAGCAGAAGGGCCGCATAAATAAAAGCAGCAACTACCAATACAGTGTTTTGAACTCACATAAGATGACGGTGTTGTGTTCTATGGAACTCAACCACCCCATCTTCACGTAATACAACGTGCATCACATTACTTATAATTTCACTAAGTTGACTCACACTACACTTAGCATATGTTTGAACCAGAGAGTGGCCCTTTTTGCCAACTCTCTTCCTCTTCTTCAGTGTTGAAGGTATTTTCCTGTGATGGAGGCCCGCATGAGGCACTTTCCTCTCGCAACAATAATATTTTTGTTAGGGTATAATGGTTTATATTAAACTACATAAGTGGCCTCGTTAGGGCGCTCCCTGGCAGGGATACCTCACGGATATATATGGATCGGTGAGGTACATATGACGAATCCATGTTAACAAGACACAACCTGGTTCTATGTACTGTATATTTCCTCTCTCGTGCTAACAAACGAGTACCATTGTTTGTATAGTTCATATTTTTCTTAATTATCATGTCTGGGCTCCTAAATTGAGTCATGGACCATCATACCGTGACACAAAGAGTTGGGACGAGACGGTGATGTTCAATCTTGGCGGCAATGGTCGTATGGCCCCACTGGAACGTTATCATTCCACCAGCTCTAGAAGTCTCTCTTTGTACTTTTCAGAGATTCATGATACGGGATCCGTAACCCTGAAAACCATCATTAACCAGCCCTCCCTCGCATCCTGTACATGTGGTGCAATGGAGCGGATCAGTAGAATGGACCAGTGCATACCTCCGCGAGCTACAAGTGGCACCAAATGTGGGCCTCAAATGCGAAAGGAACCCATGCCAACCCTCAACACACACACGTTTCAGTCTCCTTCATTCGACGAACAGCAATCCGTTGATTTGGAAGTAGCATCATATGACGGTAGAACTGCATGCATGCTCACCAACTATGCCAGAAATTCCCCTGGTGTGGAACAACCAGCACCAATTCAACACGAGTATTCGCCGATCAGTGAGGTGACCTTCCGCGATGACTTGCAGGCAGGTACTCAATACATCACATTGTCGGATATCCGTGATTGTCACCCAACACCTTTGCCGGATCGGGGTCGACCAGGACAAAGACCCCTATGGGGCACACCAATTCTTCACGACCATTACGGTCACCCATATCGTCAGAAGGTGAGCAATGGCCTGCCCCTCATGCACCGTGTCCCACATCTCCTCAAATCAGAACATCGTCACCTTATTATCCATCAGTAACTGGGGGATGCGGAATATCCTTTTCAATATTATACCAGAAGAAACACATCATCACATGGTACGCACCACCCCCGGCAATCTCCCGGACTACCTCCGTATGAAGAACGCCCGTCACAGCGACCTACGGAACCTCCACATCACATACACGGAATGTCTCCACCAGTCTATAGACCAACACCTGTCTATAGACCCGCATCAGGGCAGTATTCAGCAGTACCCACATATCGCACACAACATCATCATCGGGAATCACCCTCGCAGATGTGGTATCAGCGAGACCAACAGTGGGAACAACCACCAACACCACCACCAACACGCAGACGAGCATCCGCATTTACACCATTCTCCCCACACCGCCACCCAGATTTGCACCTGTAATACCATATCATGGCCATGGCTGAGTCATTCTCTCTCCCGAATTCAGTGGGGAGAGTGACTGGGCCAATTATAAGTGCCAGTTTGAGATTATTAGCTGCACAAACTGATGGACGGACCAACAAATTGGAGAATATCTGGCTGCAAAGCTGTCGGGCAAAGCTTTACAAGTTCTGGCAGATTTCGGGACAGACACCACCCCAACGTACATGGAACTGGAAAACATGCTGTTGGAAAGATTCGGAGACACTGCCCTCAGAGAACCGAGTCGTCTTCAGCTTAATAACTTGCGTAGACGAGCTGTGGAGACCTTGCCAGAGTTAGCAAGTCATATCCGATGACTTGTTACCCACGCATACCCCAGCACCAATCACGAGGGAGTTATGCATCTTCATTATGATACCTTCATCGATGCGTTAAGCGGTGAGCCCGCCCTAAAGGAAAAACTATTTCTGATCGAGCATAATAATTTACAGTCATTAACAGCGACTGCGGTCAGAATCGAGAATTTCTTGGAGCAGGAAAAGCCAATCACTGCCAACTGCATCCAATTAATGAGGTAAACGATGCCCACCTCCTACTCGCTACTGACACCACATCTGCACCCACATCCGCATCAGAACAGATCTGCGCACCACAACATCCAAACACTACACCAGTTATAATCACGCACCTAGAGGAAGAGGGCGTGGCCAGTCCCATTGGGGAGGCCAGAACAATGCCCCCAGATGCGCAAACCAGCACCACAACAACAACAACAACAACAACAATCGACAAAACATATATGATAGGTTTGAAGAGATAACTAAACAGATCTCCGCACTCACTAATTTAGTCACCATGCTTAGCACCACCATCGCCATACAGTCGACTACCCAACCAGCTACAAGTACGGGAACACATACACGGCCACCAAACACATGTTATGGATGTGATCATCCAGGACATTCGAAAGAACGATGCCCAAATCGGCCTCCATCAACAACTCCAACAGCTGACCGATGTACACCACAACCTGAGTCCTCATTAAACTAGAGCGGGAACCGATTATAGAGTCACTTCGGTGCCCACTCTCACAACCTGGCTCAACTGCGGCCTCAAGACAACAATGTCAGGTGGCTGACACTGCAGCGCAAAACACTACTCATGCAACAGTACACAACCACACCCACCCAGTTTAATCTGAGTCTGTGCCAGCCATGCCCACTGCATCCGCAGCACCACCAACATCTCCCTCTGCGAGAGGTTGTGACCCCGCAACCTCTGCATCTCACAAACCTTCTTTCCTATGTAGCATGGCAGTGGTTGGTTCTAGCACCTCCACTGAAACAACGTTTATACAAGCACCACGACCCACAGCCAAAGCACTTAACACCCGGTGCTCCTTGGTGGTATGCAACTCACAGGTCCTAACAGCAACACCAACCACATTTAGCAGCAGTAACAGCGACACGGACAGCGATGAGCATTCAGCATCATGGATCTGCAAGAAGAAGCATCATCCAAAGAGTGGCAAACCTCAGCGCCGCCACTACTTCTTTTGCGCATCCACTAAACATCCCATGACGCATTGTCAGAGGTGGCTAACACAGCTGGCCCTTATCCACCACCGCACCAGTCCAGTCCAGACTGCTACCTACACCAATTCACGATACACCACATTAGCATCAACAACACCATTGCTACCCCAGCTCTGTTATCGCCTAAGCAATCACAGAAGGAGCGACGACGAGTTGGTCCCTTCCTCACTCAGCCACCGATTGCACTCACGGAAGCAATCCAAAAGTAATCAGACTACATACAGGATGATATTGCACTGAAAAAAATCACCCAGGCAGTATCATTGGAAACACTTCCACAAGCACACCGCAAAGTAATATACAAGTGTGCTTGCCTGTTTAGTGGCACTTCGACCAGTGCCACTGTAGACACTGGAGTTTCCATCACCGTTTTTAACAAGTGCTTGTATGCGAGCATCCCACCTCATAAAACGCCACCCCTTAGGCCTACAAACATATTTTTACAAACAGCTACCGGAGCCGATGTTCCTGTGACTGGTATGGTAAACCTCATGATACAGATAGAGGAAATGCAATTCATGCAGCGAGTTGTAATTACCTCTATTCAAAACGATGCCAAGCTAGGTTATGACTTCCTCAGTGCCAGCGAAACTGTCATACATTGCAGACAACAGGAATTGGACATACACGGCCGATGCATACCCCTTGGACCGGAATCATCACTGTACGACACGTGTGCAGTGATTTTGGTATCTACCACCACAGTTGAGCTGGGACAAGAGGAAATATTATAGGCCACCACACCCCAGTTAGGAAGCAACACTCACACAGACATGCTGGAACCTGACCCCGATTACATGATCGCCTCGCAATGCTCAAGTCCCTGGATGATCGTGGACACCACCAATAAGGATCATATACCATTTAGAGTATTCAATGGCACAGCAGACCCAATAACACTAGTACCGGGAGTTCGTTGTGGCCATCTGGTGGATGTGATATCACTGAAGACACCCCTACTGCACCTACACCAGCAACAACTTCTGAAGATGATTTACCGGAATATCTGCATAACATTTATTTGCACGCCACAGTTGGTTTAACTCAATCTGACAAACGTGACATACGACGAATATTACATAAGAATCGTGAAGGTTTTTTGGCTGGAGACATGGATCTCGGAGAAACTCACCTCGTGCGACACTCCATCGACACCGGAAATAATCAACCTATTTGACAACCTGTACAATGTCTTCCCATTCACAATGAGGCGGAAGCACATCAACAAGTGAATGACTTGTTGCGGACAGGCATCATAGAGCCCTCGGCACCCCTCTGGGCCAGTCCCATTGTACTAGCAGGCAAGAAGGACGAATCTTTGCGGTTTTGCATTGACTACTGCCACCTAAATGATCTCAGTGTCAAAGACGCCTATCCACTTCCCAGGATAGATCAGGCCTTAGATTCCTTGTCTGAAGCCAAGTTGTTTTGTACCCTTGACTTAGCTAGTGGGTACTGGCAGGTAGCCGTGGATGAGGCTGACCGGGAGAAGACCACATTCATATGTTCATATGGTCTTTTCCAATTCCACAAGATGCCCTATGGCTTGTGAAACGCTCTTAGAATGTTCGAACGTCTCATTGAGCAGGTACTCACTACCCTACAATGGGAGATCTGCCTCTGTTACATCGACAACATAATCGTCTTTGGCTCCTCGTTTGAGCAGACCCTGTCCAACATGGACAGGGTTCTTATGCAGTTTCATGCCGCCAACCTCAAGCTCAAACTCAAGAAGTGTCACCTTTTCAGACAGAGTGTCGAGTACCGGGGACACATCATATCCGGCGATTGAGTAGCTACTCAACCTTCAAAAACCAAAACAGTAGCGGAGTGACAAACCTCCACTTCAGTCACCGACACCCGGAGTTTCCTAGGTATCTGCCAGTACTATCGTCAATACATCCATCACTTTAGTGAGATTGCATCCCTGTTCTTCCAGATCGCCGAAAAAGAGCGACCATTCAAGTGGATGAGTGAGTATGAAGGTTCCTTCAGGGCGCTAAAGGAACATTTGACAACTGCACCAATTCTTACTCATCCTAACCCTAAGCTCAATTTCATCTTAGACACTGATGCATCTGCTTATGCAATAGGTGCAGTTCTATCTCAGGTCACAGACGATGGAACGGAGCAGGTACTGGGTTATGGTTCACATATTCTGAATAAGACAGAGAAATGTTACATGCCCACTAAGAGGGAATTGTTAGCTGCGGTGCATTTTGTCAAATATTACAAGCACTTTCTGTATGGGTGCGCATTAACCCACCGTACAGATCACGTCTCACTACGCTGGCTCAGAAACCTAAAAAATCTGGAGGGCCAGCTAGCTTTTAACTTCAATGTTGTTCATAGACCTGGCAAGCTGCATGGAAATGTCGATGCCTTGTGCAGAATTGGGCTCAAGGATGAACAAGAAGTGGCCACCACTGTGGCACATACAACACAGCCATCTCCCGTGTTCCCCGAACTACAGTGTGCAGAGTGGGATCCAGAGACAGTCGCTCATGAACAAGTAACAGACGCACAACATGGAATATATACGCGTGGATCCAGGAGGGGGTACGTCATCCTTTCCGCAACAGCTAAATATCACTATCAAATGTTTGGAGAATGTCATATACAAGGTGGCGTCCTCTACACTAATAACCGGATAGTGATTCCTGAGCCTTACAGAGTTATGATTCTATAACAATTACATGACAACGCTGGACATTTAGCTGTAGAGCATACTGCGGATCACATCAAACAAAGATTCCACTGGATCGGGATATGCGAGTGTGTAAAGATTTTAATGTTGATCGGAGACCTGATTTTCCGCCAAGTGGGGATGAAAGCGGCTTTTTACGAAGGGAATATATAATCGGACTCCAGGAGACTGAAAGTGAAATAAACCCATACAGGGAGTGACCGACTCACTCTAGAACTTTCGGGCGTGGTCCACTGCCCTCCTGTGATGTCACCATAAAGTATAAAAGGAGGAAAGTGCGCACGGAAATTTCATCTTCCCTTCAAACTTCCCTTCAAACTCGACACCAAGGAAGATCAGGCATTAGGCCATTTTCGTGTCATAAACCAAATTCTGCTGTTATTATTATTATTATTATTATTATTATTATTATTATTATTCATTTCATGTTATAATTGGCCAGAAAAGTATTATGAAGAGTTAGGAAAGTTAGGAAAAGTTTAGTTAGGTGCATGCAGTTCCGCATATAACAATCATGCAGGAGTAGTAGTCACTTGCGGAAGATTTCACGTTGTCTGACAGCTCGGAAGAATCGGCACCTGTGAATACTAGTAAGAAATATCTGTGTACTTCAACTTCATACGATGAACAGCCATGCAAGCGTGCATTTTCCAGAAATTCGGACTTGAAACTTCACGTCAATCACGACCATCTACTTCATATGGCATACTGTGCAGGCTGCAAATACTTATATTCCACCACGCACTACGGTGTTACACACGTGTTATCTGTCAAACATCGTGTGTTGTTGTAACTTTAAAACTGGGTGAACAAAGCGAGGATATAGACGTCCTCGCTCCATGCTTCGAAAGTAGACTTCCAATTGTATTAATTCTAAATGGGAAGATGGCCAAAACTAAATGCATGAACAACCTGACTTTCCGCAAATAGCTTCAGCATCCGCAGCAGCAACACAGTCAGCTGGAACCAGCATTCCAGCAGCCATCACCACAACACTGGCAGCACTCGTAAGATCAACACTGGCAGCGCCTGCAGCATCAGCATCGACACAGACTGCAACATCCGCACACACAGTAACCACACCAGCAGCACTCATCACCACAACAACATCAGCATCCATGATCGGACAGCCAATTTCGGTAGTGATAACCACCCCTGTAACAATTAATGATCCAGTGTTGCAGGACATTTCTGACAGTTCTATATCTCATATCTGTTTAGTTATCGACGAGGAGATACGTCTTACAGAAGCCACCATCATCATTTCTGTACCGCATACCAGCACTCTGACATCCACGTGCAGCACCATTGTGTCAGTAGATCCTGCCATCCAAAAAGCTACCATGCCAGACAGACCGTACTCAGGGAAATGTTGGTTAGCTCACCAACATGACAACTGAGCGGTACCTAGAACATCCGCCAGTAGTCTCATTCAGGATGTACAAATTAGAAAACTATCCGCACTCACTGGAGCAACACCACAAAGCAGCATTTCTGTGACACCGAGCAGGCCACGCGAAAGCACAACTACCACCACAGGCACCACCACAGTGATGACAGCGACTTCGGAATCAGCCACCATCAGGACTCCACACATAATCGTCACCACTGCAACCAGTGCATTAACAAGCTTATTCACAACTTCATCACACATGAGCACAGAGAACAGTAACATGGACAACGTATTATCAGCACCAGTAAATCGCCCTCCACGACCTTCATGTTCAGATTGTGGAACTCAGAGTCGCTGGGGCAACTTTTCAGCAGACACTTGTGCCCATTATTGTCATGGATGCAGAAGAATGTTTGACTAGGTGTGTGGAAAAGTGAATTATTATATTTTTATTTTTGAAATATTTTCCTTCTTATTATATATGTTTAAAAAATTGAAACTCCATGTGTCTCAGCAAAATAATCGCTACAGATTCCTATGTTGTAAACACACCACAGCGAATATGTGTTATTTCCCATCATGCCGTCCAAGCTATTGCTGGGGCTGCCTGATGAACCAGTTTTTATTATTATATACTATTTTTCTTATTATTTTACTTCTCATGTTAGTATGATGAGACGGATTTGGGATGGTGAGAGCTATCCGTGTGGACCCGGCAAAACAGGCCGCACTGTACACATACCCTCATATAATCGGTATGCATACGTAATTGATATTATACTGTGATATGTTATTGTCATATTTTATATATAATATATATTTTTATATCTTAATTCAGCTATGTTGGAGCTTGGGCATTCTTAGCGCAAATTTAATTATCTGTCACCAAGAGAACGCCCATGCGAGCTATTGTTTAGCCAAATCATGGTATTAAATAAAATAAAAGAGCACGCACCGCAATATGTAAAAAAAGAAAAAAAGAAAAGGCCTGGAAAAATAAATACCAGGCCAAAAGTTAAAACCAAAGTATGCCTCCCTCCCAAACTCTTTCGCACCTCTATGTGCTCTTCTCTGATAACTACGTGTCTCTCGCATCACTACTTCTCTCAGCTACATGCCTACTCGAGAAGTCTATAATTCTTGCCTAGCGTGCTCCCGTGCTTTCGATCCATGATGCGGTATCGTTTGCCATGGATGTCAAACTAGGAGGGGGTGGTGTAGCGCAGATCGGCCAGACGGGTATGGAGCATTCCAGCTTAGCTGGGTACAGGACGACCGCTCCGGGTGCATTCCAGCACCCTGAGTAGGATGGTATAAAGCCATATAAGAGAGGTTTCAGTAACACATCTAAGTCCCTGAGATCATGTAGCGTGCATGCGCGCACCTCAGAGCTTCCCTGACAACACGTGCCAGCATTGGGAGAGAATGCCTACTAAGGTTTACCGCATTGGTGCACGTAATCTCTTTAAATCCAACTATTCTCGACAGTCTTAGTAAACAAAACTATTTATCTTTTTAAAATCGGGCCAGAAATTGCCGAGTTATCCTAATTTAGCTCATTGAAATTATTTTCAAAATATTACTGGGACGTCGTAAACGCGTGTATGTACTAAATGAATGGGGAAGATGTCTATCACATGGTAGCATCCTCACCCTTCCTATCTGGATGCTGATTGGCTACAGATCGCCCGCGTATTGGCTGGGCGTCCTGCCTATACCATCATGAGTAGTATAAAAGGAGCGAAAAACCAAGAATCGAGACCACACTTCGGCGAGAGAGAACAAGTGGTAGGTTGTGTGGCCAGAGCAGTGCAAGACGTGAGCAACTGCTTACTGACTGTGGTTCCCTAATAACCACAGCAGTGCCTCTCGGATTTCAGTTTTTAGTCTCTGGCCTGCAATCGGAACATCCGCATCTAAGTTTTTGTAAGCCCTCGGATGGCCATCCAGGGGCAACTAATTAAGCAGAAGAGTCCCTCACTTCCAACCCTTCAGAGGAGCCTTCCTGCAGATGGGCCTCGCATCCCTGATGTAATTTCTCCAGTATGTAGAGCGAGTGGTGAATCTTGGTGGACAACTCGTCAGATCTTCGAAACCATGCAAAAGTGGTGATCAAACTTCCGTGCAGCATGTCGTGTGTATATTAACTTTTAGGCCACAGTTTGGTGGGACACTAGTCATTCTTCTTCGCCGTCTTTGAGAGCGAGCTGCATCAACAGTTTGCCTGTGGAGATTTTCCAGCAACTCCAGAATCATGCCATCTCACGTTCCTCATCTGTGACGAAGCATCTACAGTGATTTATGAACTTTTTTCGTACCGATGACTA
Organism: Chaetoderma sp. LZ-2023a; assembly: GCA_034401795.1. Lineage (NCBI taxonomy): Eukaryota > Metazoa > Mollusca > Caudofoveata > Chaetodermatida > Chaetodermatidae > Chaetoderma > Chaetoderma sp. LZ-2023a. The sequence continues at coordinate 160,970,720 of CM067359.1, forward strand.
ATAGGTACTCATTTAGCTATGTCCCTCTATTATTGTATTTATTCATTTCTTTACAGGTACTGATGACTAATAGGTACCAGCCGGTAGTCTGAGACGGCATTTGATAATTTATATCCTTAATGTAAATAGTATCCTAATCTTTGTGCTTATGACTAATGAGCACCGTAAGGTCCTGATTTACTGTTAATACTGTGATAGTTAGTTAATGTATATGGCAGCAGCCATTCAAGTTACTTGTTTTGTTTATTTTACATGAAATACTAGGACCACAGTACGCTAGGCTATACTATACAGCAACATTAAATCCCCATCACCTTTTCCACAGCATCAATTTTACACTGAGGGCACTGTTCATGTTCTCATTATGCGAACCTGACATGTGATTGACTAAACCTGGCTATTCTAGCTCGATAGGATAGGTTTAAAAGTAGTTGGGGACAACCACTCCTTAGGAGACATTTGTGTAAGCCTCTTTTCCGGATGTAGTGGATAAGTAACACCACACACTGGCTAGATTGTGTAAAATTGGCCAGATACCTTATGGCCTCTTATTATATTGAGTGATTGTCTCTTTCTACGCTCCTCCAGCTGCAAGGCGTATTAATTTTCTGGAACTCCCGTCACCAAGTTAGCATGATCCGATGTGGGAAACTATTGGGGTTTCCAAGCGGTGAAGACCAAAGTGTCGATTTTGCATACACCTCCTCTGTATCTTCGAATACCAGTTAGCATAGATAACCTCCCCAATGTAGGAAGCAATGCGAAAAGATAATTATTTTTAACCGGCCAGCAGTGCATCTTAACCCTAACGACAGACAAACGTTAGTTCCCTGGAGCCGGACCATAGCTGGTCTGCCCCCGATACACCGGGTGACAGATGGGAAGCAGATCTCCATCTAGCTCCATACACTGACTGCGTGCGGTGTTGGAACCCACCATGCCCTCATGGAAAGGTCACTGGAGATGGATATCTGCCTCTTACTACCCACCATAAACCTTTATGCGCTTTCCAAATTACTTGTGTAATATTGATTTGTCCTAGTGATGTTGTATGTGGTTGTGGTGTGATTTGTAACTGGATCATTATGTGATTCTGAAGCCGTCACTCCATAACAGGTCCACTTGCTGCCTTTTTGAGGGCGATGCTCCGGAAGGTGATCTTAGGGAATCCGAGCATCTTCGCCAGTCGGACTAATGTGTCAAAGATAGGTCGAAATTCCTGCCACTTGCGGCCAAAGCTAGGATGTAAATCTAATACCTAACTAGTAGTTTAGGATTTAGCAGAAGGACCACATAAATAAAAGCGGCAACTACCAATACAGTGTCTTGGTGTCACATAAGATGACGGTGTTGAATTCTATGGAAATCATCCACCCCCATCTTCACATAATACGGCGTGCATCACATTAATAATAATTTCAATTAAAGTTGAAGGCATTTTCCTGTGATGGAGGCCTGCGCGAGGCACTTTCCTCTTGCAACAATAATATTTTTGTTAGGGGTATAGTGGTTTATATTAAACTACATAAGTGGTCTCGTTAGGACGCTCCCTTGTAGGGATACCGCATGGATATATATGGATCAGTGAGGTACCTCTGACGAATCCACGTTAACAAGACACCAACTTGGTTCTATGTACTGTCTATTTTCTCTCTCGTACTATCAAACGAGTACCATTGTTTGCATAGTATATATTTTTCTTAATTATCATGTCTTGGCTCCTAAATTGAGTCATGGACCATCATACCGGTGACACAAATAGTTGGGACAAGATAGTGAGGTTCAATCTCGGCGGCAATGGTCGCACGACCGCACTGGAACGTTATCGTTCCACCAGCTCTAGAAATCGGTCTTTGTACTTTTCGGGGATTCATAATACAGAATCCGTAACCCCGAGAACTGTAGCTAACCAGCCCTCCTGATGCAACGGATTGGAGCAGTAGAATAGACCAGCGCATACCCCCGTGGGCTACACAAGTTCCTCATTAATCGGTTTGTGATCTGTGCATACATGCGATTAAATAGTGGCCTTAGCTACCCAACACCAACTCTTGAGTAGAAGCAGAGTTCAGCATACTCTTGGGACAGACAATGGCGAAGGCATTAAATGCATATATATATATATATATATATATATATATATATATATATATATATTGTGGAAACGTCATATTTTTGGCTTCTGTTATGCATTCTGTGAGCAAGACTGCTAACATATTGTGTTGATCTGGGAAGACATACTTTTTTCGGTAGAGGTATGAACTAACGATTCCAGGTAAAATATCATTGGAAGCGATACATCATTTGCGCCATCAGATGCGATCGCATAAACTGTAAAGTACCAGTACGAAAACTAGCATCCCTAGCAACGACATTACGGGTGACATCACCTTCACAATAATTTCCAACACAAGAAGAAGTTGTCCATTAGAATGGATGGGACGAGAAAAGGTTCTAAATCACGAACAGATTCGGTAGCATCAGTCAAAGATAAGAAAACTGTTGAAATCGCCATTCTCAGCGAGACAAGGGTAAAGGTAAAGCATCACCAGGTTTGGCTGAAAAGCGCGATTCTAGCGAGGTCGATATGAATGACAACAATGAGACAATAATGTGCAGTGAATCCATGTGTTTAGTGACAGATAATGATCTAGCTCTTGAATATGAAATTTATATCACCTGGTTCGACATTAGCCATAGCTGCCAAAATGTATTCCTTCAAGTATACAACAGCTTCAAAGATGAGGAAAATAGTCAGATTCACTGGTATTGTAATCACTGTAATCACGGCGCTGTCAATCTCCTTCATACTATAAGAAATGTTGTCAAAACTTGGACAAGAAGATAGAGAATGTGAAGCATATGGTCAATACAAAGGATAAAGCTGTCAATGCTAAAATTAACAAGGAGCTTGTTTCAATTCCGAAACAATTTGAAGAGAAAGATGCTCGCATATCGACGCTAGAAGCCAGCACAGCTAATAGATAGTTAGACATAATTTCAGAGCCAGCAGTCAAGAGCCATGTAAAAGTGGTTATGGAGGAAGATAGAGGTGCAATTTTGAGGGAGAGTGTATGCGAGCTAGAGGATAGAGAGAGGAGGAAACAGAATCCTCTCCTGTTTGGCTTAAAGGAAAGCAGTGCCGTAGACCCACTCGTGAGGAAAGATGAAGATATCAAAATGGTTAATTATCTGCAAAAGAGCATGTACATGGATAGCGAAGTGACAGTGTCGAAACCTGTGCGACTCGGCAAGAAATCAGCTGATAGCTACCCAAGACGATTATGTGGAACAGTCGAGAGCACAGAGTAAATAAAACGACATACTAAAACAAGCATGGCACCTAGCAAGCAGCGACAATGAAGAGATGAAGAAGGTTTGCATAAAGAACGACATGACACAGCTAGGGCAAGAAGCACATATGAACCTGCAGAAAGAAAACATCAGACGACATGGGCGGCTGAAGCGAAGAAAGAAAACATCAGATGGATCATTACCAGAGATGGTCGATTGATTCGAACACGCAAACCATCGGAGACCAAGTAAATGTCACCATGAGCAATAATGTAAATACGTTCAAATCTAATGTAAATATGTTTGACTATAACAACACAGGCTTCATTTTATATACACAAATGCAGATTCACTAATGAATAAACGTGATGAACTAATTTTACGTATTGGTAAACATAACCCAGATAATGTCGCAGTGACAGAAGTATTACCAAAGAATGTGAAAGATCTGATTGCCCCATTAGAATTACACATGGACAGCTACGATTTATTCAGCAATATTGAACCAAATGATACATGTAGAAGAGGCATTTCTATTTACACCAAACAAACGCTAAGTTTCGTAGAAACCAGTACCAGCACAGATGCAACAGAATCATTATGGGTAGGGGCAAAGTTTAAAGATAGTGAGTGATAGCATCCTAGTTGGCTGCATCTATAGGTCACCCAACAACACTACAACCAATGACAGTAACATAGACGATCTCCTAAAGCATATGAAACAACTAAAACACAGTCCCTTACTTTTGATTGGGGACTTTGATCAACCCGAGATCAACTGGACAGATGGCACGTAATATACTGATGCGAATCAATCTGCTAGATTTCTGGACTGCATGCAAGATTGTTTCCTACACCAGCATGTACATAACGCTACCTACGTTAGAGCCACTGATACACTCAACGTACTTGACCTGATTCTGGCCAACGAAGATAGCTAAGTGACATCCCGTATTTACCACCAGTCAGAAAGCGCCATCACAACTGCCTACTCTTGCAGTTACAATGTTACAATAAGATGAACGCAAGTATGACTCAGAAACTACTATCTGATAAGGGCAACTTTAATAGGATGAGAGACGAACTTGATGCGATTGACTGGAATATTGAGCTGGAAGGGAAAAACACAGAGCAGGCCTGGATATTTATCAAGACTAAAATCCTAGACTTAGTAAAAGCATGCATACAATGCAAAAGCACCGGCCACAGAACACCACAGCAAACCGTGGACAGCCTCATGGATGAACGACAGCATTAGATAAAACTACCATTAAAACAAGAAGCTTTCCATAAGCTCAGAGAATTCCGAGATGAGACTGATTATAAATCATACGCCAAACATCGAAACCAACTGAATTGGGAGTCAGGAAAGCTAAGAGAGAAGACGAACGTGAAGTTTCACTGAAAGCAAAGACCAATCCCAAAGCCTTCTATGTTTATGTCAGATCCAAACTTAAAACAGTTACCGGTATCGCAGATTTGAAACGAGCTGATGGGTCAATAACAACAAGCAACACAGAGAAAGCTAAAGAGCTAAACAACTACTTTGTCAGCATCTTTACAAGGGAAGACACTGGTACAAGCATACCTGAATTAACCGCCGTTGAATCTAGCGAATCATTAGACACTCTGACGATTACGGAAGCTAGTGTACTTAAAAGACTTGAAACCTCAAAGCATCAAAATCTCAGGCTCCAACTCCATGTGCTTGTTAGTTAGTTGATTACCAGCCTCCGACCACCTTGTTGAACAGATCCCTTCAGGAACACTACACTCCATAGGACTGGACGAATGGACAGATCACACCAATCTTTAAGGAGAACAGTAAGGCATCCGGATCCAACTACAGGCCGGTGACCTTGGCGTCAGTCATGTGCAAGATCATGGAGTCGTTTGTCAGTGGGTGGGGCGGGGAGGGGGGGGGGGGGGGTGGCTGGGGGAGTTAGTTAAACATATGTCTAACTTTATATCAAGTTCCCAACATGGATTCCAGAGTGACCGGTTATACATCACCCAACAAACTAAAGAGCTATGTGGTCGGAGGGGATAGCCTAGAATGGATAGAAGCATTGCTGAGCGACAGAAAGCAACATGTCGTTGTCAAGAGATCATTCTCTAGTTGGGCTCCAGTACTAAGCGGTATCCTGCAAGGCAGCGTACTTAGACCTGTCCTGTTCATATGCTTTCATCAATGACATGCCAGGAGAAGTAGAGTATGATTAAACTTTTCATGGACGACACCAACTTGTTCACACCGATTGATTCTAGTGCTGATCATGACCAACTCGAGAGAGAGAGATCTAAATAGCTTGAAAGACTGGACAAACCTATGGCAGATGAAATTCAATGTGGGCAAGTGTAAGGTAATGCACCTGGACAGGTCAAAACCAAAGTTACAATGCACCATGCAAGAGGGTGGGTAAACTGTTACCCTAGAGGAAACACACTGCGAGAAAGATCTGGGTGTTTATGCAGATAATTCGTCACGTTCAGTCAGCATGCTGAGATAGCAGCTAACAATGCTAACCGGATCATTGGCATGATCAGAAGGTCATTTGACTTTATTGATCCAGGAACGTTTATACTACTAGACAAGAGTCTTGTGCCTCCTGAATTGGATTACGGCAACGTCGTGTGAAGAAGGTTATTTTTATACCTTGTATATATCAGTTTATATTAAACTTCAGGAAGCCTTGGTGATCCTCCATTATTATATCTGTCAATTAAGCTCTGTAAAAAGATACGTCGTTCTCTGTCGAGATACCAATAAACTAGAGACAGTTGCTCTCACCAACAAGTCAAACATCGGCTTAAAACGACCCTACCCAGCCTTCAGCCAGCACCAATAGCTGCGCTGAACATACGTCTATAATTAAGTATAAACCAGTGGATAGCATTATTTGCGTCACATCGGATTAACCAACAGTACGGATGAAACTGTGGTGTGAAACCGTGATGCATACTGGAACATTATCGTTCTGCCAATCCACGGGATAGGCTTTTGTATTCCCACCTCTGATGAACGGGAATCCCCGATGTCTAACCAGCACATCCGCTGGGCCGATTCCTACCTCGCGCATGGACCAGACCCCCATAATGAGGAACAACACAGATGCGATGATGCTACAGCAGTACCCTGGGACTTTCAATTCCAGTGCATTTATGTTAAAAAGGTACTTTCCGTTGGCTGTATGTCGTCAACCAGATCAGACTATCGCCATATATTTGTTGGAAGACCTCACCTTCTAAAGGGGACAGTAATTTATGAGTGCTTAGCTCTTTGTGTGCTGGTCTTTTAGTTGTCAGTGAAACACACATTATGGTCAACCAGATCAGACTAACAATTATACAGCTGTCTATGTCACAGTCTATTTGCTGGTAGACATCACTTTCTAAAGGAGACACTCATTTATTAATGTTTAGTTCTTTGTGTGGTTGTCTTAGTTGCGGTAGCTGTATGGTGGGAAGTTATTCTTCGATTAGGGTTTATCCATTTCAGTAGTGGCAGTAATGGTTTTCCTTTTTGCCGTAAAGCATTAATGTCAACTAACTATAAACGTAACATGATCATTAAAATTACGACTAAGGCTGTGTTTCGGCAATTGAGTGTATTATGGGTTGAAGGATGTAGATAGAGCAGGCCCACGAGTCCTTCAAGGACACATTAATGTATCGAAATTGTGTCCTTATTGTGAATGGGTGAGGTGTGTAATGTTGAGGAAATAGAGTCTGATCTTTGTTGGTGAAAATGAAGATTCCCTTAGAGATCGCATATGAATGGGTGATAAATGAACTGACTAATTATGGCAAAGTAGATAAACTAGAACATGAAACATATCTGTTTGACCAAACTTTAGAAAATGGTATCAGAAAGATATGGTTTGAAAAGGTAGAGCAATCCCTACAAAGTAAAGTAACGCTAGATGGCAGATTTACCCTGACATTCTGGTACATGGGGCAAATAAAAAAATGCAGAATTTGCTTAAGCACAGGCCGTCTGGCAACATATTTCCCAAACAAAAATAAATTTCTAGTATGCGAGTCATCTGATTATTTTAAGTGGCAGTGTCTGGAGAATAAGTCTAAAAAAGTGTGTCGAAAAAAGACCGAGCAACTTACATAAAACAATGGTAAGGACCCAGCAGTTATTGAGATTGTAGCTGAGGGTCACGTTAGTGAAAAGGTGAGTGTAAAGTGCAATAATCCCATAGAAGTTGTTACAGCTGATGAAATCGAAATTCTAGATGAGGGGCTAAGTATTACGTCTGAAGGTGGTCAAAACAAATCTGCTGTCGACAAAGAGGTTGATTCCACACTCGTAGATGTAGATGATAATTACTCTCTTGAACAAAGCATGAACTTAGGCCAAGTAAACTTCTGATTACATGAAACTGAAAATAAATCTGAATATCTGCTGAGTCCACTTAATCTAGATGATTTAAATGATATAAACAGGGTGACTGGTATCTCAGACAGCTTGGGTGGAACTAAATGACGGAAAGTTGGAGACAGCTCCGAATCAGAAATTGAGGAATGTGATATGGAAGATGACAATATTTCGGTGGCTGAATCCGATATTTCTATATCAACACAGAGTTGTAAAAATCCTGACGAAATGGACATGCACCAATCAGAGGATGGAGAGGCATTGGTGCCATAAGTAACCACAAACGGTTTTAAATATAGGCACCCACGACATGATTCAGACATATTAAAATAGAAACATTTGAAGACAGTTGAATTGAGAAATACAAAGCATAGGTAAATGGTCTAAGAGAGGATCTAAAAAATTAAAATCTAGTTTGCTCATAAATGGCAGTTATAGACATCACTAATACTTTTCATCCTAATTTGCACACTCAGTTGTCAAGGCTTAAGCAGCGACCTTAAGCAATGGCATATCTTGGATGAATTAGAAATGGAAAGATTCGATATTGCTATCCTTCAAGAGACAAAAAGTTTTTTAAAAAAAAGATGTGTATAATGTCATCAAAGATATTTCCAAACCACAAATTTATTTATTATTCCTTGTCACAGGATCAAAGTGCTGGAGTAGCAATTATTTTCCATCGCCGTTGTCGGTATTCTGTAAACATTATCTCCTTAACAGCATATGCAAATGGTTGCTGGATTTTGATTACAATTAATGCATATTTCTTCAACAATTGACAAGAATCCGTCAGACAACTTAATATTTGTAGGAGATTTCAATAGTGTATTAGATGATGTCAAAGACCGAACATCCAGGTCGAAATATATGGACACGTCACACACTATTTTGAGAATTTTATGTGAAAATAAAGGCTTACCAGACACATATCGACTTGTTAATCCAGACGGGAATGCCTTTGCATGGCTGTCACCTGATGGTAAAATCTCATCAAGGGTAGATAAAAAATATATATCGACTGCTAATTAAAAGGCTACATACCTTCAATTAATACAAAGACTAGTTTTTTCTGATCATAATATGGTATGTGCCCATTAGACAATGGTGAGTGGATTGCTAGAGGGTTTGGGCGTTGGAAATTCCACACTGCTTTGCTGCACGGTATTTGCTATCTTAAATGTGTAGAGCTGCTAGCACTATTTAGTTGAATGGAAACAAATTTACAATGGCATAAAGTATATGTCAAGAGAATATTCGATCAGAAAATCCAGAAAATTGCAAAAACGCAAAAAGAATTGAGTAGATGCTTACCATAAGTTAATGGCAAAGTCAATAAAGAGGAACATAATTATTATGATTTATTAATCAAAATAAAGGCAAACAACTTAAATAGAGGGATATACATTCAAAAGAGCAAAAATTAGATCGAAGGTACAAATACACACTGCGGGTGAGAAATCTACCAAATAACTTTGTGGACTGGAAAAATCACTTGGTATTGAGAAATAAATACGGTCAATAGAGGCGGTTGATGACACAACTGAATCATCAAGCACAGAGATGGGGAAAGCTGTGCATGACTATTATCAACACTTGTACACATATGATGGGAGTGACGACACAGCTACTGAACATATTTTGCCTAATACGACAGAGACGCTTTTTGATTCATCTAATAGAATCTGTGAACAACCTTTATCAGTACAGAATTTGACTAAATCATTGAAAGGCACGAGACCACAAAATCATCAGGCTGTGACAGACTCCCTATAGAATTTTATGAAATATTTTGGCAATTAATAGATCCATCTCTTGAAGAGCTACCAACCTGTATTTTTAAATGTGGACACCTTTCTCCATCAATGGCAAAAGCATATATTCGACTGATATATAAAAGATGTGATAGAAACAAACTTCAGAATTACAGACCAATTTTATTACTCTGTGTGGATTATAAAATTACACCGAGAGCACTAACTTTAAAACTCAGTTCAATCCAGGAAGATGTAACTCCAACCAAACACGCTCAGTCCCAGGTAGAACAGTTTAAACAAATGCTCTACTGATAAGTGATATCATACAGCTAGTTGAGAAAGACTATACCGGCAGTGATCACCAAAATGCAGTGAAGGGATAGGCGGCTGGACTGATTGGTTGAGCGTTATGACGTCATTAATGTACTCGGAGCTGATTGGTCGACAAAACAATAGAAAACACTCTCGACCAATCAGATTCGTGTGTGTTTTGGCGGGAGAAAATGGGCGTGGCCTAATTCAAATATTGATGACGTCATTGATGACATCACAATTCTCAATCAATCAGAACAGCCACCCATCATGTCGCTCATCTACTTAGACCAGCTCCCTGTGGGAAGGCGATTGATGTCTCAAACTCTACAGACTTCACTGACTTAACTCGTACTATCATCTTACTGATCTGCAAGTAGTAGTCTCACTAGGCATAGCTCATCTTCATTGCAACAGGCCTGGGATAGTACATCTATGATCTATGAAAATATAAATGTGTTGAAAAATCGTGACATGTCAATGCCTATTTTGTGGAAATCCCAGTGATCAGACACAAGCATGCATTGGGCCTGTAAAATGTCTGTGCAGCTGCGTCCACATTTAAAGCGACATTGACATGATCCAGTGAAGTCATCAATCTTGTTTTGGATGCGGCATAGAGTAACATTGGATAGCATTTACTGCATGTTGTTTAGGAGCACTATGTTTCACACATTGGCTGGCGGTCCGGGTGGCTTCTTGAGCTCGGGTAGCACGATAAGGGTACCTTGGCCTACAGCATCGATAGGAAGGTGGTGCATAAAAACTGAATTGATTAGGGGCGTAATCTGTTTTGAGATAACGTCACTTGCGTATTTGAATAGTTCATTGTTCATGCCATCACGTCAATTTTTCAAGGCTGTGAGTGCCTTCTCAACTTGCCCAGTAGTAATCACCATGTCTGTCTGTCTGTCTGTATGTATGTCTGTCTCTCTGTCCATCCGTCTATCCAGTCACAATATCTCCTATACATCATTTCATACACAACCGCTTCACTGGGTATATGCCTCAGTTATGATACGCAGATGTGCTTTTTGAAGGAGTCGCCTTCATAGGTCCAAGTTTTTGGGTGAAATTGGCTTTTTAATGCAAACACTCAAAATTTTTGTCAATTTTCTCGTAAAGACCGTATCATACAGAATCGGTTACACAGGTTAAATGAAACTTGGCAGGTGGCTTCTATTTGATGGGTAGATGTGCTTTTTGAAGGATTCACCTTATCGGTCCTTGATTTTGGGTGAAAATTGTCTTTTTAATGCAAAACCACAATTTTTGTCAACGTTCTCATAAACAGCATATCATACAGAACCGAATTCACATATTTTGATGAAACTTGGTATACACTTCAGTTATGATACGTAGATGAGAATTTTGAAGGCTTCACCTTTATGGGTTTAAGAATTTTGGTGAGAATGTGCTGTTTAATGCAAAAACGTAGGATTGTTGCTCTTCTAAACAGCATACCATACAGAATCGCTTAATATAATTTAATGAAACTTGGAAGGTCATTTCTTTATGATGGGTAGATGTACCTTCTGAAGTATTCACCTTTATAGGTGTAAGATTTTGGGTGAAATGGGCTTTTCATGCAAAAACTTAAAAAGTTTTGTCAATTTCCTTGTTTTTAATTAAATTTTGTATTAGGTTTTTTGGCTTTCTGGATAATATGAAGGCTTTAAATACAATTTCCACACACTACACCAGAGAAAGGTATTTTAAGTGATTTCAAGGCCTTCTGAGTCAAACATCTTTTCTGGTTGTTGTTAGTATTGGTCTGGGGTCTCCCGAAAAACGGGTGCAAGGACTCGTCATCATATTCAGTGAAATGTTCCTTGAATCATTCTCGAATTGCGTCAGTTTTTCTTTGGTCAGTTCCAATAAAGTGTCATTCAGAGTTGTGTGCGGTGGGTCGTGTTGTGTATTGGGTAAATCTCAGGGCTCGGGCTGCCTTAACCATTTTGTGACAGTAATCCATGCCATTGATTTCATCTACTAGGGAGTCTGCTTATTGAATAGCAAGATCTTCTAAGCATTCGCTAATTTTGCGCAGATTGTTATTGTGTTCCCTCTGTAGTTTGGTGTGGTCTTCACTTTGGCCACTTTGATAGACGCGCAGCCGTCATGCTTTCTTCCCTGCTGATAGTTTTACTACTACAGGGCCATCAGTATACCTAGACCGTTGTTGTGTTTGAGAATACCTATGGTGCTGATAGTGACCTTTCTTTAGGCCTTTATATACCATCTCTACCTAATGTATGAACGCCATACTAGGCAAGAGGGTAGCGTCACCCACAAACTAACCCATCTCATCAGCGACACTGACACTCAAATGTCATACAAAAAGGTCCTTGGAGAGCAGAGAGCTAACATCCACTCCGATCCAAATGAAGGCCTAAAGAAAAGTCACTATCAGCACCATAGGTGTTCTCAAACACAACAACGGACTAATTATATTGATGGCCCTGTAGTAGTAAAACTATCAACAGGGCAGAAAGCATGACGGCTGCGCGTCTATCAGGCTAATATTATGGTGGATATATTCACAGTAAGACACACGCATGGAACTGAGCATTTTTGTGCTCCTTTGTGCTGTAATAACCACTTGGAAATATAGCCACCAGACTTCCTGAACAATCTGAACTCTACACGTAGCATGTGCTGGATTCATAAGAAGGGTGGTGGGATCAGATCGATATGGACAGCAACAGCGCCCAGTCAAATTAGTTTCAAAATGTTAAACAGAATGGTTACTAAATAGTAAATCCACCAAAGACATACAATTCGTTTTACCAGTAACAAACCAAATGGCGTATGCATGGTAAATGATAATGACAAGTCAGGCACCACTCCCCCCCCCCCATTATTGGATTGGATTGAAGACACAGAGACGGATTCGTAATACAATAAAATAGTTTTCTTGTTTATTTTATGAAATGTACTCTATTCTATGCTATTCTATTCTATTTTTTTAAATATATTTTATATGTACAGACACACAGCCAACTATATAACATAGATTATATTATATACACATACATAATATGCCTTGGTTAGAAATTAACAGCATCTGCAGTGTTCTTAAGTGGCGTCCATTTGCAGATGGTATTAAAAAAACGTTTACTACCGGAGTGACTGACTCGATAACCAAGCCAGTTATTCAGGTGGTAAGTTTTCAAAATATTACCTAAGTAAACACTGATTTTTTTTAGCAATCCTGACAACTAAATGATTAACTATGTTAATAATATGATGCAAATATAATATAAATGAGGCATTCAAAGTGACACACTTGATAATTAACATCACTTTATGGTGGTAGTGCATGTCGCCTTTACGTGCTTCCATTCTCCATGTTTGTTGGCCAGCCTTGGCGTCTTTGGAGTTTCGGTATTGGTTCATGCACAAATTTCCATCCCTAAACTGCTCTTGTGTTTGCATTTGCGGATGCAATTTGTGACAATTTGCGGGGATGTCGAGCATACCTATCAGCATCCAGCTGCCTTCAGGTCCAAGTTCCAGATTTAATGTCGCTGTGATATCTTCCAGATGATGGAAAGCTCATAGTAGCCAGAACATTTCTTTAGAGATATGTGATAGATTTAGACAATCAGAAGAAGACATTGGCCAGTTTGTCTCTCGAGTCACATTGCCATAGCCGCTGGTGCGAAGGATATTGATGAATATTGTATTATATTATGCGCTCACTGTTTTTATCGGTATTGTTTTATAAATTGATTAGTCGAATTTGGGGGGGGGGGGGAGCAATTGACTGTCATTTCAAATTTCTATTTTAATCACGATTATATTTTGGGAACATGAACTAGACACATTGGCCATATCGTACTTTCAAATGACACTCCACGGTGGGATGATGAAGTTCAAAGTTGATTTCATCATGTTGCCCTACATAACAATTACATTGCTCTAAATAATCTATGGTCGAGAAGAATGTCAAAAAAGAAAATGTTTAGTTCATTTTTCCGCTTATGGATATGTGTGAGATTTACAAGCAACAAACCTTGTTTTACTTGTGCGATTTCAAATTCCCTGTGGCTGACTGACTTCCCTAGATTATTTTAAAACATTTAAATTTTCCCTATCTGTGACTTTGTCATTTTCACCAGACTGTATAAGAAAATGCTTTTTTTTTAAACGTGTGACTTCACACACACACCCGCCCGCCCGCACGCTCGCTCGCCCGCCCGCCCGCACGCACGCACGCACGCACGCACGCACGCACACACACACTTTAAGTATATTAAAAACTTTTCTATATAAAGACCTTAGTTTGTATTTTAAAATGTTATTTAAAGATGTAAAATTTAGTTTGTAGGCAACTCAGAGTAGAAGAATCCACGTAAAATACAAGATGGAACACAATAATTTAGTAGAATATCAAATAGAATCCAAATGATTTATTTACCCATCATACTTTTATTAGTGGTATCCAAAGCAAGAATTGCTACCCTGCAAATAATGCTATACACTCAAATAAGTTTTGAAATATGATAGCAGTTAGCTTGATTTAAAATGAAATTAGAAATAAAACATAATCAGGATTCAGAAATAAGCAAAGAAATACGCAAAGCATTTCTAATTTAAAAATAAAATCATACTGATTTAACATAGTATTGATTGTGTCTTAATATGTTCAGTCGCATGTGTGTACTATACAATATATGCGTCTTTTCGCATGTAGTTCATTAGGTAACGTTGCAGCTGTGTGTAAGATCTAACCATTCCCCCACCTCACCCCCCAACATTCTATAATTGATTTTTACATTAGGACATGCCATATGTGTAGTACAGTAGTACTATATAATTGTGTGTAATGGGATGACATCTTGCTTTTTGAATGAGTGCTACGAAATATGCTAGACGTAACCTTCATAGTTGCATGATATAACTTGTGAAATAGCGTCTTATAAGATGCCAACTCCATTGCTAGTTTTCTACACTTTGAATAGGGTCAACAATAACGATAACGTGTAATTTAACTACTAAATGTTGATAATATTCAAGAACGATCTTGGCTATCTAAGCAAGATTAATTTAAAGTGACATTTATCATTAAATAATTGTATAAGATCGCTATATAGCGAAAGCAAAACCGTCACTCTCTTATGTCATGAGGGATAACTATGTTTAATCAGAAAATATATGTTGCTACTTATGCTAGTTGATAAGGAACTCAAACACAATCTGCTCTCAGTTGTCTTGATTCAGATTACCCCTATCATCAGATATCTATCTCACCACTGCATTTACTGATTATACCATCTTCATTACTATCATCGTCACCATGACAATGCTCCATTAGTTCATTACTTTTCAGGTCATTATATTTCGAAAATGATTTATTATATTCGGAACAACTATTTCTACTATGTATAGGCTACTATCCATAATATTTAAAATGACGCGGACCTATGATTTTGTGTCCGGGTGTGATGCTTGAATGCAAACCGTAACTGCATGTGTCAGCTGGTAAATTGTGTCTGTTTGTTGCAATTCGCGTCCCTTTGCAACTCTTTGGAGACGAGTAGAAGTGAACGTGTTTTATTTAGGAAAGTGGCGATTAGAACCACAATGCTTATAGCCATATTGGCTTTTAGGCCAACCCTTCAATGTGTTAGCCTGCTCATGATAATGGTGTTGCTTACATATAGGCTAGCAGAGAAACAACCTTGATATTCATAGGGCATCTTGAGATCGGTCGCCATTAAAGTGCAGACAAACTTACTACATGCTAAAGAGGATATAGGCCCCTCCAAAAATGGCGTCGCTCCCAGGGTATTATGGGAAATTTGATTGTGATGACGTCATCGCGATTCTATGAATAGTAGATATTGGGTTTCTTAATAGAGGATTGAGGTTTTGTTCAAAATTCAGATGCAGGTCCTACTGACATGGCATGGAACAACTTTGATTTCACCACCTTTTAACCTTTGATTGTGACATGTTAATTTATTCATGACGTCATAGTTCCAACAATGCATCACAACACAAAATTGTAACTAAGCTGCAGCCCATGAAAAGGCATTATAGTAGTACTATTAATATTGAGTCGAGGTAAAATGCGAATATGACTTAGTTGCCTTTAAATAGTGACTTGGTTATAATTTCTCAAGATAAACTACGTAGCATCTCACGTCAATCATCTATTCTTTCAGAATGAATGAATTCCGACATTTGAATAAACAAGATTATATTAGTAGGTGGTGCCAAGTTTGGCCATATGACTGAAGCCTGCCAGAGGAGAAATAAATGAGGACGTAGCTGCACATATATTGTGTGTGTGCACGGAATGCGTGTGTGTGACCAGGGGAGGCAGAAGAGGGTCTCTGGATTTTTCTGAGTGTGGTGGGGGGGGGGGGCGGGGGCAGAGCTCCCTTATTAAAATGGTCTTGTACTGTAAAGAATATAGGTGATTCTTTATTTATCAGAACACAGGAAACAACTTCTCAGAATATCCAATTTTCACAATTTGTTTGGGGATCACGCCCCTCATATTATTTACTGTAACCCTTTGCAATTTTGTAACTATTAGAAAATTAACACTAACCTGACTTAAGTGGGTCTGTCCATCTGCAACTCCAACCGTATCCTCAATACCACGATCAATTGGTAGTGAAATAAAAAAAAATCTGTGAAATGAAAGTGTCATAGATGAGGAAGATAAGCCTCTAAATGATTCTTTATACCTATAAGCGCTATATAGCTCAAGATTGACAATCTCAAGACCAAGCTTACAGATGTGCATCTATCAGTGATAGTCGAAGTGAGTGACAAAGACGTGCCACTGTGGAGAAGCGTGGAGGACGATCACACCTCTCGATCCACTGATGTGCAGCTCGTCTGACAGTACGTCACGTTGTGGCGACGGTATTTTGTCTGATATGGTTAAACTCTCAAGGCACACCTAAGATTGTTCTACGTTCTTTCCGATAGACATATTTCATTTTAAATATAATTTGTCATGCGAAGAAACTGGGATGTGCACACTATCTTACAGAAAGGTAACAAATAAACAAATCTGCAGTGTATGTGGCGAAATGTGTGTAACAGATCATGAATATATGTATACGAATTAGTAGGCAGCATCAATACACCAAGACATTACCAAAATAAGTTTGAGTTTTCCCAAATCTATTTGAATCTGTCAGCTATTGTCTCTTTAATTGAAGGTAATAGGGTACAATGAAGTTGGTTTATTGGCCGCTTACACCTAGATGTATTTGAGCCATGACTCGCTCTTAGAGGACTGCTTCCCCGAAGGGTTGCATTGCTTCCCCGAAGCGTTGCTCTAAATAGGTCAAAACTGAAATAATTAAAAATTAAGATGTTGCTAATGGTGTGTTTTGCCGATGTTGTTGGTGGGTGTGAGTGTTGTATGTAATGTATAGGAGGGATGGGAGTGGTAATTGCTTTATTTCTCTCGGAGGTGGGATGGCGTGGATGGCAGTCTGTGAAATGAAATCTGAAGACGCAAATCAGGCAGACAATTTTGAAATAAAAACATATTAAGGGACAAAACTGAAAGATAATGCTATCAAATAAGAATAAGTAACTTAAAATAATGGCATGTGATTAAAAAACAAGAAACGCCGAAAATGAAACTTAAAATCGAGTGTATGTATGCAATGAGATCCTGAGTTTTAACTTAGAAATATAGCCTGTTGCTGTTTAGAATAATAAGTTGTTTGTGACCGAAGAAGGGTAATCTCTCTCATGTTCATGCAGAGTGGTTGTCTGAGTGAGCTTCAGCATCTACATCGACGTCAATGATGATCTCCTAAGCAAGGCCATGTCAAGCACGTCCCCGAGGATACCTCCAGAATGGAAGTCTTTGGCCAATAGGTCAGATTCAAATAAATTTGGGAAAACTCAAACTTATTTTGGTAATGTCTTGACCCCTTGTGCACGATCCATCGTCCCACGTCCCCTCGATCATCAGGACCACCATCTCGTCTTCGTCTCCGGTCGTAGCGAGTCCATCACCCAGAGCACCCATAGTCAGGAAGCACATCTACCAGCTAGCGAACAGACAACACTTCGCTTCCACTCGACAAACAGCCCGTTTTGGGGGCAAATATGCCTGGGTTTTTCATTGCCCTTGTCCGTATATGGCTACACATACAAGTGCCCCATTTAGGCAGGTGTGTGTATACCCATATATAAACAAAAGCTGATTTGATGGTCTAGGGGTCAGATTAATGGGTCTTTGACCTATTGGCCAAAGACTTCCATTTCCCGTCTGCCCCTATTCCTTTATGAATGCCAAAAGTAAGAGAAAGCCTATTTAAATATTTCACTTTGTGATGAATTTCATCCTCAGTCCATGAGTTCTTTTACGTCCGCTTAGCATATGTGCCGTACAGACAGTCCAACATCTTTACGTCCCTTCCACAGGATGGTTAGTAGTTATTTTTAGTATTGTTTGTCTGTCTTTTCCTTTGATTTTTCAGTCTGTTCCTATTTCAGTCATTCTTACCAATGGCGATTACCTCCTTTGTACATCTGCGATCCCCTGTGGATCCATGGTATCCTCGGGTCGCTTCTATTCTACCTAGATAGCAAGCACTGTATAGTCGTGCAAGCCCCTTGTAGTTTCTGTTCATAGAGGTGGGGGGCTGGTCATATGGCTTTTGTACACAGAGTGCATAATATTGCCACTGGCAATTGATTGTCCGATCTCTACGTGCACAGCAGTATAATCGCTGTCACGTCCCTATTTAATTTATCTTTTCTTGTTGACTAAGGGGCGGGGGTGTCATGGCTTTTGTATGCGGAGCGCATAGTATTACCACAGGCAAATGAATTTCCAACCTCTACGTGCACAATAGTATAATTGTTGAAACGCTCCTATCTAGGTTTTCCTTCCTTTGAAATTGGTGGATGGGGTCGTGGCTTTTGTACACAGAGCGCATAGTATTAATTACCACCGGCAACTGAATACCTGACCTTTTTGTGTACAACAGTATAGTCGTTGTCACAACACCTTTTCATATTTGTCCTTTGGCATTGATTTTCTCTTTATCATTTCATCCTGTGTGTCCAATCCTCGGGAGTACATCTTCTGCATACTTCTTACTGTCTTTTTATGTTCGTTTGTCTGTCCACCAGTCCATTACTATATTTTACTATCCTATTTTCTGTCTTCTCAAATTACTTACTCGGTTCTGTTTTCCTTCTTTCTGTGTGTAACCAATTATGGTTGTATTTACACTGTTTATTACAAATCCGTTTCTATATCTTACCATCCTCTTTTCTGTGTATAACCAAGTATGGTTGTACTTACGCTGCTTACTACCAATCCGTTACTATATCTTACTATCCTCTTTTCTGTCTTCTCAAATTACTTACTCGGTTCTGTTTTACTTCTTTTTGTGTGTAACCAAATATGGCTGTACTTACTATGTTTTCTACCAGTCCATTCACATTTCACATTCAATCATCTTATCTTCCTCATTCAGTCCATGTTTGTATTCGATCAATAACCATATTCGATTAGACTCCATATTCAATCAGTCTCCAAATTCAGTCAATCTCTAGATTCAGTCTATCCCCACATTTAATTAGTCTCCACATTTGTTCAGTCTTCATATTCAGTTAGTCTCTACATTCAGTTGATCTCCACATTTAATGAGTATCTATATACAGTCAGTCTTCATATTTATTCGGTCTTCATATTCAGTCAATCTCCACATTCCATCTATCTCCATATTCAATTGGTTGCCCAATTTAATCAATCTTCGCATTCAATCGGTCTCCATATTCACACTCCTTTCAATGAGTCTTCACTTTCAATTGATTTCCATCTTCACTTAGTCTCCACTTTCAGCCAGTCTCCATAGTCAGGCAATTTTAGCGTTTTATCAATCTTCACTTTCGTTCAAGCTTCATATTCAGTTTTCGTATTTAATCTCCACCTTCAACCGATCCTTACATTCTGTTAGTCTTCACATTTAGTCATTCTCCACGTTCATTCCTCATGTTTAATCTTTATATTCAATAAGTTTCCATGTTCAATCATTCTTCGCATTCAATCAATCTTCATATTCAATCAGTTTCCACGTTCATCTAATCTTTGCATTCAATCAATCGTCATATTCAATCAGTTTCCACATTCAGCCAATCTCTGCATTCAATCTATCGTCATATTCAATCAGTTTCCATGTTCAGCTAATCTTCGCATTCAATCAATCTTCATATTCAATCAGTCTTCATATTCAATCAATCTACATATCTAGTTTATATTCATTGTGCTATCACTTTCACTGTATCTTCTAATTCCTTGGGTTTTCATATTTTTTGTCTAAGGTTTTAACAGTACATTGTTCGGAGGAAGCCAGGGAGGACAATTGAAACATTTTTGGTGGAGCCAAGCATTTTTCCCCCCCGTGATATTTTTCGTCACAGGTTAAGCATCTTCATTTACTTCTGCACTTCTTAGATGTGTGGTTATACCTTTGGCATTTGAAACACCTGTGTGGTTTTAATTGGATTTGAGGTGATACCCTGTATGATATTCTATTTATTATTAACCTGTGTATAGATTTCCCTGTTCCGGTATTATGGGTTCATAAATACTTGTCATGAGTGACACGGGGGTAATTTACAGAAGAATAAGAAGTAATTCAATTTATTTTACAATTTAACTCATACATCTTGACAGCTTTAACATTTAAGGTATTTCGCTATATTTAAATGTAGTATTTGTGTAATCGTCTCATAATTGTTTCATTGTCATCTTCACACATCGTTTATTTATATAGGCCTATTTAATTTCATAATTACCTATTTTCGTAACTTTAGATTTGGCCTATCTGACTTACTTAGTTAATGTTGTTATTGTTTTCTTGCCAGGTTATGGCATCGTTCGACAATAAAACATATTTGAAGACGACAAGGCATTATTCTTTATGCCGTAACAATGGTAGCCGTCAAGTGCTCAGTTCCCGGATGTACCTACGAGATAGACGAGGCGACTTCCGAAGCCCTCACCATCGCCATGCTAAACAACCATGCCCTTGCTCATACCACGACGCCCACCGCACCACATGTCAGAGGTCCCAAACTCGTGCGGCCGAAGATCGACATGGGTATTACATCTGAGGAATGGAACGCATTTCACCGTCGATGGGAGACATTTCGTTCTGGATCCGGGATGTATAATGTCTCCGCATCGGGTCAGTTGTTTGAATGTGCCATGGAGACTCGGAAACATCATCCTGCGTGCTGTACGCGATTTCACTACCAAACCGATCACTGACGCCCTGCTCTCCATGAAGACGTTTGCGGTAGTAGCGGTGGCTCTCAGTGTTTTGAGATCAGATTTGACAGCCATGCGACAAAGTCCCGACGCGCCGTTCCGTAATTTCGCTGCTAATGTTCAAGGCAAAGCAGAGACGTGTGACTTTCGGACAAAGTGTGGCAAATGTAACGATGATGTCTACTATATAGACGAGGCAATACGTGATGTTTTGTTAAATGGTATAGTTGACAGTGATATTCGCTGTGAGGCCCTCAGTGCCAGTGACATCCAAACTAAATCTGTTAATGACGTTATCGCATTTGTCGAAAACAGAGACTGCGCGGAATGCTAACGAATTGTCTACACTATCGGCCCTTACGTCGTACCATCGTGCATCGACAACACAAGCGATGCTCCTGTCTCAGCAGCCCAACAAGAGTTCTGCAAATATCGCTAACAGCGCAAATAGATCCAAGACGGCTTCTTGCCCAGACTGTGGAAAAACTTTTCATCTGTTCGGTATGCTTCGTAGGGGATGGAATACAAAGCCCCATGAACGTTGTATAGACTGTTGGCGAGTTAAGGCGAAACGTGATCACGCTAAGGAAAGACAGTCCATGGAATCCAACACTATAGAGGATGATTTGGACCCATTTGGACATATTGCCAGTAATTCTTGTGTAGGCCTAGTTAGTAGTGTTCCTTGTGTGGGTTTGGTTAGGAGTAATGTACAACGATGTAGGCGACGTAGACGCCATAAACGAGGTCGTCGCTCTTGAGCACCACATTTTTCGTGCTGGCGAATGGCGTCGAGCCCGTCACACGGAACACCCACGTACGCACCTTCTTGTCTCAATGGACTCCCCGTTTTCGCCATTTGTGGACGTTGATGCGGTCGCCGACTCGGGTGCGCAATTGAACGTTTGGTCTCTCGATGAGTTTCTCAAAGCCGGATTTACTCGCGAAGATTTGTCGCCTGTCACGTTCCGCCTTAATGCCGCGAATAGGTCGCCAATCAGCATCGACGGTGCATTTTTTGTGCGCATTGAAGCACGCACGCCGGATGATATGACCGTCACATGCTGCGCGATGACGTACGTTAGCAGAACTGTTAAAGGATTTTATCTATCCTACAATACTATGCTCGATTTAGGTATCCTCGGACCGAGCTTCCCTGCTGCAGGCTGTGCCCTGCCTCATGGTAACCTTCTACCCCCTGAGTCTCTCCAGACCAAAACCCCAATAACCCCATCTGTCAACCTCATCCGTGTTTTAGATGATGGATGTAGTGAGCCTAAGGAAGCACATATCGGTACATGCTCCTGCCCCCAAAGAGAATGTGTACCTCCCCGTCCTAATGAGCTTCCCTTTGCATGCACCCCGGAGAACAATGACATGATGAAGGACTGGCTCTTAAAATGGTACGCGGCTTCATCATTTAATACCTGCACCCATAGACCTCTCCCCTGTATGCCTGGCCCAGCCATTGAGATCCATATAGATCCCTCCGCACAGCCACGCACATACCACACCGCATCCCCCATACCCATCCACTGGCAGCAGCAGGTGTACGAGGATCTTATTCATGACGAAGCGCTTGGTGTAATAGAAAAGGTCCCCTGTGGCACCGCATGGTCGTTACGCGAAAACATAATGGATCACCGCGGCGCACAGTCGATCTATCCCCGCTCAACAAACACTGTAAGTGAGAAACTCATGCATCTGAATCTCCCTTTCACATCGCACGACGAGTCCCGAGGGATACGTGGAAAACCGTCACCGATGCGTGGAATGGCTATCACAGCGTTCCACTCAGAGAAAGTGATCGTCACCTTACTACGTTTATTACGCTATTCGGTCGGTGGCGGTATGCTCGCGCCCCTCAAGGTTTCCAATCGGATATAATCGTTGGTTTGCGCCCATCCTAGCTGACTTTGAGAGGAAGGAGCGTATAGTCGATGATACTATTCACTATGATGAATCCCTAGAGAATCACTGGTGGCGGACTATTGATTTTCTATCGATTGTAGGAGCCGCTGGCATGGTTTTGAACCCAGATAAATTCCAGTTCTCCCAACGAGAGGTCGAGTTTGCTGGTTTTCGGATCACAGACAGTAGAGTTGTCCCACTCCCTAAATTTTTCAGCGCTATCCGTGACTTCCCTACACCCTCATCAACGTCTGACATTCGTAGTTGGTTTGGTCTTGTTAATCATGTTGCAGATTATGCTCAACTACGTGACATGCTGATGCCATTTCGGCCGTTCTTATCCCCAAAGCACCTATTCGCTTGGACGCCAGAACTTGATGGAGTTTTTAATGCTTCTAAAGAAGCGATTATATCAGCCATTAGGTCTGGGGTAGAGATCTTTGACGTCCATAAGCCGACATGTATCCGCCCAGATTGGTCGAACCGAGGCATCGGGTACTTCCTTTTCCAACAGCATTGTGATTGCCCCTCTGTGCTACCTGACTGATGTCCTGACGGTTGGAAAATCACCCTTGCCGGTTCACGTTTCCTGACCGCTGAACAGTGATACGCGCCTATTGAGGGCGAGGCTCTTGCCATAGCATGGTGTCTTGAACAGACAACATTTTTCACGCAAGGCTGTGATGATCTCCTGATCGTCACTGACCATAAACCGCTCACAAAAATCTTTGGCGACCGCACCCTTGACGAAATATCAAATACCCGTCTCTTCCGCTTAAAACAGCGCACGCTCCCATGGCACTTCCGAATTATTCATCTCCCTGGTAAGACGAACTTAGCTGCCGATGCTACGTCCCGTCATCCCTCACCTATTGGTGACGTTGACTCGCTCGACGTAACTGATCAGATCGAACCGGCGATAGAAGCGATCCTCAGGCGTGATGCGGAAGATATGACCACTATATCATGGCAGCGACTAGCCCAGGATGTATAGATTTCCCGGTTCCGGTATTATGGGTTCGTAAATACTTGTCATGAGTGACACAGGGGTAATTTATAAGCTGGTACCCGACTCCAATTGCTCATAATCACAATAGTGGAGCCGATAAGGGCTACAGAGTCCACGGCGCTGATTGGGCTAATGCTGATAAGCCGCATACACGTAAGGCCGAATATTTCTATTGGTTGTCAATTTTTAGCCCGGGGGAAACCCAAAAACAAACGAGTGGAATGTAAAATACCATTTCACATTTTAATCAACTGATTATGAATACGACAATACATCGCGTAAAATGTCAATTATTCAGCGTTTAGTCCGTCTTTTGAAATGCAAACAAACATTGTTTGGCATAATTTTGTACTAATCAGTAGCGCATTGTCAGATTCAAGCTGCTGAAATGCATTTCTGTAAACGTGTTCTAAGATTCCGGGAAATGTCAACCTCCCGCTGTTGGGCGTACCACAGGCCTTTGAATTTTCGTCCATTCATCCCTCTACCACATATTCCCCCTACTATATATATATATAAATATACACAAGGTGTGAAACCTTCATCTGTGGGCACCATTGTCAGGAAGCTGATTGGTTGGTTTGTTGTCAAAATCCGCTGACATCACGTTTCTGACTACAAACCAACCAATCAGCTTTCTGACAATGGTGCCCACAGATGAAGGTTTCACACCTTGTGTGTATTTATATATATATAGTAGGAGGGATATGTGGTAGAGGGATGGATGGACGAAAATTCAAAGGCATGTGGACGTACAATACGCCTCAGAAATAACTTATGTTTTTTGCAAAACTTCCACTGTTGTAGGTTGAGGGTTTTTTCATCTGTGCACTTACCTAGTTTGTCAAGTGCCCACCACCACATAGCCTGAGGTGGATGCCTGTTTTGAACTGTTAAATTATTTATCTATATGAAAATAAAGAATCTTGAATATAGTTAAATCACAATATTCAACATAATATTTCTTTCATCCAGAATAATTTGTTTAGCCTGATATTCAGAGTTCAAAGAGTTAACCCTTTAACCATCATAGCCCAGAAATGACAACTTCTTCATGATATACAGTAATGAATATTATATTGAGTATTTTGAAATTAATTTGACTGAGCTGCTGCTGCCATAGATTCAAAATATTTAACAGGTTTCCTATACAGTTGGCTTGAAATTGAGACATTGAGGGTTAAACTGGTATTACTATCTATCAGCCCAAAATGTCTATGTACCTTGTGCAACCAACAACCTCTTATTACCATGAGGAATATGTTGTATGGTTGTTGGGTTTTGAATGAGTTAACCCTTAACACGCTGGTGTCAAAATTTTAAATTTCAAATTAAATTAAAAGATGAACTGGTTTTCATTTTTCAACAAATTTGGTGGGAGATGGTGCTGTCATAGACAGCAAAATCTTCTAGCAAAATTGTTGAAAAATATACACCAGTTTCTTTGATACTGACAGAGTAAACGATAGAATAGTGACATCAGTGTGCTAAGGGTTAATGACTTGAACAGGGTTCGCACGGGTCATGGAAATCCTGGAAAGTCATGGAATTTGAAAATCTAAATTCCAGGCCTGGAAAAGTCATGGAAATTTGTCTATTTGATACAGGTCATGGAAAAGTCATGGAAAATGATAATCTCCCTAAATAAAAATAAAATCTGATGGCATACAAATGTGAAATGGGGAAATAAAGCTCGGAAATACACATTTCCATATCTTTATCGCGGCGATCACATGATTTCATTCATTATCAAAGTCATATGTCCAACCAAAATAAAATGACCCAAAACAACGTAAGAAATAAAATGAGGTTAAATCCCTTCTTATGTTGGTAGGCCATATTAAACTCTTGCGATTGGAGACATTCCACTGAAACTATCTGGACTGGAAGGAGGCCTCCCAAATAAAAACGGGTTTTGTAACGCCGTGAATGCGAATATCCCAGATTAATAATAAATATGTACAGAAGAGAATGTTTTTAAAACAATTTGAGCAATAAATTCACTATTTCCTACTCAGCGTATGCATTCGGCAGTATATTTAGTGGCAAGATTTTTGTTCAATTGGGCGATTTCGTCCCGGCCGAATTGGTTACATTATGATAATTAGATGGCGGCGATATCTCGGTCTCGCTAGTGTATGGAGATTCCCCTGTATATTGAACGTATTTCTTGCTCAAAGATGGTTTTATGCGTTCTATTACGGTTAAAGTATGAAATAAACTTGGTAATATTAAAAGAATAACAAGATATTTAGCCGATAAAGGATTATTATTATTTTGAATCTAGCGGTAAAGTTACCAATTTTCGTTCGTCTGAAAAATATGTTTTGCAATATTTCTAAACTCTGATTGCGTGTTATATACATGTATAAATAAGGCTTTTTTGGCTCATATTTTGTCAATTTTCCCATGCGTGTTATCTATTAGTGCGCAACATATTTGCGAAAGTCACAATTTTAGGGATTGGATTTAAATTTGTTCTTGAACACCTTGTCCAAATAGAGGCCTCGGCTCTAAGGCTTAAATTTGTTCAAAATTTTAAAAAATGTCAATTTGCAGACCAAGTGAAGACTATTTTATAAAAAATGTTCAACAATAGTCTTCTCTTGGTCTGCAAATGGACATCTCTCAAGACCACGCGTGACAGAAGCCGGCTTTGGCTGATATGAGTGTTAAATGGTTAATAGACAATGTTTGGGGTCAAAATCTTTACTAGAAATGGCCATATTGCTTCTTACCATTTTGACCGATTTCAACCAGGTTATGCTGAAAGGATACTACATGTATGATCATAGGCTCTAGAACTTCCATTCAGAATTTTTATTCCTCAATTTTTTATGTGAAAACCTCAGATTTTATTAAAAATGTACCGGATATTCTCACATGTTGACCCTTTGCCCTAGATAAAGTGAATTCCATATGATTCACTATATGCTGTTGAACATTTTGAAACAAATTTGACTGTCTTTGACCTAGCTATTGATTCTTGGAGGTCATGGAATTTCTTAATTTTAGTCATGGAAAGTCATGGAATTTCAAATACTGAAAGGTGTACATACCCTGCTTGAATATAACCTGTTAATTACGGAACCGGCCAAAGTAGCTTCTGCAGTGATCTTGAGAAATAGCTCTGTACACCAAGAGACTATTTTTGAAAGTTTAACACTGGAGTGGCTGATGCGACAGCAGAATCAGACATTACAGTGGTAAACTTGAAAAAAATAGTCTCCTCTTGACCTGTAAATGAACAAACAGGCGCAATTTTATTATTCCAGCATTTTTTCAAAAAGTGTGGGGATACAAAATCTGCTGTCCAAGAAGTAAATCACAACGTAATTCACTGGAATAAATAATTTTATATAGGATTTCATTGATCAGCTGGAAAGTCAGGAAATCTGAGCAATCTATTTCATGCTGTACCCTATACTCAATGAGAAAATGCTGTCACAAAACAATAATGACTTCGGTGACATGGGCATGTTTGACATTTAGTAATGCATCCCTCTGAGGTGAGAACTCTTATCTGAAAAAAATATATCAAATTAATAAAACCAGTGAAAACAATATTCAATTTCACTCTGTATGTCAATGACAGTGTACGCGCATGATATTTCAATAGGCAAACTATTTTAAAAACAGTCACTGAAACCTGCTGTTCCATAGAGAAGGGCAAACGGCTGTCAATCAGGTTATTTTCAAGATATTCTGCAATCTTCAAATCATCTTTCTTAAAAACAAATTTATTTGTAATCAGAGTGAGCAAGACCAAAAACTCCTTGTTTCTTTATTAATTCAGTCAGATTATTTGATTTAAGGATATAGCTGCTCAAACCGCAAGACCTAAATCACTTTCAGACA
Source organism: Chaetoderma sp. LZ-2023a (assembly GCA_034401795.1). Lineage (NCBI taxonomy): Eukaryota > Metazoa > Mollusca > Caudofoveata > Chaetodermatida > Chaetodermatidae > Chaetoderma > Chaetoderma sp. LZ-2023a. Next base: position 160,998,523 of record CM067359.1, read on the forward strand.
AATTAATTTCAAAATATTTAGTTTTCTGCAGATCTCAGTTCTAGCTCATCTGGTCTGAAAAACCTGAGAGGCCAAATGAGCTTATTCCATGGCAATATATTTGGTCTAAATAGCTCAATAAATAAAACAATATGCAATGATTGTTTGCAGGTCGTTAAATTTTTTGAAAAACCTTTACCATTCTACCAGTAGCAAATTCTGAGTTTGGAAGAGAGGCCCTTGCCTATTTGGATCACTAAGTCACACCATCATCCACTTCATGCAGAGCTTACTGGCTGAATGTGTTATTACTGGTGACCATTCAAATTTAAGAAAATTTACTGTTTACATATATTTTTAAGAAACTAGGCCAAATTGATCTTTTGTTACATGTAGTTGATGGTCTTGACAGTGAAAACAGTGATGTATAGATTTTGATCTTTGAGCCAGTGTCCATCATCAATTCTTTTGTTTTGTATGGAAATTCTTTTCTTTCATTTCTGACCTTAAATGGTCATGTTTTTGTCAAAATTTTCATATTTGGAACTTAGATTTCCATGCTTTGTACAGAAATGTTTTAATTTTCAGTCAAAATGGTCATATTTCTGCATTTGTACCAAGATTTTTATGTTTCTGAATAAAAATTATGCATTTCAGCCCAAAATCTTCATATTTCCTATCAAAATTATTACTGTTAATGGTTAAGATGGGTTATGAAAATTGTCATTTTACTTAGTGAATGTTCATTTGCTGGCCAAGAAGACATTTTTTGAAATTTTAACACTGGAATGACTAACAAAGGCATTACAGTGATAAATTCTTGAAAATATTCCCAATACCACTGCAAAGGCTGGTTTTTGCCGGCTTAATTATCATTAAAATTACATTGGCTCTCTTAGTTGATGACTTTTCAGTGAGCATGGCAATAATATAGGTTTTGGGCCTGTTGAATAGGAATTTGACATTATTGGTCAGTGGCCATCATTTCATATCCAAGTTTTGCCATTTTGGGCCTAAATTCTTAAATTTTTTTACCGAAACTATTCATGTTTCCTGTTAAAATGTTCATATTTGGAACATAGCTATCAATTCTTCATACAGAAATGTGTGTATGTTCAGCTTAAACTGTCTTACTTTTGCATTTTGCACCCATATATTTTGTTTCTAAACAAAGCAGCTGCTTTTTAGTCCAAATTTTCTTGTTTCCTGTCAAAGACTGCATGTTTCTGACCAGAATCTTCACATTTCCAGCTTGAATTTTCAGATTACTGGTGATTTGAAGGTTTTTTAGCATTTTGAACCCAGATATTCTTATTAACTGTGAAAATCTATATATTTCTTGGTAAACACTTGCTTATAATACCAAATTCACAGATTTCAGTACCAAATTTTTGCATTTTCACACATTCTTTCATTTTAGGTCCAAATTTTCTAATTTGTTGTTAAATTTTAACACTGGCTGATATTTTACGAAATGGTCCATTACAGATTTTACATTTTGAGCCCGGATACACATATTAAATGTCAAAATTTATATATTTCTCTAAACTTACGCTTTTAACACAAAATTTACAAATTTCAGCCAGAAATGTTTGCAATTCAACACCAATTTCTGCATTTAAGTACATATACTGTGTTTGAACCCCAATTTTAAATGTTTCTTGTACACATACTGATATCCAAGGTGAGTGATACAGGCCCGCCATACCCATTGTGCCTCTTGGTTCCAACCTTGATCTCTGGCAGTCTGGGTATCATGTCTCAAGATCACAGAGACCACTTAAATTATGGTCTGTTTGTAGTATTAAACCCTATAATATATTTTGGATATATAAGCATACATAACCAAAATATTAAGTTGGTTACCCCAAATAAACTATAATTTATGCGTGGCCTGAAATTAATCTGATTTAAACCAAAATGCCCTTGTAAATGTTGGCATAATTAACAACAACTTTAATTTCAACAATAACCTTTCACAGATTGCACTAGCTACTGCTTACAGGTATTTGATAAAGTAAGCAGTAAATGTATGCCCTTTTTATATATTTAGATTTGCTACTTGTGAAAAACAAGTGATCCAAATGGATCAATCTGGATCAATTACCATTAATAAATGAGTTATCTGTTACTGATCCAAAGGCCTACATGATCACAGGATCAGTGGTGCATGTGTAGGTTATAGTTATTTACCTGGAGAGAATTAACATCAATAATGGTTTTAATGGTTGGTCAATGGTGAAAATCAGATATATCATTATTATATGGATTATGGCAATGAAGCTGATTTTTAAAAAGAAATTGGCATCCATCATTCCATGGTGCCTTATATATATTTTGGCTGGGGTGGGAGGGGGTTGAGGGGGCCAGAGCTCTGGGGTGCCCCTCGATCATTATTCCAATTATATTAACCCATTGGTGCAGAAATGTGACCATATGATACAAGCAACCCGTCAGATATATTGACACAAATAATATTATTGTAAGATGCTGAGCCAGCCTCCACAATTCCAGTAATTTTAGTTTCAAAATATTCAACATAATGTGTTGGAATCATGATACAGAGTGATCAATGAATCAAATTTTCAAAGCTTCGCAGGAAACACCGCTGCTGGAACTATTTTCAACTGCCTCCACCAATCACCCCACCCCACCCCCAATACCACCGACCCTCCCCACCACCTTCAGTGGTAGATGATTTTCAAGGAAGTACTGGTATACTTTATTCAATTTATACAAATATTTCCGTAAAATAAACTAGAAGAGTCACATAAGAAGTAAATATGTGGCCCAAGCCTTCGACTAAGCGATGAACGAAAACTGGTAACAAAATGTGGAAATGGGCCTAATATCCTTCAAGAAAATAATCTATATTAATAGTGCGACTTTTTAAATTTTGGACATTAGTCTTTAGTGAAAAATTCCATTTTAGTTATGTAGTGTAACGAAATGTGTAATATAAGACTATACTAATACCCGAAGCGGTGTCGTTGTACAAGGGTTAAATAGCTGTCATTGCGCTAGGAAGCGTCTGCTGTCTTATGGATTTCCCCTATCTGTGTAATGACGTCATGTACGTAAATCGCGTACGAAGATGGCAGCCCATACCGGCCCTCATAGCCTGAGCCAGAGAATCGCCAGCGAGGGAATGAGGAGTCGGGTACCAGCCTAGGGTAATTTACAGAAGAATAAGAAGTAATTCAATTTATTTTACAATTTAACTCCTACATCTTGACAGCTTTAACATTTAAGGTATTTCGCTATATTTAGATGTAGTATTTGTGTAATCGTCTCATAATTGTTTCATTGTCATCTTCACACATCGTTTATTTATATAGGCCTATTTAATTTCATAATTACCTATTTTCGTAACTTTAGATTTGGCCTATCATACTCCGCCGCCGCCCCGCCCCCGAGGTACGTGACAAAAAAAAATAATCAAACTTGGAATGATCAAGATAAATTGGATACTGTTGGAAAGAGCATTAAAAGACCTTTTTAATGATACTTACATCATCCCCATAGGTTGATTATTAAGAAAGTTATGAATATTTATGTGTCGCGAATCAGGGTATAATATCGTCTAACAATTATATAGTAAAATGGCGAAAATCTGTGACCGTTTTTCAGTGTTTTTACCATTTTTCGGCACTAATTTGGTCATATTTTATTTAATATCGGAGATATCTTCATGAAACTTTCAGATAATATAGATTACATTGGTGTGCTCAATTTGCAGCTAAAAGACTTATAGATATTAACAAATGATTGCTCTGTTAGTGTGTTACTAAGGCATTGAAAAAAATTTGACTAATCAAATTTTTACTGTTTTTCGACACCAAATGTATCATATCTTACTTAATATTAGAGATATCTCAATGAAACTTTCAGATTATATAGATTTCCTTGTTACCGTCAATTTGCAGCTAATAAGTATTAATAGTATTAAATTATTACAATGTCATGTGTGTTATTACTGTTATTTTTTACATTATGGTTGACACTTCAGTATTTGAATTAGATGTGATATCTATTTTACATTTGTATGTAGGGGGTTCATCGATTCATAGGTCCTGCCTTTTGATGGACTGCCCAACTGTGATGTATACACCTGTGCAAAAGTTAAGCACCAGCAAAAACAATAGAACGTAGAAACATGATGGTACAACTAGGCTGCCATACTTTTTGTCCCCGCGTTAGCTGACATAATTCCAAGTACGAAATGCACATGCATGCATGACTTCACGCCGCTTGATGTCCGTGCGTGGCGGGAAACAGCACATGTGTTCAGTTATGTAAAAGTCCAGTTTGAGGTGTAGAACATTACATACAGATTTAGGCGACAAGATTAGGAATTTTGTGTTCATGACCGTGGTTTATTTGTACAGAGAGAATTAGCTCTTGATTGTGAACCGCTATGGCAAGACGAAGGTTAAGTGATCGTGTGAAATGGCAAATCATAGGCATGCATACGACTGGTATGTCATGCAGAGAGATTGGCAGACAGCTGAACATTAACCATACTGTAATCAGTCGTTTGATTGCAAAACATGGGCAAACTAACGAGGTGAAGGACAGGCCTAGATCTGGAAGACCGAAGAAGACTACTGCCCGTGATGATCGAGCCCTAGTACGCCTTGTTAGGAGATCTCCATTCACCAACAGCAGAGTGCTCAGCCAGCAATGGGAAACGCGCAATAGAGTGTCAATGTCTACCGTCAAAAGGAGACTGTATGCTGCTGGCATGAAAGCTAGGAGACCTGTCAGACGTCCTCTCCTCACTGCACACCACAAAGAGGAGCGTCTGAGGTGGTGCAACGAAAGAAGACACTGGAACATGAGATCCTGGAGACGGGTACACTGGTCCGATGAAAGTCGGTTCCTGCTTCATGCCACAGATGGTCGAACTCGTGTATGGAGGTCCAGACGCACGGCGTACGACCAACGTAACATCATGGAAGAAGTTCCATTTGGTGGAGGTTCCGTTATGATATGGGGGTGCATCTCATTTGATTGTAAGCTGGATCTGTTGACTGTACCTGGAACACTAAATGGACAAAGATATCAAGATTCCATACTGGATAGAGTTGTGGTCCCTCATTTTGTAAATCATGCACCTGGAACCCACCCTATATTCATGGATGACAATGCCCGACCACATCGTGCTAGAGCTGTGCATGAATACCTCCGCCAGAATGCCATCGAAACCATACCATGGCCAGCAAGGAGCCCTGACATGAACCCTATTGAGCATATCTGGGACATTCTGGGAAACATGGTGAGAAGGAGGGATCCTCCTGTGCAGAACCTACAGGAATTAACAGACGCACTCCATCTTGAATGGCAACGAATACCACAATGGCGTATCAGTCAGTTGGTGACCAGCATGAGACGTCGTGTCCAGGCCGTCATCCAGGCACAAGGTGGATATACCCGGTATTAATAATGACAGTCTCAAACTCGTGCACAGATGTTAAACTTCGTTTTCAGACACCATTAATGACAATCTAGCCACGTGTGTCAACTGTAGGGCAATAGTTGTCAGTTGTGTCAACGTAACCATATTCAGGCCTCGTTTTCAAGTTCAAACAAAAACATACAGTGTTTCCCCACCATCATAATCAGCATTCCTCTAGTTGCATTATTACCTCTTGCACTAAGATGGATGGGTACATAAATGTTTATGCTATTGCTTTCTTCATAGCACATGAATATACCCTCGCATGTGCGTAAAAATAGGGTGGTGCTTAACTTTTGCACAGGTGTATATATATATTATATATTAAGCATGAAATAAATAATCTTGAATCTACATGGATTCCCTGTCCCCTGCTGTTCGAAAGCATATTATGTGCATGGCCTCCTCTGCACAGGGTATCATCGGCGAGCTGCACCGACTCATTGTTGCAGGGCTTGATGATGTACCACTCTCTTGTTATTAGTAAGAGATTGCAACATTGGACATCATCAATTGTTAAGTTATGGATTACAGTGGATCTTGTGTGGCATTCTCGGTGAGGAGGCTGATGGGAGGAGGCCATTCCATTAATCAAATTTGTTCATGTTCGCTGTGATGCTTAGTCTGTCTCTTTAGTAGTGGTATTGATGATTGCAATATGAATGTTAGACCTGTTTGGTTAGAAGCAAATACCTTCTTGGCCAGGTCTCATTGCCATCATTTATACACTACCGATATCAGACAGATTCGGTGTTAATCACATTAAGAGATTTTGTAATGTTTATATTCAGTGCTTCAAAGAGCAAAGTCTGAGTATCACAATCCTATGCGGCATTGACTTCATCGTCTCGTTACTAAAACAAGGCATACTCATCTTGAAACGCAATATTTTAAATGGAGGTAGTGGCTGTGTCCGAAAGAGTCTGAGATGAGTAGGAAAAACAACGACTTGTTGTTATAATAATAATAATAATAAAATCTCCACTTTCGCTAACTTTCACCCCCCTCCCCCCCCACCCCCACACACACATACACACACTCAGCCAACCATGTGACATGGCCTATTGGAAAAAAATCGCCTCACAATCCGCAATCATATGAGTAACTCACTTACCAAATTTGGTTTAATTGTGCCAACTTGCACGTTCTGCCCCTACCCCTCCACCCCAACCTGGGAGCCATACATAATGTAAAAGTCTTGCAGTCCGCAATCATATGTGTAAGTCACATAGCAAGTTTGAATTCTACTAAACGGGTTTCGATATAGCCAAATTTGAATGTGTTCAATTTGCAGGTATCTACATAATCAGATCGTCACTAATCAGATCAGCGGCAAGCTCATATTTCGAGATATCATAGTCTACAGCATTGGTATAGGACTCCTGTGGCACATGTGGCAGATTTTGCGGCCAATGGCCTTACCCCCCCAAAAGATCTACCACAGATTCACACTTACCATCTTCCATATCGGGAAATTCTACATTGATATTTTTCAAATCAATGCTTCGCAACCGTTTCTCAAGTTTTTTCCTATTTAATGTTTCCCTTTCCAGTAACTTATTGGCTTGCTGTCTTGTTCTAATTGTTTGGGGAGCACTGGCACATGTAGATGTAGATTCTACACCGTTGATCTGATCTTGATCAGTAATCATTTTGGCCTGATCTTGATCATAATGAGTTTTGACAGGTTTTGTGATTTTGACAGATCTCGCTTTAAATGTTGAAAATGGATCCAAACAGATAGATTGGAATTTCTTATATTGATCAGTATTCGTTAGGTTTTTAAACCTCTTCAACGATTTAAGGACCAGTCTCGACAAATTGGAATGGAATGATGGCAAGGATTCACTTGAGATTACAGGTAAGAGAATAGATCGCGTTATGCTATAATTACTTCCATTGGTAACATAAACATAAAGGATATGCCCATTTAGCAATTCGCTGTCATTAGGAATTAAGCTGTAGTGTTCGGTCAAGTATTGACGTGCGATTCCAGGTTTCTCAGGTCTGCAGATTCCCGATCGTTTTAATGGTCGAGGCATCATTCACACCCGAAAAATACCTAAAGAGAAAGAAGTCCTTAAACCTCTGCAGCGGTTTTGAGAAATGTACATTTGCAGACCAAGAAAATGCTATTTTCAAATATTTATCACCGTAATGACTTGCTCGATATCTTAACCAGTCATTCCAGTGATAAACTTTCAAAAATAGTTTTCTATTGGTGTGGCAATCGACATCCATGGTCAAATTAAATTTATTGTTTGTGTGCATGCACGGTACGGGTCACTTTCAGTGATGAATTCCCTGGGTATCATTTTCACGGTACCATCCAGGAAATCTGTTTAATATTTTGAAATTGAGCGGAAGCTGTTACTGCCAGTCAAATTAATTTCAAAATATTCAATAAGTTTTATCATAAATTCACTTTTCCAGGGATTTGCAGGTGAAAGGGTTAATGATACCTCGGTTTTAAGACATATTATCTGAGGTTTAATGATAAAATATTTTCCTTGGGGTGCGGGTCCAGCTTAGCACTCTAATTTTTTAATAATGGATGAGGCAACAATGGGCATGGCTTCCAGAATCCAGTCAAATTAATTTCAAAATAATCAGTAAACCCTTGAAAATGAAGTTTGGTGAATTCATCTGTGAAAGGGTTAATGAATTACGTACATTTTTCCAAAATTAACGGGTAATAGGGTGGGGGATTTCAGCAGTAAAAGGGTTAATTATTTCCTTAACCCTTTTACTGACAAATCCCTGAAAAATGTAGATTATTTACAATATAAAATTATTTCTATGAATATTTTAAAATTAATTTGACTGGAAGCCTTGCAATGGCTTCCAGTCAAATTAATTTCAAAATATTCATAGAAATAATTTTTATGTTTTAAAATAGGGTGGGGGGGGGGGGAGGGGTCCCTCTGCCACATCAAGGAAATAGAAATACCCGTTTCCATTCCTTGAAAATTCAATCAATGAATGAGGACAGAATCAGAGATCACTATATGACTATTCATTATGATTATCAATATCATAATGATCATAATCATATAATAATCATTATCGTGATGAGCTGGAGTGGGGATTTCAGCAGTAAAGGGGTTAATTATTTCCATAATGCTAATTATTAAGATAGTGAAATATCTTTAAAATAGTTGTAAGAATATTAAACTGATGGCTTGATATAATTGGATTTATAATAACAGAGTGTGTTGATCGGTGTCACTTTCAAGGCTCACATGTGCGAGATTGAAATTTGAACCATTTTGTAAGTACACTTGTACAGGTCATTAGCGCATTTTTATATGAAATTTATTTAAATTATTTATTAAGATCTTAAGATAATTCAATATAGCAACATTTTATGAAGAAAATATTGTTGGATGGCGAGTAAATAGCACAGATGATAGTGGATTTTAACATGGTATGTTGAAATCTGAAAGTGTCACGGCCGCCATATTGGATTAGCAAAATCGATTACTGGATTCCAACATTTGGTCAACATTTTGAGGATCCAAAATACATGCTTTAGGAAAGATAGATTTTGTTAAAATTTGAGGACATAACAGATAAATATGTATATTAATTAGCAAAACTATTTAAAATGTAGTCGAAACTCACCTTCTTTGAAAGTTTCTGTGATAAAAATGAGAGAAATTTTCAAAACGCACAAATTTACCGAAATACTACAACTATCGGGAAAATTCGAAAACGAGGTTCAAGTTGGGAATTCCCTTTTATTATTAAAAAAAAATTTAATGCTATTCGTCAAAAGTAACCAATCAAAAAACGGAATTTAGAACACGCCCTGATTTCAAAACGCTCGACGTCATGATTGCGTAATTTGCGTCAAAATCTTTTGAGTTATCGCGTCATTTTGTCACGTACCTGGCCTATCTGACTTACTTAGTTAATGTTGTTATTGTTTTCTTGCCAGGTTACGGCATCGTTCGACAATAAAACATATTATCATAATCATAATAATCATAATCATAACATGTACAGCTTTTTAGGACATTGTATCCTATTATCAGCTAATTCAATAAATTTGGTGATGAGCTACATTATCTAATAGTCATTTTTGGATTACATGGTTTATCTAGAGCTCTATAATTATAGTATACAGGATGTTGAATAAATAGTTTATCTAGTCTGGTTTTAAAACTATTTAGAGACGGAGCTTCAACCACTTCAGGCGTCAGGGAGTTCCACCAGTCTATGACATGGTTAGAGAAAAAGCTTTGTCTAAGGGATGTATTTGCTCTTGGTTTTAGTAATGTAAATTTATGACCTCTAGTTCTCTTTCTTGGACGGATAATTAGAAGTTTTCTAGAGTCCACAGTATACAGGTTATGCATGTACTTATAGACATTTATAAGATCCCGTCTTATTCTTCTGTATACTAGACTTGGTAGTTCTAAATATTCTAATCTTGCCTGGTAATTTAGATTTTTTTAAGTTGGGCACCATTTTCGTAGCTCGTGTCTGAATTTTTTCGAGTTTTTCTGCTTGTTTCCATGTGTTTGGTGACCATACAGGGGCAGCATACTCCAGGTGAGAGCGTATTAATGCTGGATAAAGTTTCATGAACAGGTCTTCATCTATATATTGGAATGTACGCCATATTATGCCTGTCATTTTATTAGCCTTGGAATTTATCTTCTCTATATGGCTCTCAAATGTTAGTTTTGTATCTATTGACACGCCTAGGTCATTGATTATATTTTCGTCACGTAATTTTAGGGTTTTCCCATCATCTATCATTTGATAGGAAGTATTAAAGTGATTATGGCCTATGTGCATTACAGAACATTTTTGAGGATTAAATCGGACCTGCCATGTTTCTGACCACTGCTGCAGTGAGTTAAGGTCTTGTTGTAGTTCTTTACAATCATCTGCATGTGTTATGAAATAAAGAAATGTCAGATTCAATCACAGATGGCATGTCATTGATAAAAATAGTGAAAAGTACTGGACCGAGTACACTGCCCTGTGGAACTCCACTCAAAACAGGTGTCCATGACGAAAAGGCTCCATTTACTACAACCCTCTGTTGGCGATTTGTTAAAAAGGATCTTAGCCAGTTTAGTAGATTACCTGAAATTTTGTATTGGCTTAATTTACTTAGAAGGCGTTCATGAGGCACTGTGTCAAATGCCTTCATGAAATCAAGATACAGGACATCTATATCTTCACCCCTGTCTAGAGCAGTCGTCCAGGCCTCTAACACTTCTAATAATTGTGTAACTGTAGATCGCCCAGCCATGAAACCATGTTGATATTCAGTAAAAAAAACCTGTTATTTATCACGTGGGCTACTTACTACCTTGTCCCTCACAATGCTCTCCAGTACCTTACAGGAAATGGAAGTAAGGCTAACCGGTCTATAGTTATTTGGTTGTCTTTTTGACCCCTTCTTATGTATGGGTATGACATGGGCATATTTCCAATCTGTCGGCACTGAACCTATGTCTAATGATTTTTGGTATATAAGTGTCAAGGGCCTTGCTATGACATCCTTTAATTCTTTGAGTAGCCGAGGATGTAAACCATCAGGTCCTGGGGATTTGTTTTGCTTTAAGTTGCCTAGTTTTTCTTTCACAGTATCCAGATTCACTTTAATGTTGCTCAATGCATTGGTTTCGGTTTTAAATTTCATAATGGGAATAATATTTATATTTTCTTGGGTAAATATACTAGAAAAAAGTTGATTTAATAATTCTGCTTTATCTTGGTCTGTTACAGTAAGGTTACCATTTATGTCTTCAAGATCTCCCACACTTTCTTTTGTTTTTAGTTTATTATTGACATAGCGCCAACATGATTTAGGGTTCTTTTTAATGTTAGTCGCGATGTTTCTTTCAAAGAGCCTGACTGACTTTTTACATTGTGCTTTTACTTGATTTCTCACATGCGCATATTTGTTATAATGATGTGTATCTTGTGTGCCCAAATATGTTTTCCAGTACTTTTCTTTTTTTCTTATTAACCTAAGTAATTGTCTATTTAGCCATGGTGGTCTATGTTTGTTTGAGGGAATTATTTTTTTGTGCGGTGTATATATTGGCATTGCTTGACTTATACTCTCTTTTAACTTCACCCAACATTCCATTTGTCTATAACTTCTGTGGTTATTAGCTTTTTACTTGCTCATACGTTTTACATTCGACTATTAAATCATCTCTATATGGCTCCATTCTTATCGGATCTCCTATTATTTTTTTAGTCTTGTATATAGTTTAAGCATTGGGATTGTTGATGCTTTTAAGTATCTTCCCTTTAACCGTACTATTTTTGTCTCCTGTTTTCCCTTTTCTTTACTATTCTGACCATTATTATATGTTTGGGAATTAACCGACGTTGTTCCCATCTTATTTTCTAGAATTTATATTTCTATCAACAGTTTGTATAATGGTAATCTATTTTCCTGTTATGGGTGGATTGCAAACGGGAGCGCCCTGACGATCTTTCTTTATGTTGTTATGTTTTAATATAACCGTATATATATATATATGAGTTTAAATCTGCTCTTCAGTAGGGGTCAGTATAAAAAACTGGGGAAGTAAAACGTAATAGGGTGAAATAAAGCTAGCCTGGGTATTGCCGGAATGGGACCTAGAAATTAGGAACTCTATTATATAGGTCAAGCAAACCAATAACTTCGAATGTTTTTATAAGGTCGAGACCGAGTCTGAGTTAGTGGGCCAGTAAGGCGCGGGCGTGTTGAAAGTGCACACCTGTTCATGTATGTGCATAGTAGAGCTGGGCGGTATTGACATTTACATGACGGTATCGGTACCATGAAAAAATACCGCGGTACCACGGTATACCGTCATCTGAGGTTGAGGCATGCCACGAAATTAGAACAAATTTTTTTCATTTCCTTTTCATTTCCATCTCCAACCAACGGTAAATATAGGTAAAATAAATAAATCAGCTTTTCTGATTTAGAGAAGAAAAACATTATGGCTATTGCAACTGTTAGGTCACTATTTTTATTGACATAATATCATTAACGGTAATATCAGTCAAACGGTGTGGTGGACTCGCTAACTATAACCCGCTGTTTGAGACATTGGAGTGAGCTATTTTCAATCTGGATTGTTCTTGCTATTAATGCGTGCGACCAGCAAACGGTAAATTTTATTTTGCCAGTCGAGCGTGTTGATAAACAGAGTCCAGACAAAATCCGCGAGTATTTAAACGAGGCCAGTGTTGTACTCTTTTATTTCTGTTGGAGTCGTATATTCGGTTACTCGCGAAAACAGGCCTATACACATGTATATAACACGACATTGAATATAGCCGATTCCAAAGCTTCTGATAATTACCGAGTACCCGATGTGCAGACTCGTTACTCGCCCTGCTTCACGTGAACAATGCGTGTAAAAAGCTATTTCCGGGAACTTCCGACGTGTAGCCAGTTGAAAAATGAATTACAAAAAATAAAACACTATAATTTTAGGTGTCGTTACTTAAACTGGATTTAATCCTTAAAGAAATTTCTTAAAACAAGCCAGAAAAATAAAAAATAACGACTTCAAAGCTGCTCGTTGTTAATAAATTAGCACGTGATCAAAATGACGCGAACAAATACTACGTTTTAGTAAATTTTCATTGATAAATTCAGCAATGTATTTTCCCACGGTCTAGTTCATAAACAACCAATCAGATACGTCTTTGCGAGATCGCTGGTGTGTTTGAATAGCACGCAGTTTGAATGTTATTTTGTTATTCTAGCGTGTTTGTTCGGTGACAAAATGCTTGGAGTAATAAATTACAAATAATAGAAACGGGAATAGGGAATATATTATAGTGTAATTACTACCGGCGGACGGCCAGAGAATGAGTTTAGATGTTTTAAATAAAGCAACTTTACCATGAGACTTTCAAGATGTACGTTTGCCATACAATTCTGCCTGTCATTATTTTGTAATTGACGTCTTGATGATTGTTTTTTACAAAGACCCTTTCACCTCGACTCGGCTAATAGTTATGGATGCCTGTATTTTTTGGCACTATTAGCACCTATTTACCCTTGGTCAAGTCCGATTTTATGGATCTATTTCTCAAATATTGCTCAAACATTATGGACGGTATTCACGGTATTTGGAAATGCCAACGGTCACGGTATCGGTTCACGGTATACCGCGGTCCTCACGGTACTACCGTCAGACCGCCCAGCTCTAGTGCATAGCCCGCATTTAGCCTGGTCACCTGTAGTTCAAATAATGTAGAGCAGGTTAAAACACAATCTCCATTGTCAGCGCTGAATATGTGCTAGGTCGATTTTATCTGGACAGAGTCGTAGGCTAATATTTATATTGCATTTGAGAGATAAATTAGCTAGCTAATCAGAAATTGCATTGTAGGCCTATTATAACTATTAATCTGAGTTGTGTGCGCGAGCGTGCGTGTGTGTGTAAATACTGACCTGCTTTAATCCGGATCGGTTCCAGGGTAAGCCGTCTTATCAGGGCATATTCATATCACAACCATTATGTCGATGAAAGATTAAATCTTGATGCGTTTCCTAAAGTCTCCCAAAGTACCATAGATTAATTTTTAACTAGTCAGAAAAAGCATAGGCTTTGTGCTTAGGTACATCGACGCAGTCTTTGATGACGTGACCTAAAAACAACCATATATACATGTACGATGTTGACTATTTTGCAACTAATTTGACTGAACGTTTTTGCTGCCTAAGGATACATATATTTACTACCTATAAAGAGGCATCGCTCACTATCCATTCCCTGATAACACCGGCTCCAGGGCTGGCAGTGGTTCAATAGGCCACTAGAGCCAGGTGTTATACCAGTACCGGTCGAGTAACTTGCGTTATCAGGGTTGAGGAGACAACACAACATTAATTAGATGTTAGGCTTAGATGAAGGACCGCTTTTAGTTTGAAAGGATTAATGAGTCATCTTCCTACACATTAGCTACAGATGTACCTTAGTAGCATCAGTGTTAGTTGCTCGACAAAACGCAACAATTTTCAGGATCTGTACTTACCTATATTTGATTTGATTTTGTCAATGGATCAAAAAAATATAAATGTTAGTTTCCAGATTATGCACCATTTACAAGATGGCAGTTATAATTATATATACACTACACTGAAGAGATACAATTCAAAGCGTTCTCACTTGAGAAGCGCAAATTCTCTTCAAAATACCCTTTTAATTACTTCGCGCATCCAAGTCTGAAGTCACATTATATTATTGATTGTTTTAATTAAATTTTTTAATATTTTAAAATAGAAAGGAATCCTGTCTATTATGACCACCTTTCCTCTGACCAGAAGACGGTTGTTTTGCAGACTCGGCATTTGTAAGATCTCCCATCTTAAATAACCAATTTCTTGTGACCACTAAAGCAATAAGGCAGTTTCGCCTACAAACTGGCATGGAACAAGTGAACGTTTTTTGTAGTGACCACATTGTTATCTCTATTAAGGTGACCCTTGTAGAAGGTTTGCCTGTAGATAGCCTAAAGTAATATTGGCCATTGTATTACATCACGCAACAGATCGTTGATAATTATAAATTCAAAACGGTATCAAATGGATGTCATGATATATATTATTCATTATTTTAACAGTATTATTCGATAAAAGTGCAAACTCTATTTACAATGGCCACTTGCATTAGGGCCAAAACATGATGAGTCTTTAACACACAATGTTGTCGTGAGTAAGTTAGCTTAAATGTTTTTTCTGTACTTACCCACGAGCTTGTAAGTAAGTAATAGTCATCACTAATGAAGATGCTAGTGTTCAGATATTGGATTGGAATATGTGTGCAATATGCCAGAGAGATGACGAGAAACCTATTGCGCTTACAGCATACCAGAGTATACCAGAACTTCCGAAACAACGTTTGCCAATTTAACGACTTTAACACACTACTTCCACAACTTCCCTTTGAGGCTGATTCTTCCCAATATGTTTCTTTTAAAAAATCGTAAAATGGCACAAGGCATCGCAGGTGCCATGCAAACCTCAACAGTGCACGAGACAGGGTCGAGAAAATAGACAGCGGATCAGATCTTTAGCAGTAAAGGTACACGAGAATAACAATACCTTCAGTGGTGAAGGTTAATGTATGTATCCGTTGTGACACTGGACAGAGGAATATGATAAAATATTCTATTACATGCGTGGCGAGACATGGCGACATTGATGGAGGACACAATCATGCTTGCAGAAATGTCAGAAAGTGACCCATATGCAATTTTGATGAAGAGCTACTTTTATTATCTACCTTGATATAGAAATGAATACATGACACACATTTGTCAAACTGAGACCTGAAAAATGCAAGAACATGAGTGCAGATGATTTCACACATTGAAGGCAAGATAGAGGCTAGTTCCTACTCCATCATCTGTATGTCAAAAACGGAATACCCAAGTATGGCATTTCGATTAAGAAAACCTAATATTGCATGTTGCAATTGTATCACTATCAATTAGTTGTAGATGAAGAAAAACATCTAGGAAAACCTACTACATTGATATTCCCAGATAGCATAAAAGCTTGGTGGAGGATGGGAAAGTTGCTCACGTTTCTCATGATGAAGTGTTTCTAGGAGAGTTTACAGATTCATTTTCTGGAACACATACTCAGAATTTTCAGAAGCAACTTTCCACTGAGCTTGACGACAATGACATACACCATTCTTCATGGCCCAAATCTGGACGACCAACGTTAGCCATCATAAGTTTCCTCGACCATAAGTCAGCTATCGTGTTTCAATTGCAAGGAGGAGAGAATGCTAATTAACGCACCAGAGGGTGTTGTAAACTAAGGGCAATGTGGATCATGATCCACACACACACACACACACACACACGCACGCACGCACGCACGCACGCACGCACGCACACACGCACACGAAACTGGCCACGGCATACGACTTCCCTATTTTTGCTGTACCCGAACCCATTCAGTAGCAATGGCCAGAGACGCGTGGGGAAGACAAATTGATCATCATGCTTGGACGACTGCATGCTTAAAAGGGAATTAGGAATGATATTAGTGACATCATACACTCATCTGGATAGACCTTATGGAACAAGGCCTAGTTATGAGCAGACCGGCGGACTCATTCCCCAAACTCTCTGATATAAGTAGAACTCCAAGTTGCAGCTGGCAGCATTTGTTGGAGATGACAAAGACTATTGAGTTGAAGAAATCTGGTAATGCATCTTCGCCTAACTTCATGTACTTAACTGGGATATTGTTTTTGAACAGAATGAATCAGTCGCCTTCTCATTCGTGCACATAGAGAAATAGATTTCGACCTATATGAGGAAACACGCACGTGTTCCTCTTTTTTCACTGGGCCACTACAACAAATTCATCTGGGAGAAATGTATTCACTTCGAAATATATTGGGTTGTCAGCAAAATAAAGACTCTTTCCTCAGCAATAGTATTCCACTCGATCAATGCTATGAAAAGGAAAACAGCAAGGTGAAATCAAACGGTAGTGCTCTTGGTCTCACCGAAATTCTTGTTGGTTCCAGATGGTGCATTTTCTGACACGTCTCGAAATTACTAGGAATAGCCACCATCACAAATTAGGTACTGTATCAAACAACCAAACTCGTTTCTATCATTAAGACATATTGTAGATATGGGGTTGTCTTGTGGGAAGTCATGACCCCGCTGGATATCTTATATTTACGAGTAAGTCCTAAGTGAAATTTATAATTTGAAAATACCAGGTGAGCTAATGGACCGGTTGACGTCATACTTAATATTTAACTTATTGTTATTTACATCAGCCAGTGCTGATGATATACAGTTTCTGCGAAATGGATGGTGTGTGAATATAGCACGATCAGGATTGTTGGATAAAGTTTTATCATCAAAATTGAAACAGTCGAATTGATTAGAATAAGTCCCACGGTTCTGAGTTGATGTGTATCTGGAAATAGTTTAGATGAAAGCTGTTGATGTTCAGTCGGCATACACTTTTATAGTATTCAGCAGTCGTTTGGATCGATAGTTTAGAAAATAATCAATGTATAAGAATCACTGGAATCGGACGTGACAAAGGGACGTAGTTGATGACGTTAGGCCTTCTGATTCTCACACGAGAATAGAACAACATCAGCAGGCAATGAGATCATGCAGCTCATGTGCCTATTAACGCTAGCATCCTACAGGCTTATCCATCAATAGGCAATGGACAGGACATGGAAATTGTAGCGTCCTGTAGGAATTAATAACATAATCGAAATTTGTGTATCAACTATATGTCACTCATACAATGGCATGTAACAACAACACATTCCGTACTGTTGTTAGTTATCTGACAGATCGCATCAAATCAGAACCAGCTACCACCGCTTTGTCTATGTGAGGAATCATCTCCATAGAAGAATAGCACAGAGTTTGATTGGTCAGAATGACGTCACAATCAATGAGTGTCGATCAAACTGTAGCAGAGAACTAAACAGAATAGGTTTTAGAGTTAGAATCGAAATATAGGGATCGTTGATTGGTCAGAACGACCAACATTTATTAGAGAGAAACTTCTAGGAAGGAATAAGCGGAAGTTGATTGGTGGACTGATTATCCGGGTCAATCAAGCTGTGCTTATAACATACCTAGAAGAATCATCAGAACAGATTCAGGCAGAATCTAAATATCTAGCTATGTATAGAAGCCCAGCTTTAGGGATTCTAAATTGTATATAAGATGAGATTTCGGTCTTATAATTTAATCAATCCAACATCGTGGTTCACGTAACACACCGCTTGTGTTACGTTGGTGGTTAGTAATTGATGCTTCAAATTACAAATATCTTTATCCGTTTTGTATAGTTAAGTTTATCTTTAATAAAATGTATCCTCTTACAAAAGTAAGACACTAGTTTGGGTAGTATATTCAAGTTCGACATCATCGTTAGCTTTAGACTCCACAGAGTTTGAAGGAACATCCAATCCGAATCAGATCTTCATAGTCAGATAGGCCCGACATTCTCAAATAAATATCGTCATAATCATCTTCACGACGAGGCGAGCCGACTGTCAGTATCCCGCTTCATCATCGGTAAGAGGTTGTCGCAGCAACCGCTAACATCATAAATCTTACCGTTGGCGGAGTGGAATCGTCACGTAAACAATTCACCAAGTCGTACCCGGAGATCCAAAATCTTCAATATGGACCCCCTTTTAAAGAAAACTGTCCTGCGCTTTTTTCGGCACACAATTATTTTAATAATGCGAAATTTGAGGGCTATATGTACAGAACAATGACAAGGCTTCATTGTGCAGGTTCACCAGAGAGAAACTAATACATGCAGCAATCAAGAAGAAGTCACCTTTCCAGAGTATCCATCTATCAATCTGACGTCATATAACGTCATAATCGGCTAGACGGCGTGTAAGATGACGTCAAAATCAGTACGTCATAAATGATTCTATATGGCCCATCCTTTACTCTTAATAGTCGACACAGTGTACGAATTGTATGTCTCTACTATTTAATGAGCATGATGTTGAATATTTTGAAACCAATTTGTCTTGATACTGTTGTTGCCATAGGCAGCAACAGCGCCCAGTCAAATTAGTTCCAAAATATCCAATAGCTTACCCGTATAGTTTTCTGGAAATTGATAGTCAGGTAGTTCAGAGATCGATCGCTCCCAACACGAGCGAGGTGTGGGTGGAGCTCAGCTAGAGATGGGTGGGGCATAGCTAAAATGGAAAGGGCCATTCATTACCATTCCAGAGAATTAAAAAAAATAAAGGCAAAAGGCACTGCTTGGAAAGTGAACAGAAATGATGCCAATTGGTTGGTAGTTTCTAAGCTGCTAATCAGCATTAACATGGGCATCTATATATTGTCTTTTCCCAGGACCTGTCCACCAAGCCTGTCAGATAATGGAGGAAATTAGAACAGGGACGAAGGATGATTTGCTCAAATGCTTCCATTCTGTTAACCGTGGGTAACAAATACATAATTGCTTGTGGCAGCATCAACATGCTCTCAGACCAGACACCCCATTTCTTCACACGCAATTGAAATCTGTTAGCCTGTTTGGGATATGTGTGGACAAATAGTTTGCGCCAAGCATCAAGGAATTCACAAGAAACCACATGGGTGCGTGTGAAGGGTTAGTCGGCAGAGAAAATTTCTTCAAAAGTGGAGTGACTTCGTGAGAGAATCAAACAACAAAAGAGAACTTTCCATAATAATCTTTAAGGGGTCAGTGAATCCTGCATTGCGAGTGATAAACATGTCTACGTTTATATAGGAGAAGACATGTACAAAGGTTCCACGTAATCGATGCAGAATTCCCAACAGGAATATGCAGATGTACACATCAGAGTGCATATTCAACACGCTCTTCAGAATGGCGCCACAGTACTCGCATTAAGGTATACGTACTGAGAAGGACTTTCTGTAAAGATGCAATCATGTCGCTTGAAAGTTCATATCCGTAGGCACATTAACGTGAGTGCAGTGCTGTCATTCTGGAGAGCGTGTTGTATATGCACTTTGTTTCATGCCTCCTACACCACACCAACGGACCTTTCAGGTTTTAGATATGCCCCGCCAATCCCTAGTTAAGCTCCACCCATGCTTCGCCAGTGTTGGAATCGATCGCTCCCCGAACGCACTAACTGTAAACTGTTGAATATTTTGAAATTACTTTGACTGGGTGCTGTTACTGCCTATAGTAGCAACAGCACCCAGTTAAATTAGTTTCAAAATATTTGACAGAATGCTTATTAAATATTAAAGGCATGCAATTGGTACAATGTGTCGGACTATTAATTAGCGCTTAAGATGGACTAAATCGAACTATATCAGTAAGTACATTAACGTGAGTGCAGTGCTCCCATTAGCATGTTGGATATGCACTTTGTTTCATGCCTCCTACACCACACCAACGGACCTTTCTACTTTTAGCTATGTCCCGCCAATCCCTAGTTAAGCTCCACCCACACTTCATCAGTGTTGGGACTGATCAATCCCCGAACGCCCTGACTATCAATTTCCTGAAAACTATACAGGCAGGCTGTTGAATATTTTGAAACGAATTTGACTGGGTGAGGTTACTGCCTATGGCAGCAACACCGCTCAGTCAAATTAGTTTCAAAATAGTCAACAGAATGTTTATTAAATAGTAGACATACAATCCGTCTTCAGTTATGCGTTCGTGATGTACTTATCTACGTCATTCATGACGTCATTGATTAGGGCGTCATCATACATGCCACGTAGTTCATTATGACGTCATATGATGGATGGATAAACTGGACAGATCCGTTGCGGATCGACGAAAGATGACCAGCTGGCATGCGCGCCTAACAGTCCTGACTAGGTGATCAAACCGGATGCTGCAGAGGCGTGTAATGAATTGCACATTAGATACACGCGCAATGTAAGGACACGCTTCCCGTCCGGGACTGTTGTTTCATCTGTAGCTTTGTAACGGCTGACCTTTCGCATGCAGAGTTGAGTGACTGTCCTGCAGTACCCCATAGTGTCAAGAATATTCAAGCCATCAGTCGCATGATGCATATGACCCGAGATATCCTGTTATGCCCTCTACTGGCAAACGGTCAACTTAATATTGGGAACAATATGTGGCTACTACGATAGACAAGTATTCGCTTATTACATGGCAGTTGCTATATGAAACGGCCTTAGTGGTCAAGCGAGGCTAGTTATTTAAGATGGATGATCTTACACCCGCCCATTTGACCAAACAACCATATTCTTGTCCCAAGGCAAGTGGTCATTATAGAGAGGTTTTGCTTTATTTTGTAAGTAATACTGTTCAAATAATGACTAACATAACAGTTTTAACACGACGCCAGGCATGAATGTGTACACTAATCGGATGTGTATTCTGCTTTGAATATGCCGTGTCAATATAGTTAGACGGTTGGCGACGTCTAGGGTTCAGTGCCATGTATCTAACTAGGGCAGCCATTTTGAAAATGTTGCATAATGTGGAAAATAATATATATATTTTTGGTAACCATTGAATAAAAACAAGCTAGATATGTTTAAGTACAAACTCAGAAAATGTGGCGCTTTTGTCCAGCACGTAACACTATCTTATACGTGTCAATAAAACCAAGCTTGAACGCTAAGTACGTTTTAAGAATAACAGACCTGATGAAGCACATGTATGTGCGAAAGCTCGTCAAATTAATCTAAGTTATATTCTAAAAAATCACCACCTTTGAACTCGGGTTTTATTGTCTATGCTGATTCACACGCCTACCCAATTTCTCTCTTACATTCGTCACTAAGGTACGACTATAGGGAGCGATGTATATTATTTCACTCGATAACGTTTTAGACAACTTAACGTCAATGAATCGAAACGCCATAGTTCCTATAGTTAAAGGTCTTGTGAGGACTTATGGTCGATAACGAGTTTCAATTAATTGTATGGTCTACTACACTATATAAACACAATAGCATCACTTGGAGTGAAAAGAAATATGTTAGGCAGCCCGAATAACGAGATTAAATGACGCCTCGATCTAAATCATATCCCCGCGCCCTGTGATGTCACACCGGGAACGGCGCTGTGAGACGTGTCAATATTTCACTGTCTGTAGTACAAAGGTGACCTATTTTTAAAACGTTCGTTTAACACGAGAGGCTTCACAACCATAACATAAATTATGTCAGGTTGAAGCTAAGTTTCAAGAAATAAGAAATCATGATTTAAAAAAAATTCTATCATGATATTTACTCATTTTTAATGGTTTCATGGATAGCCATATTCGCATAATAATAGGCCTATATCAACGGTAAAGTATGGCATCTAAAAAGATATGTATAAGCTCCAGAATGCAGCTACAACTTTTTCTGAAGATTACAAATGTACAATAAGTGTGTGTCTTATGTGAAATTTCTCATGATTAGAATCAATGTAATTGTTTATCTATAAGCTTTTGGCGATGTATTTGAACTGACAGAATGTTCAGAGATCGCTGGCGTATCGTCTTTACTTACAGTGCAGCTCATAAATAACTATATGTTTCCAACGCAAAAACACAAGCTTGTTAGTTAGAACCATATGAACACGATACAAGAACCTGTCTGTTGAATATTTTTTAGCATAATTTGGGTTGAAATCCAACCCAATTATGCTCAAAATATTCAACAGTATGTGTTATTTAAGTTGTACTATATGCGTGCGGACGGCAGTGAAAGCCTCATCGGGAAACTGATCGATGCCTAAATTGTAAATAAACTGTGTAGGCCTACTCTGGATGACTATGCGCAAATAGATTAGTTTAGATTTGATTTATATTTTCCCAGCATTTTAGTTAATTTAAACACATAACTATAGTAACTGCTATTTTGCAATCATAAATTTATTCATAAGTCTGCACAATGGTAAATTGCGATAGTAAATGCACTGAGCTGTGTAGGCCTACTGTCATTTAAAAAGTTGTACATTTGTGTACATACATGTGCCTATCATCTATAATGGAAAATCTCTGCAGTCAATCCACCCACAGGCCTTTGAATTTTCGTCCATCCATATCACTACCACATATCCCCCTACTACATGATGTATATATACTTACTATATATAATATACACTATATATAGTAGGTATATATACATCATGTTGTAGGGGGATATGTGGTAGTGATATGGATGGACGAAAATTCAAAGGCCTGTGGTCAATCCAGAAAGATAAGAGTAAGATATATATGCATTTGTAGAATTGTATTCCAAGAAGTGTGTGTGTGGGTTTGATTAAATATAGCCTCACGTATACGAAATCCGATGTTACTTTCACTTCTAACCGTGACCATGAGAACTATCCTCTAAGTTTAATCAACAAAAATATCATCAACTTTGCTATTACTGAATCTTTGTACACATTTAACAATGTAGTGTTCATGTGTGAACAATGAATTGTCAAAGAACAGGTGCTTAGGTTCCTAATATGTGCAGCTGTAGAGCGCCTAGCTATGCTCTCTAGACTATAAGAATTGGTGTCTTCCCGGTGTGACGTCACAAGTTTAGCGCGATAGCTAAAAAACGTTTGGTTGTCAAGGAGGTTGCTATGTGCTTATCTCAGCTTTGGCTGGAGCAATTACAAAAATTTAAAAAGCATTTTGTTCTAGTAAAGGCGAATCTATATTATGATTATCTAGTTAATCAGAGCGATCGGGTATCTAGTCCTCACAACATCTTTAAAGCCCATTACTCTTTAAACCAGAACATAGAAGTTAGAATTTATTGTTGCTGTTGAAATGACGCTTGGTGTTAACTTTGATGCCGGTGCTATTGTGTAAGATAGCAACAGCTATATAAGGCAACACCGCGTTCAGAGTTAGCAGTAGGCCTAGGCTTACTATTGCCGCTTAACACTTTAACGCTCAAAATCCAGTCAGAATGGCTTCTGCAGTGGTCTCGAGAAATGGCCATTTGCAGACCAAGAGAATACTATTTTTTTAAAACTTTGCCACTGGAATGACTGGCTCGATAAACGAGCCAGTTATTCCTGTAATAAATCGTCAAAAATAATCTCTTGGTCTGCATGTAAATGGGCATTTTTTAATTTTTTATTAACACATTTGAGGGTTAGGCTACGTAACATAAGTATAAACACAGATAACCATGTCGATCAAATTATGCACGCGCTTGGGTGAGGTTGGGTCATCTGACATTAAAACTAATCGAACTATACCTATATACTGACTGATGATAATTGTTATGATTGAATATGGATGTCAATTGATAAATATATCTCCTCGTCACGTGCAAATCACGATTCAAAGCAGGTGACAAGATAGTAAGTTTGCCGACGTACAGTGTATGACTATGAACACTATCGCCCACAGAGCAAGCACGCAATAAAGTCTTTTATGCATTGAATATTCTCTTGAATAGTTTGAAACAACTATGAAAAGGAGCTGTTAAGACTAATTTGATTGGGAGCCAGCTGTTGCTATGACAGCAACATGTTCCAATCAAATTAGTTTGAAAATATTCTACAGCCTTGCTGTGTTGTTGTCTTGAAATTAAAGCACTGGCAGATCATGGGTTAAAGAGGAACCGTTTTCTTTTGATGTAGGTTTTAAATAGGTTTGTCTGGTACAGGTGACCTTATACAAACTCAGGTAAATAACATATAAAAAGGTAAACGTAAACTTATAGTCCACGTTTATACCTGCAATAGGTATACATTGTACTAACGCATTACGGCTAGGAATGATACCACTAGTAGTAGTAGTAGTAGTAGTAGTAGTAGTGGTAGTGGTAGTGGTAGTAGTGGTGGTGGTGGTGGTTGTGGCGGTGGCGGCGGCGGCGGCAGTCGTAGTAGTAGTAGTAATAGTCGTCGTCGTAGTAGTAGTAGTAGGAGTAGCAGCAGCAGTAGTAGTAGTAGTAGTAGTAGTAGTAGTAGTAGTAGTAGTAGTAGTAGTGGTAGTAGTAGTAGTAGGAGTAGCAGCAGTAGTAGTAGTAGTAGTAGTAGTAGTAGTAGTAGTAGCAGTAGCAGTAGTAGTAGGAGTAGCAGTAGCAGTAGTAGTAGTAGTAGTAGATCTTCCATTTTGTAATCATCTTTTAGCAGCATTACTATTGCTGATCCAGTATTGGCTGGTTTCAAAACAAAGTTAGCATTTGCATAGTTCTGTTAATACATGACGTCCATTTGATGTTAAGTTCTGTTTATTAGACCATGCTTTATTGTTGATCTGTTCTTTGATGCGGTTCATAGTTTGTGTAATTGCAGAATTTTGTTTTTGATACCCAATCTGACTTCCTACATAAGGTGCAAATATTTCCAAAATAATCGGCTGGCTTAATTTGGCTGGCTTAATTTTAAAATTAAACTCTAGGATTTCCCACATGCCTTTGTCTGACAATTATTATTATTATTATTATTATTATTATTATTATTATTATTATTATTATTATTATTAATTGTTTTTTATCTTTATATTATTAGATAGTTGTATAACTGGTTAGCAAAATGGCGTCACACGGCCTAGAAGAAAGACAGCCTCTCATGAATACACAAGGAAAGGTCTCGAATAGATGTATGTATTATAGATCAAGACGATGACGACGACGACGACGACGACGACGACACCGCCGACGACGACGATAACGGTTCATGCAGGTCTATAATAATAGTAACCACCTCCGTCAAAGCCAAATGACTAAACCTATAATCACCAAGCCGGTCAAAAGACCAACTCTTTAATATTTTCCTAAACTTCAGTGGTAAATTTACAAAAAAAACCCAGTTCTCTTTGCCAGGAAATGGTCATTCACTGAGCAAATATTTGACTTCTTTTAAAATCTCGACGAATGAAAGGGTTAATTGATAGAAGTAGCTTCGAGGCGCTATTGACACAAGAGGGTTAAGCTCGCCTAATACCGTTATAATCTCTCCTAGATGCTAATTGTAGCTCCCCGGGTTGCGTCGGGACGTTCCGGTGCGTGTCACAGATTCGCCGCGCCGCATGTTCACGACGAACGATGACGTTGGCTAGCTCCCGGTCTCGGGGTCACGGATCACGTACGACGCTGGCTTGCGGGAAACAAAGATCGGCTCCAAAGGCCGGTGGAACTCGATTGTTCCGGTGGGGCCGTGCGACCATCGCCGCTAACATTAAACTGAACGGTGTCAACCCACGAATTTGTGTCACCGGTATGCCTGTCCATAGCAATTCGAGATCTATGGACTTACAAAGATTATATTGGTGACCAAATCTAATTAAGAAAAGTAATTAAAATACTAATTTAGATATGTCTTAAAACAAACCGCAAGGTTTGTAAGATAACTTCTTCTTCTTCTTCTTCTTCTTCTTCTTCTTCTTCTTCTTCATCTTCTTCTTTTCGATCGCTGGTATCACACTTGGAGAGCCGTTCTCAAGATGAAATCTGTGGTTTGTACATGTGTTGGTTTAGTCTTAGTTTTTGTAAGATAACAATGAGCATTCAATAATACGTAACATAGAGACAGCCTAATGAACTTTTAAACATGGAGTCACCGGAGGTACCACACAGACTCGCAGGTCCGCAGAGGTACCCTTGTAAAGGAGGCCCCGTATACGAGATCACGAATTAACTTAATATAAGTTATTATACCACTAGGCTGAAAAGGAAACGGAAAAGAAACTCCTGACGTGGCAAGAGGCGTTGTGCCTCACACGGGCATTACTTCTGATGCTGCTTTTCTGGGTGAGAAGTAGTAGCCTCGTGCGGGCCGCCGTCACTGGATCCTTGCGAGAGGTAAGTGCCTTGCGTGGGCCGCCGTCACTGGATCCTCACAAGAGGTAAGTGCCTCGCGCAGGCCTCCGTCACAGGAAAATGCTTCCACCGCTGAAGCGGAGAGAAAGAGTTGGCCAAAAAGTGGCCACTCTTTATTCAACCAAAGGTACTGCAAAGAAAGGGCCATCCTAGTGAAAATATAACTAAAGTGTTGCGTGCTGTTTTACGTGAAGACGGCACGAGAGATTCCCGAAGGATTCCCAAGTCACCGTCTTATGTAGTTCCAAGATACTGAATTAGTATGTGCCGCTTTTATTTATGCGGGCCTTTCTCTATGCCTAACCTACCAATTAGGTTTTAAAGACAAGAACTAGTTTAGGCCGTACGGCTGTCAGTGGGCGCAGACACCCCAAGGCATCCACTTCCAAGGACGGCGGGCGTACATGTTACTTTACCAGACATCCAAACTTGATGAGAATCCGGATGCTGAGCTCCGTAACCACATAAAACATCACAGGACAATGGCTACCTTTTTACAGAACCAGATTTGTATAACTGACCTGTCGTTATGGTGGCGATTAGAGAGACGAATATCTACCATAAATGTCCTTCCCATAAGGGTGTGGTAGATTCCAACATCTTGCCCAGACATTTTTACAGAGTTCGGTGGAGATGCGCATCTCATCCGTCAACAGGGCCTATTGAGCTAAGTTATTGACCTGACATTAGGTTTATTTCAAGTTGCCCAATATGCACTGCGGTGCGGGAGAAATATCCTGAGAGATATGTAAAAGAATAATAATAATGTTTTCGCAGTGCTTCCTACATTGGCAAGGATAACTAACTACTAAGTATCCGAAGATACAGGGTGGGGGGGGGTGGTTATGTGACACCGTACCTTGGTCATCACCGCTCAGAAACCTCCTATAGTTTCCCAGAGTCGGATCAGCCCATGGTGCGGATAGGGACATCCAAACAATTAAGAAGCCATAAGGCTTAGTGGAACTTGAAAAGAGACACTAACTTTATAGATGTGAGGCCCTATAGGTAAGTTGGCCAATTTCACAGAAACTTGCCGGGGCGCGGGGCTAGATTACCGCAACGACCGGAAAAGAGGCGGTCACTATATGTCTCCTAACGAAGAAATCGTCTCTAATCACGTTAAACCTATCCTATCGAGCTGAATAGTCAGGTTTAGTCGGTAACATGCCGGGCTAAAGAGAGTTATAGCATGGACATGCAGCGACGAGCGACCTCAGTGTAAAATTGTCGGTGGCGGGAGAAAGTGATGCATATATAAATGTTGCTGCATAGTATTTCCTAAAGGCACTGCGGTCCTAGGTTTTCTATGAATAAACAAAACATGTCAACAGATGGCTACTTGCCATATACCTAACTAACCAGGTACAGAGCAGGGACAGTATATGATTTGATTAGAACAGTGGTAATACAGGTTGATAGACCTAATACGGTGCGGCTAGTGAAACACCTTACAGTAAACGACGGTAAATATAAACAGTGATAAAGAAATTATAAATAGCGGTCCTAAGACCGGGACAGTACCTATTAGTCATCGGTACCGTTACAGTAATAAATTATAATAATTAAAGATGTAATTAAAGATACCCCTGTATAGTTACTTGAATACTAAGTAGCCATTTCTATTTGCGGGCTACTATGTTACTGAAATTGAGACGTCCCTATACCCGTGACATGAGTCGACACGTTCTCTGAAAGCTTGATAAGTGTCCGCATGTAGATCTCCCGCAAGACAGGGTTCCCGCATGCTGGTCCAGGACGGAAGCTGTTCGAACCCAGGACAGTGAAACACGGTATAAGAATTGTCTACCGAATAGATAGTAAGTTCTACATGATAATACAGAAGTGAAGAAAATTCCCGTCCGATGACCGTAAGTTATGAAAGTTAATGATAACTGATTAACAGGGAGGGTTATTTAATCCAGTTGTAATTATGCAGTTACATATTTAAGCTTAACGGTGCGGGGTGCGTCAAATAGCTCTTGTGGCGCAAAGGGAAAGGTTTACTTGGCTGCGGTCAAAACGTTGAAAGAAACACACAAGACATGCAGGGTGGAGGTTGAATGTCCACTTTCCGGCGTGGCTGGCAGATCCGGTGAGGCATCCACCAAAGAACATCGCTGGCTCTACATCACGTAGAATTACATGGTTAGACCGCAAAGGCCCACCGCAAAACAGTTCCTTTACAGTTGGTAGTTAAAAACAGGAACAGTATATTAGATCTAATATTGCATTCAACCAACATGCATGCACGAAGAAAGGCCATAACTATGATGAATATTCAAAACAACGTGTCTGAAAATAATTATGACGTTTAAAACAGCAACTCGCGGTATTCACATCTCAATTTCTCGGCCATGGAGAAATTCGTATATAATCTATTAGTACACAGTAGGAAAAAGCATAAAAGGAAAACATTTATAGCCGAGAAAGTGTAATCAACGCACGCACGCACGCACGCACGCAGACA
Organism: Chaetoderma sp. LZ-2023a; assembly: GCA_034401795.1. Taxonomy (NCBI): domain Eukaryota; kingdom Metazoa; phylum Mollusca; class Caudofoveata; order Chaetodermatida; family Chaetodermatidae; genus Chaetoderma; species Chaetoderma sp. LZ-2023a. The sequence continues at coordinate 161,027,703 of CM067359.1, forward strand.
CGCACATACACACTCACTCACGCACGCACGCAGGCACACATCTTGTCGTTATAGGCATAAGACAATAAAAAACCCGTGTGAAATTAACACGCAGAATATAACTAGACCATATGATTATCTTACAATCGTACGGTAAGAATAATATCACGTAATGAATTCGCGATAATGTATAATAAAGATATATAATTTACAACATTGAAAGAGGAAATTTAAAATAGAATGAAACCACAATCACATGTTGAAGTGTTTTGAAAAGAGCTTTGACCAGAAGCTGCCACTGTCAAAAGCAGCGACAGATTCCAGTCAAATCATTTCCAAAACATCTAAACTTTTTTTTATGTTTTATATACAAAAATACAGAAATACCCTAATCAAAACTCAGACAGAACAATTGGAAATCACGCTGATACACAGCTTAATAATATCAGGCTGAGGAACCCTGCATGATATATGGCACGCAGCGCTATTTTACAGCATACAATTATAATGCAAAAGTGGGAAAATAATCACATGTTGAAATGTTTTAAAAACTGCATCGACTGGAAACTGCCACTGCCAAAAGTAGCGACAGCTTCGAGTCAAACAGCTCCCAAAACATCTAAATACCATTCTATAAGGAGGACAGAACAGCGCACACTCAAATACCAAAACAACCATTTTGAAAACATGATATAATACATCTGAGCACAATGTGTACGCATTATAATAATAGTTTAAATAATATGAGATTGTAGACACACCTCATTTCACAGGGAGAATTAGTAAATAATATTAAAAATAGGGTATTTGAATATAGTACAATTTTTACAAGATGACATAAGCCAGCTTTTGAAATGCATTGAAATCTGTTTTGACTGGAAACTGTCACTGCCAAAAGCATCAACAGCATCCAGTCAAAACATCTCCAAAGCATCCAAAACCTCTTTCTTACACAAGAAAGCTAATACACACTTTTGCGCGTGAGAAAAACTACCTAGAATAGTTAAATATGATATATGCTGTACAAGGTTGAATAATAAAATGATGATTTAAGATTTGAAGAACCAAGTTTGACTGGAAGCTGCTACTGCCAAGGGCAGCAACAACCACCAGTCAAACCATTCCCAAAAATCTCAAAACCATCCCACACCCAAGAAGCTGATATGCGACTTACAAGGTGACATAATCGAAACGAGATCGACCGGAAACTGCCGTTGCCAGAGGCACAACAGCTTCCAGTCAAACCACTTCCAAAAATTGCAAAAACCAAACCACAGTTTTGTGTCATTAAATACTGTAAAGAAAACCTAATCACGAGTCAAAACGACATTAATACTCAATATACAGAAGAATGCAGCATATGCAATACTGGACAATATAAATTACGTCAAAAAGTTTTGAAAGAGATCCGACCGCGAGCTGTCTGGGTAAGAGCTGAAAACGCCAGTCAGTTCCAAAACATCAGAACGCTCTAAGGGTGATCGATAATCAGGCACCTTTAAGGTGCTTCAGCGCTATAAAAACACTAAAAATGACATACTTAACAGATAACATACATATATAAACAATGAAGACATAATAGCTTTGATCTATCATCAAAATAACAAAACAGATTGGAAGCGAGCCAATGGCTGCTAAATTCACTCCCAATCATACGTTTGTAGTCTACTAAAATTCTGAACCTTATTGAACTGAAAAGCTCCGCCAGTAGGTCCAGCGATGGAATTTTTCTTAAAGGGTACACCCTAACTTCGCACCTATTCCGCCATATAATATGCCGGCCTAGGGCTACTACAGCTAAAATAACATTAAATTGTTCTTACTTAACAATGTTCGGAAAATTATTGAAACGTACTATGTTTTCGTTCAGATTATTTGGGCAGCTCCCGACTGTTCGGACCCCGGCCGACGATGTTCTCGATTCACTGAAATCATCCCTTTTTATAATCTTGTGAATGTCAGAACTGGCTGCTTCAACCAATCAGAATTTGCTGAACCAGCCAATCAGCGCGCTCGAAATCCGTGACGTGTACACAATTATCAAAGTACTACGATAGATATAGACGCGTACTATGACGTAGGAGATCATGTGTACACAAATCACTGATTATCTATGTATACACCTGTGCAAAAGTTAAGCACCACCCTATTTTTACGCACATGCGAGGGTATATTCATGTGCTATGAAGAAAGCAATAGCATAAACATTTATGTACCAATCCATCTTAGTGCAAGAGGTAATAATGCAACTAGAGGAATGCTGATTATGATGGTGGGGAAACACTGTATGTTTTTGTTTGAACTTGAAAACGAGGCCTGAATATGGTTACGTTGACACAACTGACAACTATTGCCCTACAGTTGACACACGTGGCTAGATTGTCATTAATGGTGTCTGAAAACGAAGTTTAACATCTGTGCACGAGTTTGAGACTGTCATTATTAATACCGGGTGTATCCACCTTGTGCCTGGATGACGGCCTGGACACGACGTCTCATGCTGGTCACCAACCGACTGATACGCCATTGTGGAATTCGTTGCCATTCAAGATGGAGTGCGTCTGTTAATTCCTGTAGGTTCTGCACAGGAGGATCCCTCCTTCTCACCATGTTTCCCAGAATGTCCCAGATATGCTCAATAGGGTTCATGTCAGGGCTCCTTGCTGGCCATGGTAGGGTTTCGATGGCATTCTGGAGGAGGTATTCATGCACAGCTCTAGCACGATGTGGTCGGGCGTTGTCATCCATGAATATAGGGTGGGTTCCAGGTGCATGATTTACAAAATGAGGGACCACAACTCTATCCAGTATGGAATCTTGATATCTTTGTCCATTTAGTGTTCCAGGTACAGTCAACAGATCCAGCTTACAATAAAATGAGATGCACCCCCATATCATAACGGAACCTCCACCAAATGGAACTTCTTCCATGATGTTACGTTGGTCGTACGCCGTGCGTCTGGACCTCCATACACGAGTTCGACCATCTGTGGCATGAAGCAGGAACCGACTTTCATCGGACCAGTGTACCCGTCTCCAGGATCTCATGTTCCAGTGTCTTCTTTCGTTGCACCACCTCAGACGCTCCTCTTTGTGGTGTGCAGTGAGGAGAGGACGTCTGACAGGTCTCCTAGCTTTCATGCCAGCAGCATACAGTCTCCTTTTGACGGTAGACATTAACACTATTGCGCGTTTCCCATTGCTGGCTGAGCACTCTGCTGTTGGTGAATGGAGATCTCCTAACAAGGCGTACTAGGGCTCGATCATCACGGGCAGTAGTCTTCTTCGGTCTTCCAGATCTAGGCCTGTCCTTCACCTCGTTAGTTTGCCCATGTTTTGCAATCAAACGACTGATTACAGTATGGTTAATGTTCAGCTGTCTGCCAATCTCTCTGCATGACATACCAGTGGTATCCATGCCTATGATTTGCCATTTCACACGATCACTTAACCTTCGTCTTGCCATAGCGGTTCACAATCAAGAGCTAATTCTCTCTGTACAAATAAACCACGGTCATGAACACAAAATTCCTAATCTTGTCGCCTAAATCTGTATGTAATGTTCTACACCTCAAACTGGACTTTTACATAACTGAACACGTGTGCTGTTTCCCGCCACGCACGGACATCAAGTGGCGTGAAGTCATGCATGCATGTGCATTTCGTACTTGGAATTATGTCAGCTAACGCGGGGACAAAAAGTATGGCAGCCTAGTTGTACGATCATGTTTATACGTTCTATTGTTTTTGCTGGTGCTTAACTTTTGCACAGGTGTATATATACACCTGTGCAAAAGTTAAGCACCACCATATTTTTACGCACATGCGAGGGTATATTCATGTGCTATGAAGAAAGCAATAGCATAAACATTTATGTACCAATCCATCTTAGTGCAAGAGGTAATAATGCAACTAGAGGAATGCTGATTATGATGGTGGGGAAACACTGTATGTTTTTGTTTGAACTTGAAAACGAGGCCTGAATATGGTTACGTTGACACAACTGACAACTATTGCCCTACAGTTGACACACGTGGCTAGATTGTCATTAATGGTGTCTGAAAACGAAGTTTAACATCTGTGCACGAGTTTGAGACTGTCATTATTAATACCGGGTGTATCCACCTTGTGCCTGGATGACGGCCTGGACACGACGTCTCATGCTGGTCACCAACCGACTGATACGCCATTGTGGAATTCGTTGCCATTCAAGATGGAGTGCGTCTGTTAATTCCTGTAGTTTCTGCACAGGAGGATCCCTCCTTCTCACCATGTTTCCCAGAATGTCCCAGATATGCTCAATAGGGTTCATGTCAGGGCTCCTTGCTGGCCATGGTAGGGTTTCGATGGCATTCTGGAGGAGGTATTCATGCACAGCTCTAGCACGATGTGGTCGGGCGTTGTCATCCATGAATATAGGGTGGGTTCCAGGTGCATGATTTACAAAATGAGGGACCACAACTCTATCCAGTATGGAATCTTGATATCTTTGTCCATTTAGTGTTCCAGGTACAGTCAACAGATCCAGCTTACAATAAAATGAGATGCACCCCCATATCATAACGGAACCTCCACCAAATGGAACTTCTTCCATGATGTTACGTTGGTCGTACGCCGTGCGTCTGGACCTCCATACACGAGTTCGACCATCTGTGGCATGAAGCAGGAACCGACTTTCATCGGACCAGTGTACCCGTCTCCAGGATCTCATGTTCCAGTGTCTTCTTTCGTTGCACCACCTCAGACGCTCCTCTTTGTGGTGTGCAGTGAGGAGAGGACGTCTGACAGGTCTCCTAGCTTTCATGCCAGCAGCATACAGTCTCCTTTTGACGGTAGACATTAACACTATTGCGCGTTTCCCATTGCTGGCTGAGCACTCTGCTGTTGGTGAATGGAGATCTCCTAACAAGGCGTACTAGGGCTCGATCATCACGGGCAGTAGTCTTCTTCGGTCTTCCAGATCTAGGCCTGTCCTTCACCTCGTTAGTTTGCCCATGTTTTGCAATCAAACGACTGATTACAGTATGGTTAATGTTCAGCTGTCTGCCAATCTCTCTGCATGACATACCAGTGGTATCCATGCCTATGATTTGCCATTTCACACGATCACTTAACCTTCGTCTTGCCATAGCGGTTCACAATCAAGAGCTAATTCTCTCTGTACAAATAAACCACGGTCATGAACACAAAATTCCTAATCTTGTCGCCTAAATCTGTATGTAATGTTCTACACCTCAAACTGGACTTTTACATAACTGAACACGTGTGCTGTTTCCCGCCACGCACGGACATCAAGTGGCGTGAAGTCATGCATGCATGTGCATTTCGTACTTGGAATTATGTCAGCTAACGCGGGGACAAAAAGTATGGCAGCCTAGTTGTACGATCATGTTTATACGTTCTATTGTTTTTGCTGGTGCTTAACTTTTGCACAGGTGTATATATACACCTGTGCAAAAGTTAAGCACCACCCTATTTTTACGCACATGCGAGGGTATATTCATGTGCTATGAAGAAAGCAATAGCATAAACATTTATGTACCCATCCATCTTAGTGCAAGAGGTAATAATGCAACTATAGGAATGCTGATTATGATGGTGGGGAAACACTGTATGTTTTTGTTTGAACTTGAAAACGAGGCCTGAATATGGTTACGTTGACACAATTGACAACTATTGCCCTACAGTTGACACACGTGGCTAGATTGTCATTAATGGTGTCTGAAAACGAAGTTTAACATCTGTGCACGAGTTTGAGACTGTCATTATTAATACCGGGTATATCCACCTTGTGCCTGGATGACGGCCTGGACACGACGTCTCATGCTGGTCACCAACCGACTGATACGCCATTGTGGTATTCGTTGCCATTCAAGTTGGAGTGCGTCTGTTAATTCCTGTAGGTTCTGCACAGGAGGATCCCTCCTTCTCACCATGTTTCCCAGAATGTCCCAGATATGCTCAATAGGGTTCATGTCAGGGCTCCTTGCTGGCCATGGTAGGGTTTCGATGGCATTCTGGCGGAGGTATTCATGCACAGCTCTAGCACGATGTGGTCGGGCGTTGTCATCCATGAATATAGGGTGGGTTCCAGGTGCATGATTTACAAAATGAGGGACCACAACTCTATCCAGTATGGAATCTTGATATCTTTGTCCATTTAGTGTTCCAGGTACAGTCAACAGATCCAGCTTACAATCAAATGAGATGCACCCCCATATCATAACGGAACCTCCACCAAATGGAACTTCTTCCATGATGTTACGTTGGTCGTACGCCGTGCGTCTGGACCTCCATACACGAGTTCGACCATATGTGGCATGAAGCAGGAACCGACTTTCATCGGACCAGTGTACCCGTCTCCAGGATCTCATGTTCCAGTGTCTTCTTTCGTTGCACCACCTCAGACGCTCCTCTTTGTGGTGTGCAGTGAGGAGAGGACGTCTGACAGGTCTCCTAGCTTTCATGCCAGCAGCATACAGTCTCCTTTTGACGGTAGACATTGACACTCTATTGCGCGTTTCCCATTGCTGGCTGAGCACTCTGCTGTTGGTGAATGGAGATCTCCTAACAAGGCGTACTAGGGCTCGATCATCACGGGCAGTCGTCTTCTTCGGTCTTCCAGATCTAGGCCTGTCCTTCACCTCGTTAGTTTGCCCATGTTTTGCAATCAAACGACTGATTACAGTATGGTTAATGTTCAGCTGTCTGCCAATCTCTCTGCATGACATACCAGTGGTATGCATGCCTATGATTTGCCATTTCACACGATCACTTAACCTTCGTCTTGCCATAGCGGTTCACAATCAAGAGCTAATTCTCTCTGTACAAATAAACCACGGTCATGAACACAAAATTCCTAATCTTGTCGCCTAAATCTGTATGTAATGTTCTACACCTCAAACTGGACTTTTACATAACTGAACACGTGTGCTGTTTCCCGCTACGCACGGACATCAAGCGGCGTGAAGTCATGCATGCATGTGCATTTCGTACTTGGAATTATGTCAGCTAACGCGGGGACAAAAAGTATGTCAGCCTAGTTGTACGATCATGTTTATACGTTCTATTGTTTTTGCTGGTGCTTAACTTTTGCACAGGTGTATATATATATACGCGATTACGACGTTATTTCTGTATTTTGAGCATAATTTCAAAGGGGGGAAACGGTGATAACTCAGCCATTTCTGAACCGACTTTAAAACGATTTGCAGATTTAAAAAGCCCGTCGAAAATTGGTCTTGATTGATACCAGATTCGACGGAAACAAATAATTATAAAGAATTAAGACGTGCCCACTCGGCACACTAAAAGCGCCATTGGCTCTTGGACGCGCTACACGTGCTCTGCCAATACAGCGACTAGCGTGCGCATGCACGTTACGCGTTTTAACGAACGTTTTTACGACGAAATTTCCTCCCGTATAGGCTTATACGCGCTTATGGCTCTACCCAGGGGGTGAGGGGGGGGGGGGGGGGTGCGTACCCAGCTTGGCTAAACGGCTCGTACCCGACCGGTCGATCCATGCTACATAATGGACCTTTTCAGTTTATTTATCAATAATATGACGTCATAATCAACTACGTGACGTGTAAGATGACGTCATAATCAATGCCGTCATGAATGGCGTACCTAAGTTCGTCACGGACACTTAATTGATGACAGTCTAAGTGTTGTTGTACGAATTGTATGTTTTTACTATTTAATAAACATGATATTGAATATGTTAAAACTAATTTGACTGGGCGCAACAACAGCACCCAGTTAAATTAGTTTCAAAATATTCAACAGGTTACCTGTATAGATTTATGAAAATTGATAGTCATGGAGTTCAGTGATCGATCAATCACAACACGGACGAAGTGTGGGTGGAGCTTAGCTGGAAATGGGTGGGGCATAGCTAAAACTGGCTTCCTCCATTGTTTAAAGAATCAAATAATATACCAATGACTTTTTGTGAAAAGCTCTTAGAGCCGCTTTGCCAGTAGCGTAGGCGTATAAGAAAACATACAGAAGGCATACACTGTGCTAACCCGTTTATGGCGAAGCCGGTCAACTCCATCTTGAGTGATGACAGAGCCACGCATTCCAGTGGTAAAATTTCAAAAATGGGCTTCTTGTGGCCTGCAAATGGGCATTCAATCATCACATATTTTATTTTTGAACAACGTTTGGCGATCATAATCTTAAATTACTTGTCTTTCCCCTCCTTTCCCCAGGTCCCGAGTGTATCAAGATGCGCTATGTTCTGGCTGTACTCAGTTTCTTAGGATTTCTCATCTTTTACGCGCTAAGGGTTAATCTCAGCGTGGCTCTCGTTGCCATGGTGAACAAAACCGCATCGGAATCTCTTTACAACAATTCTAACCATGGTGACGACTGTCCGGCGCTACAGCCACCAAACACTACAAGTAATTCATACGTAAGTACCCTACTTATTACAGAGTAATGCTATCGTATTACAACTCGATTGGCAAAGTAAATGTGTTAAGGAGATACCAGGCGTTGTTTATTGTCCAAATTAACCATTTCACCGACCAATCTATAAAAAGTAAATTCTTTACGATATAAAACTTAGTCTGATGAATACTTTGAAACTCAGTTGACTGGAAGACGTTGCTGCTTTAGTCAGCAACGTCTTCCAGTCAAATTAATTTCAAAATATTCAACAGTTTTTTTGTATGGTTGCCTTGAAAATGATATATTGGCAATTTATCGGTGAAATGGTAAACTCCTCTTGTGGCAACAGCACTTCAAGGTCATTGTAATTTACAAAGATAGTTTTCTATTTGAACTGCAAATATATATTTCACAACTCATTCACAGTAGAGACCGGTTTCGGCCATCGCCCTATTGCACGGTCCCCGCCCTTCCACTCCGCTCCCGTATCAAGTTCAAGTTCACCTTATTACACTCAGGTATAGGCATATGAGGCATTACAGTTGACAATATATTTCATGAAGGTAGATTTTATATTCATAATTATATTCACTATAAATTTATCAACAAAATTCATTTCGTAGGCCTACACTCGAAAGTAGCACAATTAGATTGTGACTCAAGTCGACTGAAATCGTACACTTGAAAATGACACAAAGAGAAGGTAACTTGAGTATTTTTCAGCCAAATTAGTTTCAAAATATTCGAAAGTCATTTAAGTTGCAGATTTATGAATGGCATACAGTTCGCACACTTGAGAAAAGGCACAAAGGGAAACTGAATTGAACATATTCCCAAGTCAAATTAGTTTCAGAATACTCAAGTTATTAAATTGATTTATCATACGCACGAAGGTGGTATAAGGGGAATTGGACATTTTCTCCAGTTAATCGTGATGTGTGTGTGTGGGGGGGGGGGGGGGGAGGGGGGGGGGGGTATCGTATATCGTTTGGTGGATTGTTAAAGCATAAATTATCATTGTTCTTTAAATTGCAAATTATTGCATATACATGTTTCGGCCTTCTCCTCGAAATAATCACGCTCGCCCTGCAGCTGTGACATCTTCATTTGGAATTGCTTCGACTCTGCTTCATCGCCCTCTCGCGTCTGGATTTGCTAGCCGAAGTCACACTACGGGTATTTTGTTTCTTCAATGTCTTTAGCTCATCCAGAATGGCAGTATGCTGCGTAACACGAAAATTATTATCACGCCACAACTCACCGAAGTCGCGTGTATGTTCTTCACTCTCATCATTAAGTCTCTTGTTTTCTTCTTGACTCTTACTTAATTGTTCTTTAGCGTCATTAAGTTTTTTTCTAAGTTTTTCCAATTCACCCTCTATTTTGTAAATACTGTTTACTGAGATGCTATTGTCTGCTCTAATGTTGTCCAACTGCTCGTTTAATTTGGTACATTCCGCTTTTAATGATCGAGTTTCAGCACTGGTCTCTTCAAGTTCTTTTTTAAGATTTTCATATTCCTGACTAATGGAAACTTTCTCTTGTTCACATTTACTTAGTTGCTCCCGAACACTGGTAACTCTGTTTAGCACGGATAAGCCTTCCATGCTGTGCACGATCTTGTCTTCCTCAATCCTGTTCATCACGGACACAGTTTTCTCCAATTTAACTTCTCTTTCACTCGCACTCGCAATTCTGGATCTAGAGCTGCCTGGTTGATCGTAGCAAATGGTAGCTCTTAATTGTGCTAAAGCCAGCACTTCTGGCACAGTTTCTTCAACTACTCTATTGATAGGCTCAGGCTGTCTGTTGGTTATCTGTTTATATCTGTTTATCTGGCAATGCTTCTGTTCCTTGCGTCTACCTGTAGTATGGTGCGAAACATATGTGCGAACATTAGCACATATAAACGAAAAATGCCCGAAATGTCTACAGGAAAAGCAAGAACAAATCTTGCTTTACAATTCGAGAGATGAGCATGATGAAATAACTCACCACACCGATAGCACTGATGATTTTGATGGTGATGCTGATGATGACGTAATCGCTCACTTACCCATGGCTGCTGCTGCTGGAAAGATGGCTGCCATGGTTGATGTTGACAAACTGTGTGGTAATTCCGTCTTCTTTGTCTATTGAGAGGTCTTCGCGATGATATACATTGGTACATCTTCGTACTCATTGTGTTCGAATAATCTTTCTGGGATCTTGTAAGTAGTCACTACAACTACCCGCATCCTCCACCAGATGTAGCGAAGCTAATTTCCACCTATCTCGAAACACAGGGGATTAGCTGGGTGGCAATAGCTCTGCTATACTTCAGCCAGCCACGATGAGTTGACAGTCAAAATTGGCGAAGACACTTCAATAGTATTCAACAAGACGGTTCTTCAAATAATAAATAACTTAAACTTTTAATAATTTCAAATTGACTCTATACACAAAGTGATGTTGATACTAAATTTCTATGCAAACTAATAACGCTATATCTATCTACTATTCTTTGGCTCAAATCTCAGTCTACTATCTACCTAGCAATCTATCTATCTCTAGGTGTGTCTGTCACTCATTCTATCCCGTATTCTTCACATTCAAGCTCATTTTATAACTACCTATATCTAGGCACACACACATAAAACAAGTTCTAAATATTAAAAGCGTGTCAAAAACAATTTCTAAAGAACAATTCTAAAAACCTGCTATTATGCATTAAAATTAAATACAGATTATTATCGATTTCATTCTCTATACATGGTGATAACATTGTTAAGGAAATAAAATGAAAACATGACGATTATTTTTTAAACAACTGGAACGAAAGTTGTTATGGCATAGGCAACAACAACTTTCAATCAAATAATTTTTTAAATACTCAACAGACTTCATGTCATTATCCCATGGAATCCGTTGTTCCATTTCAGGATGGACTTCAAAATGAAAAGGGTCTATCCGGCTTAAGAATCAATTTCTAGTACAGTCCTGCACAGAAATAATCTAACGTGTTGACAAAACAGAATAAAACATACTGTTGAATATTTTGACCCCAACTGGATTGGAAGACCTTACTGCCCGAGGCAGCAATTCGCCTTTCCAGAGTACCCATCCACCATATGACGTCATAATGAACTGCGTGATGTGTAGAATGACATCATAATGAATGACGTCATGAATGACGTCGATAAGTACGTCACGAACGCATATTTGAAGACGGTCTATGCGTTTTTGTACAAATTGTTTGCTTTTACTATTTAATAAATATTCTGTTAAATATTTTGAAACTCATTTGACTGGGCACTTTTGCTGCCATAGGCAGCAACAGCACCCTGTCAAATTAGTTACAAAATATTCAACAGCTTCCGTGTAGAGTTTTCAGGAAATTGATGGCTAGGGCATTCGGGGATCGACCAATCCCAACACGGCGAGGTGTGGGTGGAGCGAGTGATTGGCGGGGCATAGCTAAAAATGGAAAGGTCCATTGTCTTTCAATCGAATTATGCCCAAAATACAAACAGAACATTGCTTACTAATATGTTTCTGTTTACGTCTTTTTATACATTTTGTATTATTTCTGAGCCGCACTGTATATGGGCAATATTATGAAAAGTTCGTGAATTAAAAATGTCCACAACCATGATATTTCGAACAAGCTGGCCACTGGTAATTATGAGTCTGTTGTGAATGCGGCTATTGTTCGCCATGTGTAAAGCCAGGAACAATCACGCTTGACCGCACATGGTTTCCACTGTACTGCCAGGGAGCACTGTATACCGTCGAACGGGTGGAATTGGTGATAAATATAGAATTCTACACATTTTTATATATCCATATTGTAGCTCGCGGGGTAGTGTCGGGCCGTTCTGGTCTATGATGTCGACTCGCCGTGCCGCAAGTGCATGACGAATGATGATGCTGGTCAGCTTCCGGTCTAGGGGTAACGGATCCTGTACGATACTGGCCTACGGGTAGCAAAGACTGGTGGAACTCAATCGTTCCAGAGGGGCTGTGCGACCATTGTCGGGAACATTAAATACAACAGTCTCATCCCAAGAGTTTGTGTCACCAGTATGCCTGTCCATAGCAATTTTGTGATCTATGGACTTACAAGATTTGATTTGGTGACCTAATTAAAATAAGTCTATACAATAATTTTACCTAAACAGACTGTCGAGTATGCTAGATAAGAATGAGGAGCATACGAAAATACAAGACATAGAGACAGCTGGATGAACTTTTAAATGTGGGACTCCTGGAGGGACCACACAGACTCGTAGGTCCGCAGAGGTATCCTGGCAAGGGAGGCTCCCGTACACAAGACGTAACTAATTAACTTAATATACCTCTAAGCTGAAAGGAAAGAAAATTATGTCTGTGGTGACGAAAAATCATGTGCCTCACGCGGGCACTACTCCTAGTGCTAGTTTGGGTGAGAAGTATTATCCTCGCGTGGACCATCGTCGCTGAATCCTTGCAAGAGGCAAGTGCCTCGTGCGGGCCTCCGTCGCGGGAAGGTGTCGCCAGTGCTTAAAATGGGAGAAGAGTAGTAGGAAAAAATGGGCCCACTCTAATATTTAACCAAAATGCTGAAAAGAAAAGACTATACCAGTGAGATTATGACTATAGGGGTACGTGCTGTTTTACGTGAAGACGGGACAAACGATTCCCGAAGGATTCCCATGTCACCATCTTATGTAATTCTTAAGTGTGCTGAATTAGTAGTTGCCGCTTTATTTATGCGGGCCTTCTTCTATGCTTATCTCGTCTTTAGTTTTTAGCGACAAGAACTATTTTAGGCCGCAAATGGTGGGTGGCTACCTAGCTGTTAGATAAGGCTGCCAGTGAGAACGGATGCCCTAAGACATCAATACTGAAGACAACGCTCATACATGTTACGTAGTAAGATCTCCAAACTGGATAAGAATCCGGACATCTCGCTCCGTAACCACATAAAATGACACAAGACACTGGTTAATTTTCACAAAAGCATTTTTAGGCATCTGATCCATCGTTATGGTGGGGGTAAGATAGACGAATACCCACCGTAAATGTCCTTCCCGTGAGTGTGTGGCAGATCTAAATATCGTGCCCAGACATTCTTACAGAATTCGGTGGGGGTGCGCATCTCGCCCGTCACCTGGTCCTACGGAACTAATCGGTAAATCGTTAAATCGTTAAATACAAGTTGCCCAGTTTTGCACTGCGGTGCGGGAGGTTTGTTCAGCAAATGAAAGAGAAATAATAATTAAGATATGTTTGCGCAGTGCTTTCCTAAATTAGCAGAAGTGCTAACTACTAAGTATCCGAAGATACGGAGGGAATGTATGTGATACCACACCTTGGCCATCACCGCTCGGAAACCCCAACAGTTTCCCAGGGTCGGATCAGCCCATGGTGCGGAGAGGGACGTCCACACAATTAAGAAGCCACAAGGCTTAGTGGAACATGAAGAGAGACAATGTCTTAGAGATATGAATCTTACCGGAGTGTGGGGCTAAATTATCGCAACTACCGGTAGAGAGGTGTATACTACAGATTTCTTAGCGAACAAATTGTCTCTAATCATGTTAAACCTATCCTATCGAGCTGAATAGAAAAGGTTTTTAGTCGGTAGCATGCCGGGCTAAACAAAGTTATAGCACGGACAGCGACCTCAGTGAAAGATTGTTGGTGGCAGGAGAAAGTGCTGCATATATAAGTGTTGCTGTATAGTGTTTCCTACGTGCACTGCAGTCCTATATTTTCTACAACTAAGCAAAAGATACGAACTGATGGCCACTGGCCATATATATATATAAACTAACCAGAACAATCAATACAGTGTAAAATGATCAGAATTATATAGGTTTAGTACAGGTTAAGGAACCTACTACGGTGCGGTTAGTGAAACACTTTACAGAAAATGAGCATAACTATAAACATATACAGAAATTATAACTAGTGGTCCTAAGACCGTTACGGTACCTTTTAGTCATCGGGACCGTTTATACGGGTACGATATAATTAGAAGAATACATTTACCGGGATAATTAAAATGTTAAGTATAGTTACTTGAATAATCGGTAGCCATTCTTAAGTTTGGCTATCATGTTACTGAAATTGATACATCATTCTTAGTTTGACGTGAGTTGATGCATTCTCAGGAAGCTGGAAAGTTCCCGCAGGTTGGTTCCCGCAAACAGGATTCCTGCAAGCTGCTTATGACGGGAGCGGATCGAACTCAGGACTGTAATCACAATATAGAATGTCTAACGAGTAGGCAGTAAGAGATACAACAGCACTGCTGCTGTGAAGAAAGTTCCCGTACACCGATGGTATTGATGGAAGTTGACAACAACCCAGTCACAAGCGGGAGTTGTTAGATGCAGATGAAGATACAAAACAAAGCGTTAACGGTGCGGGGTACGTCGGCCAGCTCTGAAGACGTACCGGGCAAAGTTTTACTTGCTGCGGTCGAAAGTTAGAAGAGCCTGCACGACATCAGTGTGGGGACGGTTAAATAACCACTTTTTGGCGTGGCCGGCAGATCCGGCGAGTCATCCACCAAAGAACATCGCTGCCTCTACATCTGTAGAATCACATTTTCAGGCCATAAAGCCCTCACAGCAAGTTTGTGTTCCGAAGTAGCTCTTGATATATTCGTGAACAATAACTAGAAAGTTCCAAAATTGCTTTTAGTGCGGTGGGCTGGAGTACTGTTGGCTACGGGAGAGAAAC
Organism: Chaetoderma sp. LZ-2023a; assembly: GCA_034401795.1. Lineage (NCBI taxonomy): Eukaryota > Metazoa > Mollusca > Caudofoveata > Chaetodermatida > Chaetodermatidae > Chaetoderma > Chaetoderma sp. LZ-2023a. The sequence goes on from CM067359.1 coordinate 161,042,793, forward strand.
CAACAGAAGGCGAAGAGATCTGCGCAATGTCGTTCCGATCGTAGCTGGAACAGGTCCAACCTATTCGGCCTCTGGCAGAGGATGCTCCCGATCCCTGGATCGCGCCTCCTATTATACTACTTGTGACGTCACAGGCGCAGGCTCCAACCAATCATCGGTCAAGCAACAGCCAATCAGCGCGTAGCTAATAATAATGCAGTCGAATGTTCTAGAACATTCTAGAAGTTCTGCCTCCACGTGGTTATGACGTCACGGCAATATTTTGAAGATAATCAAAAGGGGTTTTCCGTGGATAACTCAGCTATTTCTTAACCGATTTTGAAATGGTTTACAGATTTAAAAAGCCTGTCGAATTCTGGTCTTGATCAATGGCAGATTCGGCGGGAACAGGTAATTAAAAAGGATTACAAGGTACCATCTCGGTACACTAAAGCGTCATCCCATCTTGGTCGTAAACTACGTGCTCTGTTAAAATAGTATCTAAGCGTACGCATGCGCGCTATGCACTTTAACGGACTTTCTCTCATAGGCTCATATACGCTTATGGCTATACCCAGGGGGGCGTGTTCAGGGAACGAGTCCAGGACGGGCGGCGCGTACGCAGCTTGGATGGTCCGGCCGGTACCCGCCCGGTCGATCCCAACTACAATATGAATGATTGATACACTTTGACTTGTAGACCCGTCACATACACATAGATATTTGAGTTGTTACACTCAAGGGCCTATGGCCTATTGGGAAATATCGATAACATTTTCTCCTCACTCGCCATCAGTATTTTGCCTGGGCTTCATTGAAAAGGTCAGGAACTTACATATAACTTTTTAAGCACAGGTTCATTGCACTTTGTTAGAAGCTCTTGTTGTGTTCGAATTTGCGCTTGCAATATAGTAGTGGGATACATTTGGCTCTTAAATCATTATATTTGTTGCATTTATAAAGAAAGTGATTATCATCAATGCGTTCGTTACAAGTTGTACATAGTCTGTTTTGTCTATCAATTTTCGACCATCGTCCGGTCTCGAGCACATAAAGCGAAGCTATGCGAGTGAGCGTATGTTGTACGATGGGTTATGGCCGGCTTAGCTATTATAAGGATTAATCCTAATAGCCAAAAACTCAAATTATTTGGTCTAGTCAGGTGCAATTTGTTGATCAAGAGAAGACTATTTTTTTCACAGAATTACCACTGGAATGACTGGTTCGGTGACAGAGCCAGTCATTTTAGTGCTACATTTGCAAAAATAGTCTTCTTTTGGCATACTAATGGACATTCGTCAAGATCCATGTATCCATGTGGCCGTTTCTTGGTATAGGCTTGGCTATTAAAGGGTTAATATAACAGAAGAGGGGTTAAAGAGGCTGTCTAATCAAAAGTGTGACTGTACCACAAGCGTGGCATCGTCCTATTGCATGATCTCGCCCCTCTGGATCCGCTCCCGTATCGAGTGGGCGTGTGTTAGTACGATGCAGGAGTTGTGGGTTCCGAAATGGCGATGGGGCGATTCCATCACCTTATGAATCGTGGCTATATATTCTTCCTACAAGAAGTTCATGTTAGTGCTCCATCGATTCGAAGAGGGCCGAATCACGCAGGAGAATAAGTCTTAAGTTAAAGTATTCTTCGGGAGCAATATACGTTATGATGTATTTTCATACTACGCACTTCGAAATAATCCCGTTGTTACTTCTTATCCAATTGATATTTATAATTTGCTCGTTGGGATATCACACTGTATAGATTTACCGCAGAAACAATAAGTACACCGAATACAATTATATTTATTATAAAAGCCTTTGTATACTTTACTACATACATACGAAACTAAACCTTCACAATGCAGATTACTAGGCCAATACTGGTTCAATACCGGACCAGTAAACTGCGCTTTCCCTCAGTGTATGACTCATATAATAGCCCCACCAGGAAATTACTAATAAAGTGGCACTATCACTTAGGGTTCGTACTCATTTACAAGGCTAAATTCACTAACTTTCCAAACACGCCAGGAAAAAGGTTACACAATTTCACTACGTAGACGACCACAAGATGTGGACAATTAATAACTATTGAATTCCTGACATGCCTTTTAACATGAAAGATGTCTAGGACCACTGGCATACACTTTTGGCCAATCCGCGGGGAAACAAACGTAAACCGAAAATGGCAGTAGCCTTTCAGGAATGTGATTTTGTTCTCTGAGAAGTGTAACCACGGCGCTATAATGCTAGATAACAGCTCGTTATATAGGTCCACACGGCACAACCCGGACATTATTGTCATTTCCTTAAGAAAACATTGCACAGCTTCCTAAGGGAGTTCTATCGAGTAAGCTGTTGCCAAATTAGTGTTTGTATGAGAGTTTTATTGAATAAGTTAGTCGGCCTTTGCTGGCTGCTGAACCATTCTTCCAAATACGGTCATGATTGCCATAGAAACATGTGTTATAATTATTGGGACCACTTCGTAATTTTAGGATACAACTCTATATGTGTGAGAGTTATGACTTAAGCGATTTATGATTTACTCTATGTTAAGACGGGAAACAAACACAGCGCGTACGGAATCAAATATTGGCTAAGTAGCCAGGTTCGAAAATTAATTGATGATTAAGTGTTAGGTAAATATATCTCTTTAACGTGTAGGCTAGTCAGATGAGTCTGCAGTTTGAAGTGAAGCGATCACGAGACAGATTAAATACACGTGGGAGAGATCGAACTGACAATTTTAGACTACACCTATATAATTATCTTATCAAATGTCTTCCGTCAATATATGGGATACATTGAATGATACTATTGCCTATCTATGTTGAACATGATCGTCCATGGGCGTAGCATCTGCCGCTGAACACGTATCCAGTAATATATTAATAGGTCTACCACGATCATAATACAGCCGATGGAGGGATTCGTTCGGTCAGTCGAGTATCTTATGCCATGATCAAACCAAACCACCAGCTGACGTCACAATCAAATGACATAAGTCCTAACAAGCAAAGGCAATGATCTGACTGTAACCGTCTAAATCGAATGTCGTTGACGAATTTACGATTTAGTACACATTTTCTCGGGGGTTTTGCAACAACTTCAAGGCAAATTAGATTCAAAATAGACAACAGCTTACCTATATAGATACTTTGAGCCAAATCGGATAAGCAGGTTTTTTTAGATATTGCTTCTGTCACGCACGCGGGCATGCAACCAAACAGGCAGGAGGCAGACAGGCAGGCAGGCAGGCATGTGCACGCGCACGCACACACACACGCACGCGCGCACGACTTTTTCATTTGGCGAGTCTACATCGCATGAATATATTAAGCCCATGGTGTGTTCGTTAAGATAGACTCTAGGAAAGTCCAGTGGCCTCTATCAATAGGCTGGCTAAGAAAGCAGAACTGAGTAAGAAACGAAAAAAGATAGGAGAGCTAATGTTATCATAATGTAGTGCAATTTACAAGCAGACTATCACATCGAAGCTCAACACCAGCCAAACATCTACTTGCATTGCGGGCATGGTTAAGCCATATTTGAAAATGTGTGTGATTCTTAGCTTCAGAGGTTGGCTCATCATACCAAATTCAGGGAAGACATGGCAATAAAATTGATTGTTTCAATTCCAAATTTAGGTTCCAGCAGATAACGAGGCATTGCTTCCGAACTTTTATATATAGCTTTATTGTAGCGACCTAATAACTAGATATGTTGTTACGGGAGAGATATCCAGAACCTCGCCGATCAATCACAGCGTAGCCAGAGAGTTAAATAAAGGTTTGGATTAGAACTATCGCCAAGATAGCTACTGAATTCACCCTTAGTATACTAGTAGCAGTTCACCACATTATTCCCCCTTTACCATCAGCATAGCCTAACTCTATTTCACCCTCCCAGAGTATCCATCCATCATCTTACCTCGTATGACGTCATAATCCGCTCAGCCTGTGTATGATGACGTCACAATCAGTACGTCACAAGGGGTTCCATATAGACGTCGTCAAATCTCAAATAGTCCGACACGTTGTATGAATTGTATGTCTTTGTAATTCTTTGCTATTTAATAAGCATGCTGTTGAATATTTTGAAACTAATTTGACTGGGCGCTGTGGTGTCTTAGGCAGCAACAGCACCCAGTCAAATTAGCTTCAAAATATTCAACAGCTTACCTGTGTAGATTTCTGGAAAATGATAGTCAGGGTGTTCAAAGATCGATCGATCCCAACACGAGCGAGGTGTGGGTGAAGCTTAGCTAGATATGGGCGGGGTATAGCCATTGCATCTCATTCCACACAAAAGACCACACATCGACCACGGGGCAGGTCTACTAATGTATACACATGCGTCTAACTTCATTATTTCAGGGAGGAACATATGCATGGGACCTGGGAACTCAAGGCTTGCTTTTAGCTGCCTTTTCTTTTGGTTACTTGGTGCTACAAATTCCTGGAGGCTTGTTCGCTGACAAGTTTGGAGGTAAATGGCTACTCGGCATAAGTATGCTCATAAGCTCTGCACTGACCTTGGTTACTCCGATTGCTGCAGAGACAGGAGTGGCTTGGATGTTAGCGGTTCGAGCAATCAGCGGATTAGCACAGGTGAGCTATTGGCACTATGTGTGTGCGTGTGTGCGTGAGTGAGTGCATGTGTGTGCGTGTGCGTACGCATGCGTCTGCATGTGTGCGCGTGCGTGCCCGCATTTATCCATCACTCACATGACGTCATAATCCTCTACGTGACGTGTAGGGTAACGTCATAATCAAGTACTTCATGAATGACGTAGATAAGTTTGTCACGAACGCTTAATTGATGACGGACTAAGCGTTGTTGTACGAATTGTATGTTTTTACTATTTAACAAACATTATTTTGCATATTTTGAAACTAATTGGACTGGGCGTTATGGCAGTAACAGCATTCCATTAAATTAGTTTCAAACTATTCAACCGCTTACGCGTATAGTTTTCTGGAAATTGATAGTCAGGGAGTTCAGGGATCGATCAATTCCAGTACTGACAACGTGTGGGTGGAGCTTAGCTAGAGATGGGTGGGGCAGAGCTAAAACTGAATGCCACCATTAGTCTATTTCTATATGCACATTGTCTAGCGATCACCAGACCATCGTGTTCATGTTCATGTAATGTATCTTTCCTGTTTATCCATCCATCACATTTTACAACTTCTCTCTTTATTATGTAGCAATTATTATGTACCTTTCTAAGGTGGTCTTTTTAGTCAACTCTTATCAATGGCCATTTCCAGAGTAATGACGTCATATGACGTCATAATGAGCTAAGCGGCGTGTACGATGACGTCATACTCATTACGTCATAAATTCTATATGGCCCGTCTTTAATAGTTCGACACGGTGTATGTGTTTACTATTTAATAAACATGCTGTTGAATATTTTGAAACTAATTTAACTGGACGCTGTTGCTGCCATATCCCAATCAAATTAGTTCCAAAATATTCAATGGCTTACCTGTATAATTTTCTGGAAATTGATAGCCAGAGAGTTCAGAGATCGATCAATCCCAACACGAGGGAGGTGTGGGTGGAGTTTAGCTAGAGTTGGGCGGGGCATAGCTAAAATGGAAAGGTCCAATGGTGGACATAGGAGTCCATTGCATTACATAAACATAACAACTTGTTAGATAATTAAATTGTCCGCAACGAAAACACACATTAATGGAGGACTCCTATTATAGCGATGACCCCCCCCCCCCCCCCCCACCACACCCACCCCCATCTCTAGCTCCACCCACACTTTGCTGTGTTGGGATCGATCGATCCCCGATCTGCCTGTCTATCAATTTCCAGAACACACTACAGTTAAGCTGTTGAATATGCTATGGCAGCAATAGCGCCCAGTCAAATTAGTTTCAAAATATTCAACAGCATATTTATTAAATAGTAAAGACATACAATTTGTACAGCAATGCTTAGTCCGTCGTCAATCAATTATTCGTAACGAACTTATTGCGTCATTCATGACGTGTTTGATTATGACGTCATCATACACGTTACATACTTTATGACGTCATATGATGGGTGGATTTAACTATAAAGGTCCTTACGACTGACATGCATGTTTAATTCATTTCCCTTTTGGACTGGCATCTGTTGAATATTCTGAAACTACGCGCAGCAACCTGAGCCCCGACCGAGTCAAATTAGTTCTAAAATAATCAATATCATATCTGTATATTTACCATGATATTTAGATTCTAGGAATTCAAGTTTTCAAGTTTCAAATCGAGTCCAGCAATACGCGAAACAAGTGTGTGGAGCTTAGCTAGAAACGGGCTAGCATTGCTAGAATGGAGGAATAACATTTTAGGTATGCCCCGCCCATCTCTAGCTAAGCTCCACCCACTGCTCGCCAGTGTTAGGATCTCTGAACTCCATGACTATCAATTTCCAGGAAAATATAGAGGTAAGCTGTTGAATATTTTGAAACTAATCTTACTGGGTGATGTTGCTGCCATAGACAGCTAAGCAACGGTGATAATAAAGCCATACAATTCGTACAACAATGCTTAGTCCGTCATCAGTTAAGCGAGGAGATCCCCAGAACCCACCCCACCCCCTTCTGGCTTGCCTTCTGGTGATTTGGAACAGGTGGTCCATCCCAATTACTCTGCCGAGGACCAAGATTACCATATAACGGCCCTTCTTGTTAGTTGGTTTAATGAAGAGATGTTTGATTGGCTGATCAGATAGCTGACGTCCTTTGGAATGTTTGGTTGGTAAATTGGATATAGCGAGAGAGAGACAACTTTCCCAGACCATGTCTGTTAGATTGGCTCTATGATGATTACAAGTATACGTACTGCTTCTAGATGTTGTCGCGTTTTTCTTTAAACCGTGATTCTTTGTTTTGTCAGCAGTTAACCCCTCTTGTGTCAACTTAACCCTTTAATGGCCAAACTGACCAAAACAACTTTGCAGTGGTCTTCAGACATTGCATATGAAAGGTCTAGAGAAGAGTATTTTTAAATATTTACCACTAGAATGACTGGCTCGGTAACCGAGCCAGCCATTCTAGTGGTAAATTTTCAAAAATACTCTTCTCTCGGCCTGCAGATAGACACTGGTTAAGTAAAGACTTTAATTTTCTTTACCATTACCCCTTTAATTGTCAAGCCGGGCCGAAAAAAATTTAGTAGTAAATCAATAGTCTTCTAAAATTAAAATATCTTGAAAAATATTGACGATCAAAATGTTCAATTGATATATCAAGTAGTATCTTGAGCGCTTTCCTGCGCTGCTAACACATGCGGGGTAAAGTTTAATAACATATTCAAGTCTATCTGATTTAGTTTCTGTTTTCCAGGGTGTCACATTTCCTGCCATGTATTCCATGTGGGGACGTTGGGCACCACCTCTGGAGAGAAGCAAACTAGGTGCCTTAACATTTACAGGTATGACCGGAAAAAATATAAACTTATAGCACTTTATCATCATCATCAGCAGCGGCAGCGACAGCAGCGGTATCATTATCATTATGATAATGTTAATTCATATCTATCATCACCAAATCGTATCCCCACTTCTCAGACTAAATGTGTGCTTTGTTTTCTCAAGGCGCATCTGTTGGCATTGTGGTCACTTTCCCAGCGGCAGGCTACTTGTGTGAGTCGAACATGTTCCAAGGTTGGCCCTTAGTCTTTTATGCTACAGGTGAGTTTATCTAGAACATATGAATATGAAAATAATGAATGAAACAACAAGGATGATTGGATGAATGATGATGATGATGATGATGATGATGATCACTGTTTTCTGCGGCAGTATTAGTTTGAAAACAGCATACAGCTGCAATCATGCCTTCTTTGGCCACAGTTTCTTGTTCTCGCTAGAATACTTAGCTCCCTCAGGTTCGTCTTACACAGGTCACGTCATATGAGCATGGGTTTTTGGCCAGAGAGGTCGGTAATCCATGGATCAACATTTGCCACAAGGCCTGGAAGGCAATGCTTCCAGTGACGGAACGTGTAACGATGCCAACGATGCTGCTCTTCCTCGATTCCTCTCCGCCACACAGCAGGATATCTTTGTCACTGACTTCGTCTGTCGGGGATATGTGTACATGGGTAAACACTGTTTTGGCTTCGCTCCTGAAGAGGTTCACATTTTTAATTGCCCCGCTGCTATAGGATATTAGTGTGGTTGGTCGTTCATCTCCAGTGTTGTAAAATGGGATGGTTCTAAACCACGACAGTTTTCAATTAACAAAGGTCCAAGAGATCTATTGCAATCTGCATGAATAGGCAGATAAAATTTCACTTGTTGAGATGTGCATCAGGATGATCAGCAGTGAGGGCTTGTAATATTGAGTGAGAGTCCATGAAGAAGACAGCTTTCTTGGGTTTGCGGTCCGATATTGTTAATGTCAGTGCATCATTATTTTGGACGAGGGCTTCTGCTTTGATGTTTGAGCAAATGGTTCCATATGGGTATGGAACATGGTGCTTGATCCATGGATAATGCGCTTCATAGCTTCCATTTTGTGTTTCATTCTTTGCTGAATTATTGCTGATATGTGTCCTAGATTTCGGAAAGGTAGCATCGATCTATCCCTTCCAATGTTAGGGTACTCAGTGTAGTATTGATCTGATCTCCATTTACCGTGGTACTGTTTCGAATGGCAGCCTGGAGATTGTCAACAATCCAGCTGCTACTAAGTTACTCACAAATGTTTATATTGGTTTCTAAAATACAATGAGTTTTGTCATGCCTTGTGATTTCGAGAGTTTCTACGTCAGTTGGTTTTATTTCATCGCAGAAATAAGCATGCATTTCATTGTACCAAGGGTTGTCCTCAGGCCTAGATTTGAACATCCCGTTTGGTAGTGTTGGACCGAGCAACTTTTCACCCATGCACTGGTTCCACACTCCAATGCTGGCATCATGTCACCGCTGTATGTTTAAGTACTTTGTACTTGGCCCCTAGTGAGTTTTTGAAAGCGTGTTCAGTTAGGCAAGTTTCTTGACACGCCTAGCTTTCATAGCCATTGATACAATGTGCTGTTTCCATATGAAACGGGAGTCTATTTTTACCACCCCCCCCCAAGAAAGGCTCACCTGTCGTTTGTGGAAGGATTATGATGCCTAGTTTCATATTGCAGCTTTCTTATGATGTTGAGCGTGAGACAACGCTGCCCTGTGAAACACCTCTCATCTTCACACTGTGGTTGGAGTTGACACGTTTGAGTGGCTACTTTGACTTAATTTGGATTCTAAAATTTGAATTCTAATTCGCTCAACATCTGACTACGATCAACACCATATGTAGGCTGTAGTACTTGTAATGATATATCATCCTTGTTCGCACAATGATCAGTAAATGCCAGCACATCTATGGTAAAATGTTATCTAATATACTCTTCACATATAATAGCTAAATCCAGTCTATCAACCAATCATATGAGGTCATAATCAACTACGTCACATGTAGCATAACATCATAATAAATTATGTCATGAATAACGCAAACAAGCCCGTCATAAACGCTTAACCCCTCTTGTGTCAACTTAACCATGTAATGGTTAAAATTAAAACATCTTGAAAATATTGACCATCAAACTGTTTAATTGATAAATCAAGTATTATTATGAGCGCTTTGAGGCGCTGTTGACACGAAAGTAGTTAATAGTCCGTTAATTTGTACGAAGTGTATGTCTTTACTATTGAATACACATTCTGTTGAATAAGCTATTTTGAAAATAATGTGACTAAGAACACACAGTTAAATTAGTTTCAAACTATTCAACAGTTAGCCTGTATAGTTTTCAGGAAATTGAGATTCAGTGTGTTCGATCGAGCCCAACATGAACAAAGTGTGGGTGGAGCTTAGCTAGGGATGGGCGGGATATGGCTAAAAGCCTTTCAATAAATCAAATAAGCCGTCAAATGATATTCAGCCACTTGATATCATAAACTAATATCTTTGCACGCATGTTGTGTTTTTTTGCAGGTGGTATGGGTATAGTATGGTTCCTGGCTTGGACATTGTTGGTATATGACTCTCCAGAAAAACATCCCTGGATTTCTATTACTGAGAAAAACTATATCCAGAAATCGTTTGATGAGTATCAACAAAATAGCACCCAAAATGTGAGTGTTAAATTACTAAGATTATTTAATGCGCCGCATTGTATACATGCGCGTGTCGCTGAAGTATGTCACCGCATTTTGTTTGTATGCCTAATGAATAGATCCGCTCTGTCACTCAAGTATATGACGTCATGGTCAATGGACATTTCCATTTTTAGCCATGCCCGCCCATCACTAGCTAAACTCCACCCACACCTCGCCGTGTTGGGATTGATCGATCCCCGAATGCCCTAGCTATCAATTTCCTGAAAACTATACTGGGAAGCTGTTGAATATTTTGTAACTAATTTGACTGGGTGCTGTTGCTGCCTATGGCAGCAACAGCGCCCAGTCAAATTAGTTTCAAGATATTCAACAGAATATTTATTAAATCGTAAAAGTAAACAATTTGTACAACAACGCATAGACTGTCTTCAAATATGCGTTCGTGACGTACTTATCGACGCCATTCATGATGTCATTCACTATGATGTCATTCTACACATCACGCAGTTCATTATGATGCCATATGATGGGTGGGTACTCTGGAAAGGTGAATTACGCCACGTGTAAGGTGATGTCACAATCAAACTGCTTAATGAACCGTGAGACCCACTACGATACATACAAACGAGCGCGAATGCCCTATCTATATTCACTTATGATTTTAAGCAATTGTAAACAACCAACTAACTTCTAAAAGGATATTGCACAATTATATATAGACCTATATATCTTAACAAGTATTATAAATTAAAATTATTACTGATTATTATGAAATATGAAACAAGCTTTAGAGAGGTCAACGTGAGCTCATACTAAGCGAGTGTCATAAATTTCTTATGAATTTCCGAGTTTAAGATTATATTTATGGCATAAGTTATTATATGGGATTTCTAGGTGAATCTGATCATTTTCTGTCCTTTATTGCATTATCTGTGTTTCTGGCTGACACGTTACACTACTGCGCGTCCTGACCAATGGACAATACAGTGACACATTAAATGCACCATCTTATGATATCAGAATTATGACCGAGTGAATTTGCTAGAGTTTCATTTAATTTTTTCCTAAAATTTCATGATTTCACAATAACAAAAGAAAGCTACAACCGGTATTATTACGTTATCGATGTTAGGGAATGTGGTTAGTATCGAGGTCATCATTCACTTACAGGTAAGTCATACGGTATTGCGTGCATTGCAATACATTGTATTCAATCTATGTCACTAGCGCCTGACGGCATTACAGTTTAGTATGAGATAAATTGTTATGTAACAATGGAATATTGATCGTTATCAAAATTAGTTTAAAATTAAAACATATTTCAGAAAATTACAGTACCATGGAGGTCAATTTGGACATCAAAACCTGTGCTGGCTCTCACAATAACCCAGGCGTGTTCTGCATGGGGCTTCTTCATATTCCTAACAATGCTACCAACGTATATGCAAGAAATACTCAAATATGATATTTCGCAGGTAACCAGAGGCAGAGTTCAATGATTGATTGATTGATTGATTGATTGATTGATTGATTGATTGATTGATTGATTGATTGATTGATCAGTAGTATAACTTAACCCTTTAACAATCGAATTTCTTCAAGGTAATTAAAATTTTCTCCTACAAAATATCCATTTACAGACCATGAAAAGACTATTTTAGAAAACTTACCACTGAAATGACTGGCTCGGTTATTGAGCCAGTCATTCCAGTGGTAAATTTTCAAAAATAATATTCTCTTGCTCTGAGAAATGGACGTTTCTCAAGACCACTGCAAAAGTAGTTTTTGACTGATATGAGGGTTAATACTTGCCCTATTTTCCTGGGCTATTAATCAGTTGCCCCGTTGGGCCAAGTAGTTTTCTGGAGTAATCATACAATGTTTCTGTCACGTAAAAAGCCGAGTCTGGTACCGTACCCAACTGAAATAACATAGACCGTACACTTTAGATCTTGAAATCACACTGAAGATTTCTATTTCAAAAGAACCATGCAAATTTAGTTATATATTTTGACTAATAATATGATCTTTATTTGTTGCTGCCTTAAATATTTCGAATCACGTTGACTGGAAGATGTCGGAAGAATATTTTGTAAATTAAAAAAATTCTTATATGTGAGTTTTAAGCTTTTAAAATTTTATCTATGACAGCCAGCTTGTAAGAAATCATACTCTATGTTTTATTCAGATCAACTCACAACCATTTAGAGCAACTAATTTTGACAGTAAGTTGCCATAACGACAAGCATATGAAAAGTGAAAACGTTAATTTACGCAATTGTTGATGTTTGATTTAACGCCTTGAACAACAAATAAACAGATAAGAAAACCCCATTTAAATTTTTTTACACAATCCGTCGAATACCACAGTAACTAGTCAGATTAATATCCAAATAGTTAACAGGTTAGCTGGATGTGTCTTGAATTTGAGATTCCGTGGCATATTCAATTTCAAAACAACAATACAAATACGTTGTTTCACATTTTATGATAGTTTGACGTAGGCGTTAGCTAAGCCTAGTTCATATTGAGAGATCGAGTTTAAAACGCGTTACTACTAAAATCTATTAAAACCACATGGTAAATTTAACCAGCATTTGTATCTCAGGTCGTTCTGGTTCCGGGAGATTCTTGGAGCCGGGACAATTTCCGGGAAACCTTTAATTGTCTCTAAATCTGAGCATACACCAAAGTGTTTCTGAAATATTTCCGTGTATAATAAAACCATATTTCCGAAATTTATTTCAAAGACAATTTTTCTGAAACATTTTCTGTAGTGTAATTTTCAGAAACAATCTTCAACTTTTGGAACGTTTTAAAAAACTTTCAATTGTTTGTTAATCTCGCGGCGAATCCGGTAAGGTGGTGGCCTGGCTTGCTTAACCCTCTTGTGTCAACGTGTTATTATAATGATAACACCGCCTCTTCAGTAGTCTTGAGGTCTGTCTATTTGCAGGTCAAGAGAAGACTATTCTTGAAAATTTATCACTGGAATGAGTGGCTCGGTTAGTGAGCCAGTCGTGCTAGTGGTAAATTCTCAAAAAGAGTTCTCGTGGCCTGCAAATGGACGCTGACTAAGCACAAATTTAGATTTCCTAAACGATTAACCCTATAATCGCCACGCCGGTCAAAAGATCAACTCTTTGAAAATATTTTCCTAAATTCCAATGGTAAATATGCACAAAAAACCCCAGTTCTTTGGCCAGCAAATGATCATTCACTGAGCAAATATTTGAATTTTCTTTTAAAATTGTGACAAATGAAAGGGTTAATTGATCAAAAAGGAGAATTTTGAGCGATTAGAGGCGCTGTTGACTTTAGAGGGGTTAATAACAAGTTAGCGAACTGTAAGGTTTTCGCAACAAAGGATCTGAATATCTACTTAGGCCCGATTTATGTCGAACTTCTCTTGTGCCGTGCCAGCTAAATCTGCCTGAAAATGACACTATATAAATCAGCCAGTCGTTATTAGCACAGCGAGACAGAAAGTTCGACATATAAATCGGGCCTTAGTGGCGCTGTGTGTTGAACAGTCTCAGCAACAATGTTTGCGGAAACTTTAAAGTTTCCGGAAGAAAGTTTCCTAAACATCTTGCTGCATCACGGGCAGATACACCATTTTCAAACACTTCTTTGAGTATTCCCCGAGTTTAAAATCGGGCATACACCAATAATTTTTAATTTTCAATTGAAACATTGTTTCATACTCCAGATATTACATTTTTCAGAAACATTGTTTTGGAAGGTTTGTTACAAGAATATCGTCTCGTTTCGAGATACACCAAGTAAAGCTTTGGAAATTTTGCACCAAAAGCTTAAAACAACTGAATGATCCCTGATGATAATGCGGGTTATTGGGTCAGTACTGGGCCTATACCGGGGAAATAACTGCCCCCCCCCCCCCCCAACCAAATTAGTTTCAAAATATTCAATATGTTAGCTGTATAATTACCATGAAATTTGGACCTGGAATTCAGGACTCAAAGCATATAAATCGATCCCAACACGCGGAAAGTATAAGCGGAGCTTAACTAGAGAGGGGAGGGGAATAGCTAAAAGCAGATTCATTCATTATCTCTAATTAATTACAGAATCACCAGTAAGACCATAGCGCTTTAAAGCAGACAGACCAGAAACGACAAATTATTTATGATGAGCTATATATTTCTTGTTAAATGTTTTGAAACTAATTTAGCTTCAGCAACAGATTCCAGTGTCAAAATAAACCGCTTTCCGTATAGGTGTCGCGAGGTTGAGACATTGGCATATTCAGGGAAAATGGTTAATTGTGTTTATATATATACATTTTTTTACAGAATGGCCTGTGGTCAGCCCTGCCTTACTTGTCAAATTTTATTCTAAGTTTCATCAGTGGCTATGTGGCTGATATTCTAAGAAAGTACTGTTTATCTACGACGAGCACGAGAAAACTTCTAACTGTTATAGGTGAACAGTAGCTAGTATGTCCATATTATAATAATAACCACATCTAACCTACTAATAACACAAACAAATTTGTCCATTATCCGCGTTGTTGATAGGCCTATATTTTTCAGCTGGGCCGCCGTAAGGTCAAAAAGTGTTTATTTTGGAAAACAATGTTGCTGATAACTGTTGCCGTTGCATTATAATTTTTTACCGTAAAATTGACATACGTCTTCAGGACCCCACAGACACACATCAACCCAAGTTCCCATTAGAGTTATTGAAACTGCTTCAAAACTGTCTATTTTAAATAAAATTTTGCTGAAGATGTTGCTGTTGCATTTTAGCCATTGGCCAAAAAATTGGCACACGTGTGTGGGACCAAATGGGCAAGGTCCCACCCATGATTGGAGCCGATTGCCCATGTAGAACAAGAGTTATTAAAGAATGCGTAAAATGTATATTTTGTCAACTGTTGATAAAAGCTGTTGCTCTTAGGTTTTGGACTCCAAAATTGGCATATGTTCCCGGGACCACATGGGCAACGCTCCACCCAGGGTTGGAGAAAATTGCACCACTAGAACAAGTGTTATTTAAGAATGTGTAAAATGTATATATTGAAAACTGCTGCTAAAAGCTGTTGCTGTTGCGGTTTAAAACCTTGAAATTGGCAAATCCTATCGGTCCCCCACGGGCACACTTCCCTCCAAATTTGGAAAAGATCCCTCCAGTAGAACCAGAGTTATTAATGTCTTAAGAACAAAACAACAACAACAACAACAAGCACCCCATGTTCGCATATACCCTTACGTCTATCGACGGGGGTAAAAAGATCCATGTCTAGTGATACCCCCCCGCACCAATATCTAGTTAACCCCTCAGTAGTGAAGGGAGTCGCTGGACGCTATTGTTATGCAAATGAGCTCTTGACCTATTTAAATACTATGTTCTGATTGGTTGTTCTAAATGAGTGTGTATACGCTATTGTTCTAAATGAGTGGGTAGATGCAATTGTTCTAAATGAGCCGGTAGACGCTATTGTTATGAATGACCGGCTGCAAGCTATTGTTCTAAATGTCTGGCTACAATCTATTGTTCTAAATGTCTGTTCACTATTTAAATGACACATGCATGTTAATGCATAATTAGATTAATGTGGGTTTTTTTAATAGGTTTTCACATGTGTAACTCTGTGTAATGATGAGCGTGTGCTGGCTGAACGATGAACGCATACCAACTGATCGTGTTTAATGTATTAATTAGGTGGGTGGCATGCCCCCCCCCCCCTACCCCTTCATGGTTAAAAAGATATTTTGAAACTAACTGGCTTCCTATGCCAAATTGTCGCATTGAACATGACTTTTGAATAATGGCATACTGCGCCATACTGTTGTGTAGGCTCATTTATATAGTTTGTATATTCTAATACGTCACTGAACTGAGGTTGGGTAGAAGAAGGTACAACTGCGTTAAGGAAACAGTCAGATATTTGCTGCATAATATTTGCATCCATCACGATGCCGTTAGGAGCGGGTATGATGTCACTATCTAAATAATCAGTTAGAAATTGATCATTATTGCTCAATAGTTCAGTGTCAGCATGCTGCAAATATTGATTAAGATTGTCATCAGTGAATGGAATGTAGGCAGATATTTGCTGCATAATGTTCTCCACGTTGTCGCTAGTTTCATTTTTTGCAATTTGCTGGTCTGTTTGATCGAAGATAGGCACTTGTCGTGTAGGCTCATTTATATAGTTACCATATTCCAATATACTGTCGTACAGAGGCTGGCTAGAAGAAGGTACACCAGCTTGCGGTAAACAGTCAGATATTTGCTGTATAATATTCGCATCCAGCGCGATGGCAGTAGGAGTGGGTACGCTGTCATTATCCAACAGATTTAATAGAAATTGTTCATTATTGCTCAATAGCTCAGGGTCAGCATGCTGCAAATATGGATTAAGATCGTCATTAGTAAGTGAAATACATGATGATATTTGCTGCATAAAGTTTGCCACGTAGTCACGAGTCTCGTTTTGAACAACACGTTGTTCTGTTTGATCGAAGCTAGGCACTTGATGAGCATGGTCAAGTATGCTTTCACATGGTGTCCGATACACATGTTGTGTAGTGTCATTGTTTAATGCCATGCGACCCTCATTGGCCATCTGCTGTAAGATTGCATTAATAGCATTCTCTTGTTCGTTTAGTTTATCATCCATAATTGTGTAAATAAATCGATATCCTTGCCCTGTAGGTGGGGCTTAGAATACACCTTCCGTATCCTCTGCGTGTCGTAAGAGGCGACTAAAGGAGGTAAGGGTGAGGTAACCCTGACAGAAACCTCGAGTGATGAAGACGGAGGTTCCAGGCCACACGGCGCACTCTAATAAACCATGGATCCACGCACTTAACGCTTATGATCATGTCGATAGTCACTTACAGGACTGGCGGTATGATCAGCGAACGAAAAGAAGAAAGAAGAAGAATCGATATCCTAACGCTAAATGGTCAAATATAGTTCACTACTTGCTTTAAGAAAGAAGATTACTATCGTGAGAATAAGTTCGCTATATATTGACAACTTCTTTATGCATTAAACTCTCATTATTTATTTTAACACAATTCTAATAACATCTTCAATCAATTTTATAGCATGTCGCAGTCGATACATGCGTTTATGTTAAATCATATCACTTTTATACTAACTAGAACCCATTTTGTTCATGCAGCTAGTCAATGTGCACTATTGTTCATGCAGGTGTCCGCTATTGTTCATAAGTGTCGGCTGTGCACTATAGTTCCAAAGTGGGCACTGCACGCTATTGTTCTAAATGACGGGCTGTGCGCTATTTTTCATGCAGGTGGCCGCTGGACGCTATTGTTCTAAATCCTGATTGCTCGAGATAGGGTCAAATGTCACATTAAAACCCATTAATCATTTTGACAGGAGAACAATAGTGCACAGCTGGTCACTTGCAATTCATATGTGACCATTGGATGCTATCATTTGCACAGTATGCCATTATTCAAAAGTCATGCCCAATGTGACAACTTGACATAGGAAGTCACTTAGTTTCAAAATATCTTTTTAACCATGAGTGGGGGGGGGGGGCCCGGTGCCCACCTAATTAATATGTTAAACACGATCAGTTGGTATGCATTCATCATTCAGCCAGCACACGCTCATCATTACGCAGAGCTACACATGTCAAAACCTATTTAAAAAAAATACATTAATCTAATTATGCATTAACATGCATGTGTCATTTCACATCAAGAGTATACTTACCTCCCTAATACTTTTGCTATTGCTAAATATTGGCGTTCACTCAATAAACACTCAGATTAAAAACAGTTAGGTGCCCCTACTGGGCAGGTAGACAGAGGGTAGTCCGGCGGATGCCAGCCCCACCACCGCGCATGCGCCGACTACTACTTCCTCTTTGCTAATTTATTGGCAGAGGGTTCACATGCTTTTTGTGCTTGTGCAAAGTTTTCACTCGTTCTGGGCTTATTTAGTCTTGTTGTGTGAGAGTATATCACCTGGATTATGTCTGAGAGAGCTACTTCGCGGGAGGAAGGCGCAGGATCCTTATATCAGGTGATTTCAAATATATTCTAGCGAGTTTTTCCCGTTGTAATGTGTTTCCGGGACTCGCGTTTACCGTGATAAGCGCCTTGTTTAGTTGGTTTATTTCAACTAGGTGCTATATAATACTAATCTCTCTTTGTGTTTATGTCCACAGGTCTAGGTGATGATATGTAATGGACATCACAGCATCAGATAGTTTGTTTTTCTCCACCTTGGTTCCATTTCCTACTAATACTGTTAGGTTATCTAACCAAAAAGTCTATGTCCAGTGAGTCGGAGGCCTAGTATAAAGGTCTTCTCACTTTGCCCTCTTGATCCAATTCCTTCCCCTAAGGTGGAGAGAGTTAAGAGGCGTGGTCTTGGTGGAGTGATACAGTGCATCAGGTGGATGGTTTGTCTATACCAGGTATCAGGTATCTAACTAATGATATGAGGTGATGTTAATTATTTGAAAAAATAATGACTGTATTTACCATTGTTATCATTGTGTATCTGATGGTGTGTAGTCTGAATATCCAAGTGAGGACGTTATGTTAGGAATACAATTCGTTCTTGCACTTAGATGCTTGTTGCGGACCGATTTAATTTTCTGTCATGGGATTGATGACGTCATAATCAGCCTTGCTCTTTATTTACATTTAAAGTTTTGTCCAACGCTGGTTTCTTATGGTTTCTGATCTTTATGATCTTTTCCCTCTCTTTAGTTGGTTTTGAGTTTTATCTAACCTTGACTAACTTGCTCATTGTCCTCGTCCTGTGTCCTGTTTCAGAGACCTGGTTGTCCGTCCTGTGGCCGGTTCCTAAAGGATCGTTTCGTCCCCCACTTATACTTTAGCTGTAGTCCCTGTGGACCACTGCTTAAGTGTGAGGTCTGTAAGCAATGGGGGGGCGAGCTAATGTCTGAGTTTCTGTGTTTACATGCTAAGGACAAGGTGGTGGAGGAGGAGAGGAAGCAGAAGAGAAAGGGTGTCAGTAAAAATGGTAAGAGGAAGGCCTCGTCCGCGGTGGATATGGAGGCCTTCCGGTCCGAAATGTTGGGAGAGATGAAGAGGACGATAAAGGATTTGGTCCCAGAGTTGCTTCGTAGCATGCTTCCTGGACCAGATCCTTTGTTGTCCTCAGCGTCTGCTTCAGAGCAGGTGATCCCCACCTCTGAGTCACTTTTCCATAGGTCGGTTACGTTGTTCGATGATTCAGAGGTGGCCCCATTAGTGGGGGTGATCCACGACCCTGGCAGCAGGCTTGGTGCCGCGCCGAGGGACCGTGGACGGCTGTTGCAGGAACCCGCGGGCTGCTTATCAGTCCAGGGGGATCCGCACGCCGCGGGTGCCAGTACCTCCTATGGCACCTTCCCTGGCCAGTCCGGGTTAGCTCTCTTTGCTGACCCGGAGTCTAATCTTTCTGGCCAGGAGGAAGAGGATTTCCTGCTAGGGTCACCGTCTGGGGACGTGACCATGGAGTACGACGTCTGTGCACCCCTCGCGGGGAATACGGGTGACGTATTCCATGGATCTACTCACGCAGGAGTAGAATTCACGGTCCAGAAGGTGGCCCTGGGCGGTGCTGATGGCCAGTGTTACCGCATACCTCGGCTTGCCGAGCGTGTCGCTGGTGCTGGCCGGGACCGTGGTGGGGCGGTGTCTGCCCCGCGCTCTACCACGGCGCCTGCTCCTGGTCAAGCCAGGGAGTTTAGCATGCCTGTTCTTTTGGGCCCGCATGCTTTCCCTGGCTTGCCAGCGGTATCAGCATATCCGCCGTCAAGCTCTGCTGCGTGCGCTCAGGAGGAAGACGAAGGCCCCCGTCTTGTAGAGCGCTCGCAGCTAGCCACGGAGGAGGATTGGTCGGACGCTTGCCAATGGCTGGTAAGTGATCGGCCAGATCTGCCCGTGGAGCAGTCGGCTAGCCAGCGTGACCACAGGCGGTGGTTAGCTGGTAAGGCTACTGCTAACACCATGCCATCTCTGCCGCTGGCTGAACATGTCGTTGACATGTTCGAGGCGGCGGAGTCGTCCATTAAGGCGAATGGGCGTCTCGCGAAGGCCCCTTGCGAGGTGGCCAGGCATTGCCGCATCGTGCCCCTGGACTACCAGCGGTACGGTGTGGTACCCAAGCCGAGCGTGGATGACCGCGTGGCTTTGGGTGAAGATGCGTGGCCAGGCGCCCGTTCTGACACGGGTGTTCTGTGTTCGAACGCGTTGCGTTCGGCAAATACGGCACTGCGTGATGCGGAGGAGAGTGGGAGGGCCTCGATTGCTGCTCTGTCCCACATCTCCCAGCTGTTACATCGTGCCAGCCGAGCCCGGCCACAGTCCAGAAAGCCATCCAGGATGGTATCAACCTGGCTCCGCGGGCGGTGACCAGGAGTGTCCGGGCGAGACGCACGTTTGCCTTGGACAATCTGTGCCCGTCCCAGGACCTGTACAATAGGCTACTGCGTACGCCTATGACAGGTCCTGGTCTCTTTGGATGTGAGGGATGCAGGCACCTCCAGGAGACGGTGACCCTGGTCAATAACCAGAGGGCGCTGCGCGAGCAGTTTGAAGTGCTCCGCCGTGTGAGCGTTCGCGCCGCACCCCCTGCGTATCCTCCCCTGCAGGCTCGAGGTGGAGGTGGCCAAGTCAGATGCCACCCGCCATCGCAGCATCGGCCTAGGCCGTGTGCGCTTCGGCCAGCAGTGAGGGGGGCGCAGGCTCCCCAGGCGCAGCCAGCCAGGCAGCCACCCGCGCACCGAGGTGCGCGTGGTGCTGGGCGTGGCGCGCGGGGATCTGGTCGTGGTAATCGTGCCTGATGGGCCGATTGCCACGGTGAGAACCACTCTGGTGTTTCTGGCGGAGGAGACAGTGCCACTCTTGCACTCCTTATGTCCACCTCTCTCCCTAGGTGGACCGGTGGGAGGCCGGCTGGCCGCCCACATGCAAGAGTGGGAACGGTTGACTCAGGACCGTTTAGTCTTGCGATGGCTTTCAGTCGGGTATCATCCCGATTGGATGACAGGCCCGCCGTCGCGACTGTCTCTCGTGCCAATCTGGACTCCGAATCCGAGAGATCCAGATCAAAGGTTGTGTATCGAGGAGGAGATAACTTCCCTCATACAAAAAGGAGCTATTCAGCCGGCACAAAGGTGTCCGGGCTTCTATTCAGCCGTGTTCTTAGTAACAAAAAACACCGGAGGGTGGAGACCAATTCTCAACCTCAAGCCATTGAACAAGTTCATAGAGACGCCCAGTTTCAAGATGGAGACTGTGCGCTCGGTGTTGGCGGGGTTAGAGAGGGGAATGTGGACAGCGTCGATAGAGTTGAAGGATGCTTATTTCCACATCCCCATAGCCAGGAGTTTCCGTCGCTTCCTGAGATTTGCATTCCAGGGCAGACAGTGGGAATTCAGGGTGTTACCCTTCGGAATTTCCACGGCTCCTCGGGTTTTCACCCGTGTGGTTCTTGCGATCACCGCATACCTCCGCAGGAGAAGCATAGCAGTCCACACGTACATAGACAACTGGCTGTTAAAAGCACACACCCAGGAAAGTTTATCGGCCAATCTGGAGATTGTTTTGAAGACTCTCACAGACTTGGGCTGGATAATCAATTTCCAAAAATCAGAGCTGACTCCATCCCAGAAGTTTGTTTACCTGGGGATGTTCTTCGATCTAGAGACAGGATATGTTTATCCTACTCAGGAGAGAGTTCAGAAACTCATCTCAGTAATTCAGTCAGTGTGCGACAGTCGTTATGTCCTGGCACAGGTTTACTTGAGAATGCTGGGGTTGATGGTTTCATTGGAACCAGTCATTCCTCAGGCCGCCTTACGCAGGCGGCCGATCCAGTTATTTCTCATGACACAATGGACCCAGAGTACAGGTTCGCTAGACTCGAACGTGTCAGTGTTGGCGCCTCTGATTCACCACCTGCAATGGTGGTTGAACACGGAGAATCTCTTGGTGGGGGTTATGCTAACCCCTCCCCACCCTCAGGTGACTGTGTATACAGATGCATCGATGGAGGGGTGGGGAGATTGCCTGGAAGAATCCACAATATCAGGGCTTTGGAATCTGGAACAGTCAAAAGAACATATCAATCTACTCGAGCTAAGAGCAGTAGTCCTGGGCCTGGAACATTTCTTACAGAAAGTTCAGGGCAAGATTGTTCTTATTCGTTCAGACAACTCAACAGTTGTGACTTACATAAACCGCCAGTGCGGAACGAAGTCGCCCAGTCTCTGTATGATGACATGGAGACTGCTTTGTTGGTGCCTGGATCACAGGATTACTTTGAAAGCAGTTCATATTCCAGGAAGGTTGAATCTGCTAGCAGACTCATTGAGCCGAAGGATGAGTGTTTTACCGACGGAATGGCAGCTAAATCAATGTGTGGCGGATCGTCTGTTCGACCATTAGGGGAAACCCAACATCGATTTGTTCGTAACGAAGAAGAATGCGAAGATGACGACGTACGTCTCTCCGATTCCAGATCCAAGCGCTTTCGCAACAGATGCGTTAGCTATCAGCTGGGGGAGAATGTATGCATACGCATTCCCTCCAGCAATCCTGATTCCAAAAATTCTTCAGAAAATCAGACAGGAGGAATGCCAAGTGCTTCTGATCGCCCCGGATTGGCCAAGCCGATCATGGTATACGGATCTGCTGGACCTTCTGGTCTGCAATCCGGTTCCTCTACCTCTGATGGACGACATTATCTTCCAGGGCAAGGCCCTTCACAACAATCCATCAATGTTCAGATTGACTGCGTGGATGTTGTCAAGGAATCTAGAATTAAGGAGGGCTTTTCTGAGCAAGCAGCCATGTTTATGGCCAAAGCCAGGAGGGGGTCAACCTCCAGAGCATATAACTATAAAATCAACAGATTTGCAGAGTGGTGCTCAAAAAGATGTATTAATCCAATGGATTCATCTATTCCGGTAGTAGCTGATTTCCTCTGTCACCTGTATGATGCCTATAGCCTCAAGCCTAACTCTATTGCTGGTTATAAGTAAGCTTTAATGACTGTTATTCCTTGCTTGGCTAGGAGGGGAAGTGATGAAATAAGTACATTAAATGTATTAATTAAAGGCATGGGCAATCTAAGACCAAGGAATCCCCCGGTGATTCCGTCTTGGAGTTTATTGCTAGTGCTTCAAGTACTAGGAGATAAGCCTTTTGAACCACTTAGTTCCATTTCTATGAAAATGTTAACTCTTAAAACTGTATTTTTAATTGCTGCGGCCTCAGCTAGGCGTAGGAGTGAGATTCATGCCTTATCAGCCGAGAATGACCGTTTTGTGGTTACAGGGGAAGGCCTTAATTTACTACCTAGGATTAATTTCTTAGCTAAAAATCAGTCTTTGAAATATCCAGGTCAACCTATTTTTTTGCCTGTTTTAACTAGATATGATCCTAATTCTAAAGCATGGTGTCCCGTTCGGGCGCTACTTCGGTACAAACAGCGTACTTCGGAGTGGCGGACCGATCAGTCAGCATTATGGTTGTCATATATTGAACCCCATGGCAGGGCGTCTAAGGACACCATTTCCAGGTGGATTGTAGAGTGTATCCAATTTTGTCACAAATCCGCCACTGGTAAGCAGGTTGACATAGCCAAGGCTCACAGTGTCCGCGGCGTAGTGACTTCCACTGCCCTATTTAATGGGGTCCCTGTGGGTGATATTATGTCCGTGGCTCAGTGGCACTGTGAGTCAAGTTTTACAGACCATTATCTCCGTGACACCTCGAATCCTCTCGCCTTGTCGATTTTGAAAAAATAATCGCTTATATGTTTTTGAGGAGGGTTTCCTCATTGCTTATATACTTCACAATTAATCAATGGAATCATCCACTTTTTGGGACTGCATCGGTCTTCTCCACTGGGAAGAGGATGACAGCTGCCAAGTTCAACAAGGTCAGTCTTGTTCATGTGTTGTTCATTATTGATTGTATTGTCACGTTACCTGTTTTTATTAATATGGTGATGGTTTGTGTTTTGATGTGGTTCATCATTGAGAGTATACGAAAATGGAGCCTTTTCGTCTCTGTCCTATAGTACATGGCACTGGTACCTAGAGAGCGTATAGGACATTGAGGTCATTCTAGTCTTCCTCCCAGGAAGGAGTGGGGGGGGGGGAGCGCATATGACATTCGGTCATCTCATCCATCGGTTGGTGTTAGCCGATGTTCATCAAATCCTGACTGTGTTTTCACACAGTTTCAGACGTTTAAGTTCCTTGAACGCGTGAAAGCACATAGGGAAGAGCTGGTCTTTTGACCTCGCCTCCCTCCCACCGAATTCCCTGTCGAATTCTGGCAATATCAAAAGTATTAGGGAGGTAAGTATACTCTTGATGTGAAATAAACGAAATCTAGGATTTCTTTTTTCACGAGAGAGTTGATACTTACCTCCCTAGATACGGACCCGGCCTCTCCACCCCACAGAGACTCGGTCTTCAGGCTCTTATTAGTTGCATGTGTGTCAGCCAATAAATTAGTCAGAGGAAGTAGTAGTCGGCGCATGCGCGGTGTTGGGGCTGGCATCCGCCGGACTACCCTCTGTCTACCTGCCCAGTAGGGGCACCTAACTGTTTTTAATCTGAGTGTTTATTGAGTGAACGCCAATATTTAGCAATATCAAAAGTATTAGGGAGGTAAGTATCAACTCTCTCGTGAAAAAAGAAATCCTAGATTTCGTTTATTTAAATGGTGAACAGACACTTGGAACAATAGCGTGTAGCCGGATATTTAGAACGATAGCGTGCAGCCAGTCATTCAGAACGATAGCGTCTACCTGCTCATTTAGAACAATAGTGTCTACACACTCATTTAGAACAACCAATCAGAACGCAGTATTTAAATAGGTCAAGAGCTCATTTGCATAACATTAGCGTTCAGTGACTCCCTTCACTACTCCCCTCTTGTGTCAACAGCGCCTCAAAGCTCTCAATATACCAGTATATAGGCCTATTAACTAACCATTTAACAGGCAAGATTTGTAAAAGGATGAAGAATGTGTTGCTCATTGAATGCAATCCATTTGCAGGCCAAGAGAAGACAATTTCTTTTAAAGTTTTCCAATGGAATTTACAAAAAAGTCTCAGTTGTCCTGTAAATGAAGGCTGTTTGAACATTGTATTGTCAAGAAAATTCAAATTTGTGCATAATCAGTATCCATTTTCAGCCAAGAGGAAACTATTTTTGAAAATTTATCACTGGAATGACTGACTCGATAACTGAGCCAGTCATTCCAGTGGTAAATTAAAACAAGGCAAATCAATAAATTGATGTATGCTCCATGAAGGCATACTCTGCAGCGAAACTGAATGGATAACCCCGAAGGCATATGCTTCAGGGAAAGGTTTGGAACTGTGGCTCAGAGACAGAGAAACGAACATATGGAGGCATGGACGAATTGGTGAATGGATAACCTAAGATGCATTCATGAAAAAAGAACAGACAGATGCATAGATTGACTGATCTAGTTTGGATAAATGCCCACCTTCTCGCTATGATGCAGTTACCCATATCAAATTTCATGATCATACATACAAAAGTGTGACAATTAGTTATAGTAATAAATAAGATGCATGCAGATTTCTATGACAAAAGTGCATCACTTAGTAATGGAAATGAAGAACCATGCAGCCACATGAAAGAAAATATTATAGCATTAGTAACATTAGGTCAGCATGACATACTTTTCATATTGTGCGGTGACACCTTCTCCCTAAGATGCATCCACATACAAAGTTTGGTGACCATATGTGAAAAATTCTTGAAACTATGGTCCGGACAAACATTTTCTGTGATATTCAGTCGACCATGAAAAGTAGGTCAGCATGACCTACTTTTGATACTCCGCAACCCTTTCCATATGATGTATCCACATACCAAGTTTGGTGACCATATGTGAAAAAGTCTTGAAACTATGGCCCGGACAAACATTTTCTGTGATATTCAATCGACCATGAAAAGTAGGTCAGCATGACCTACGTTTGACCTACTTTTGATACTCCGCACACCTTCTCCCTATGATGCATCCACATACCAAGTTTGGTGACCATATGTGAAAAAGTCTTGAAACTATGCCCCGGACAAACTTATATATGGTGAACGGACGGATGGACGGACGCACGGACGGATGGACAACGCTCCGACCATATGCTCCCGCAAAATTTTCAGTGAGCATAAAAAATAATCTGATCATGGCCTGCACATAGACATTCCTCATCACCACTGAAGAGATGCTTTGGCCAGTTTTGCCATTAAATCGTTACGTTGACCCAAGAGGAGTTAAACTCCTCCCACTTTTTAAGCCTGTTTGGAGCTGTTGCGGTTTCAAATTATTTATTAAATTGTAAATTCACCAAAGACATACAATTTGGACAGTTTCGTGATGCATTTTTCGTCTTTCGTGATGGACATCAGTAGTAATGGGGGTATTTGTTCGTTAGTGTTCTTTTCGTTGGAATGTGTTTTTAACCAATCAAAACTCTCCATTTATATTCGCTATTGTTTGGAGAACAATGGCGAACAGCGGCACACATCTTCTAGCTAAGCAATGGCGAACAGCCGCACACGTATTTGAGAATCTGCAACACTGTGGAATGTTCTATTATTTTGAATGAGTTAACCCGTAATAGTATAAAAGTTGTGTATTTTACGTTTGAACATAGTGGCGGAGTACATCTCTATGCGGGTAATATATAGCTAAGCCAAGCGATGTTGTATGCATAATATTATATAGATAATAATCATGCATCTCGTATTTAAGGAGTGCTGTTTAAAGCGACAGTCATTTAATTATTAAATTTTAAAAATTGTTAAAAAAAATAGTGGGAACAATTCCCACCGTCGTCATCGTTGACGAATAATGACGAGCACACTTGTATCGTTTAACGTATTAGGTGGTCGATGCGGTCCCTCGTGGTTGTAGTAAAAAGGTATTTTGAAACTAAGCGGAATCGCTTCCTATGTCAAATTGTCGCATTGAACAGCACTTTTTTAAGGGTTTGTGCGCACGAAGGCGCTAGTGCGAATTGTAGCTTCCTATGTCAAATTAGTATCAAAACTATTCGCTTAAACTACCAATGCGCCATGATATAGGTTTGAAGAATCAGAAAATAACATCACTGGAATGAGTGTAGAGGTGGTCGCATGATTGAGGTCGAACGAGTTAGGAGGAGGAGGGATGATGTATGCTAGTGCGGTGCTGCCTGGCACGAGGGATGAGGTATACTAGCATACATGTCTACAAGGCTGACAATGCGCGTTGTACGAATATTTTGAAAATAATTTGACTGAGGTGTTAGCAACAACTTTCTATCAAATCATTTCCATGCTATTTAGTGAATATTTTGAAAATAATTTGACTGTCTGCATCAACACACCGTTTGTGTGTGGGTGTATGTAACATTTGACTGTCTGCATCAACTTTTGCTCAAATCGTTTCCATAATATTTCGCTAGGAAGTAGATCCCTGGAATGTCTGAAACACCTCGCCAGTCAGCCAGTTAAAGGTATAAAGAACCAATGTTTTATTTGTATCCATATTTTCACATTGAAGTAAATATTACATATGATAAAACGTATAGTTGCAGTAGCATAAACAAATAGTCAATGTTCTGGAGGTCCATTTATCGATGACTGATTCCTTATGGATCAGATCTATCGCAGACAGAATCATCATCATTATCCTCAGCATCTAGATGGTTCCTTATGTACTTCTTGGTCAGAAACTCTCGTTTTCGAAAGGCTGAGAAGACTGCTTCATCGTATGCGTACCCCTCGTCGATAAAATCTTTAATTTCCTGACGAATTATTTTAATGAGCGTAGAGTTCTGTAATCTTCTCGACTGGAGCATTATGTCTATACACTTTGTAACTAAAGCATCAGCATATACGGAAATAGGCACATTGCCTACACCATGCGGGTCTGTGTCCACTTCGCCATCCTCATCTTCTAAACCTGATTGTTCAGCGTCTAAGACCTGCTTAATATTTTGAAATATGGTAAATAGTTCCTCATTGCCTATGTCTTCTTTTTCATCTTCACCTTCATCTTCACTCTCAGTCTCCGCTGAGTCATTACCGGCTTCACTCTCCGACTCCGCTGACGCATTATCTTCGCTCTTCATCTCTGTCATTTCTTCATCTTCACTGTCTAGATTTTCGCTATCTTCATCGTTATGGAATCGGATCTTATGCCGCTTACGGTCATTTGACCTATTAAAAGTTGAACCACATTCAAAACATTTATGTCTCGGCATATTGATTATAGGATAAATCTAGCAAGGTTCTTCAAAGAAATCTGACTGCCTTACTACTCTGCAGTTACACGTCCAACCACTTTGTTATGTTTAAACTGGAATGAGAAAAGTGATTGAATTTGCACCATTTATAGGATTATATGTACTGCGGCCACAAATCCGCAATATGCACCCGAAAATCCGCAACATGCGCCCGCAATCCGCATCATGTGCCCGCAATCCACAACATACACCTGCAAATCCGCAAATGCGGCCCGCACATGTATGCATGCATTTTGGCGTTTATGCATGTTCAGGCATGTACATACACTTGGTGCCATCCGCAACACACACCCGCAAATCCGCATTATGCGCCCGCAAATCCGCAACATACACCCGCAAATCCGCATCATATGCCCGCAATCCACAACATATGCCCGCAATCCGCATCATGCGCCCGCAATCCACAACATACGCCCGCAAATCCGCAAATGCGGCCTGCATGCGGCCGCACATTTATGCATGCATTTTGGCGTGTATGCATGTTCAGGCATGTACATACACTTGGTGCCATCCGCAACACACACCCGCAAATCTGCATCATGCGCCCGCAATCCGCAACATACTCCCGCAAATTCACAACATGCGGACCGCATGCGTTCGCACATGTATGTATACATTTTAGCCAGCAGAGGCAGTCCTTCCGATGAAAAAATTTCAAAAAGTCTTCTGCCACACGCATGCGCACAAGGGCGCACCGCGGCACGCACGCACAAGGGTACAACGTATAACTAGCAGTATCGCGTATTAGTACGTGTTCATAGGAGTGTGACCTATATTAAACCCTCATGACATACCCTCTCCAACCTACATACCATTTTTCAGACACCGCGCTCTCACACATTATGACCACAATGTCTAAACAAATGGATAGCTGTCAGAGTCAGTCATTCCGATGATAAATTTTCAAAGATGGTCTTCTAGGGCTGCAAGTATGAATATTAAGAAATTCTCTATGGGTTGTCGGGTAGGTGGGTGTTGGTGGTGGGGTTAATGCCTGGTATTGGGTGTAGGTCGTAGTGTTGCACGCACGCACCTACACACAACATATAACTAGCAGTATCACGTATTAGCACGTGTGCATACGAGCGAGACGTTTATTAAATCCTCATGACCCTCTCCAACCTATATGCCATTTTTTCAAACACAGAGCTCTCACACATTCCGACCACAATGTCTAGATAAATGGATAGCTGTCAGAGTCAGTCATTCCGGTGATAAATTTTCTAAAATAGCCTTCTCTAAGGATGCAAGTATGAATATGAAGAAATTCGCTATGGGTTGGCGGGTGCATGGGTGGTGGTGGTGGTGGGGTTAACGCATGGTGTTGGGTGTAGGTCGTAGTGGTGGTGGTGGTGGGTGTTGGTGGTGATGGTGGTGGTTGGTGGGGGATGTTTGCCGGCACAATGACTAGACAAATGGATAGCCTGCAGTGCCAGTCATTCCGATAATAAATTTTCAAAAATAGTCTTCTCTTGTACTATGATGAAGAAAATGGACATTTTCTTGAAGAAATTCGAGGGTTAAAAGGGTTAAGAAAGTCTCTAGCGTCCATGTAATGGCGCAACACGAGGTGGTCGCTTAGGGCAGGACTGAATTATATAGTAAAAAACATGGTTATAGCGTATCACTGCTCTGTAGCCAAAAGGATATATTTATATTTGTAGTAAACGGTCATCTATGATTATGCTACTAGGCTCAAAATGTTGCTCTTAATTGTCGTATCTTTAAGCGTCGGTAAACAGTAATAGACAGTGAGCGGGTGCACGCTTTATTATCGATTTTCACAAACTCTCGGCGAGGACATTGTAATATCCCATGCTTAGAACGAGACGGGTGGTATATTCTTATAGTATTCCTTAACACATGACATGTTTGTATCTCGATTCAAGATTGATCTTGGTGCTTTAACAT
Source organism: Chaetoderma sp. LZ-2023a (assembly GCA_034401795.1). NCBI lineage: Eukaryota > Metazoa > Mollusca > Caudofoveata > Chaetodermatida > Chaetodermatidae > Chaetoderma > Chaetoderma sp. LZ-2023a. The sequence continues at coordinate 161,073,115 of CM067359.1, forward strand.
TCTTTCATTATTAACACGTGCCGTGTTTGTAACTCGATTAAGGACCAATCCCATGGCTATTCAAGACGTATGGTTAAATCATACGCAACAAATAATATTTTTAGCATAAGTACGCTCTACATACAATTCTATAAACGGTACCCTCAGAGATATAATTACCACATTTTAACCATCGTATCTAAAACGATTGACATTATTGCAAAGTATTTAAAAAACAATTTGTGCGTAATGACGGTTAAAAGTCAATCAAAATATTCAACAAAAAATATTTTTTCTAATAACGTTAGCGACGTCAAATTAATTTCAAAATAGTCAACAGTTTTCCTGTATGGTATCGATAGAAAATGAACTATATATTCATCGGTATTAGGGTTAACTTCTTTTTAACCCAGGATACAATCCATCACAACCAAGTCTTGGTTACCATTCCAACCGTACATACCATTAATACGAGATTATTTTTTATATTTTGTTGCTAATCTGTCTGGTAGCTGTTGCTTACTAACAGCTTACAGACAGTCTCTAAATATTCTACAGTTTACTAATAACGATAGCGACGAAACAGTCAAATTATTTTCAAACATCAATACTGTAATTCCTCATACATCCTCAACCTCATACGACCTACGTTATCGGACCACCTCTTAAACTCTATTATTTTACTATTATCACTCATCAAACTCTATTATTTTTACAACGGTAGATAACCACGGAGGGGGGCGCGCCGCCACTATGTTCAAACGTAAAATACACAATTTTTATACTATTAAGGGTTAACTCATTCAAAATAATAGAACATTCCACAGTGTTGCAGATTCTCAAATACATGTGCGGCTGTTCGCCATTGTTTAGCTAGAAAATGTGTGCCGCTGTTCGCCATTGTTCTCCAAACAATAGCGAATATAAATGGAGAGTTTTGATTGGTTAAAAACACATTCCAACGAAAGGAACAATAACGAACAAATACCCCCATTACTACTGACATCTCCTATGTCATTCTGATTGTTATGTCAGCTAACAAGTGACGTATATAACATGACGTCATATTCGGTGCAGGGAGAGACTAATTATAGTAAATAATGTTACTAAAATGTGTCGGACATTTCTCTTTTTTTCATAGGAACGTTTGTTCCCGCGCTGTTCCTGATCGGGGTAATTCAAGTAGGTTGTAGTCGCGTGCTCGTCATCTCTCTCCTCACAGCCTCTCTCGGCTTCCTCGGGGTAGCTACAGGAGGATTCGCTGTCAATCACATAGATCTCGCGCCAAATTTTGCAGGTAGAATTAACACACACGCACGCATGCGCCTCAAAATCAATGTCTTTAAAATTCGTTCTATGTCTTCGAGTAGGCATGTATGTAGCCAGCAACATGTGAAGTTATGGAAACCCTCAAATGAATCATTTTCTCCTTGACACGCGCGATAAGGGGCCACAACGACTAATTGGCCCTGGCGCCAAATATGCTTAATCCGTCTCTGCCGATGTTTTAATAAACGTCGGCCTGCTACAGAGAAATACGTCTGCGCGAGGGTGTCCAATAAAAAATCATCTACGCAAACGTGAAAATATAATAATTACTCTTTCATTCGTTCAGTTGATTTTATTCCATAGTAGTGTATAAAGTCTTGTTTCCCCAAATCATGTTGCATTAATTTATATTTACATGATTCTGTTCGTTCTAGGTATCATTATGGGCATTGCTAATATGGCGGCCACAATCCCTGCCATTGCTGGCCCATATATAGCCGGAATGGAACTAGACCATGGGGTGAGTGTCCGCGTAAATACAACAGAAACGGCATTATATTTTAAAATAATTATAATTCTCTTTCAAGGAATCTTTCAACAATCTAGCAATAATATAGGGATCGATATCTAGATATGCCCCGCCCATTTCTCACTAAGCTCCGCCCACCTTTACACGCGTTTGAATCAAATTGAAACGTTGAAACCTGAATTTCTAGAATGTAAATTTAAATGTAACTATAGAGGTAAGCTGTTGAATATTTTGAAACTAATTTGACTTGAGGCAACAGTTCAATGACCCTGGATAGGCTGAGTATTTTGGAAACTATTTGACTGAAGGTTGTTGGTTGCTTAGCCGCTAACAACTTTCGGTCAAATTGTTTTAGAGATACTCAGCATACCCAGAGTTAAACTCCATGGAAAATATAGTCTGCAGAAACTTGGCAGCGATACAGTTAACTTTGTGTATAGATAGGACTATAACATGTTAACTTTATGTATTTTTAATGTCATATAGTACCTATTCTACCAGTTATCCTATATTCCTCAGTATACAATCCGAATGTCCTATATTGGTGTTATATGTTAAATGTAGGGGTCCACCGCTCGGCCTTTGGTGGACTACCTGTTGTGAAACTGTAAATGTATATTCTATATCAAAGTTTATCAAATTATCAAGGATCAAATCTCATTCGTAAACTTTAGTGATGGATTTTTCGACTTTGGTGACCAGACCTCTGTCATCTTTTATTGTGACGTCAGCAAACAGATAACGCAGTTGTGTATTGCCGTCAAATACTCGAGTGACAGATTGAAACCCACCCCTTTTTAAACATAATAATTAGTTATTAAAAGTAAACAGAGATACATTTCCCGTACAGAATACAAAACTCATTTCTATGGAGGGATCCGATATCTCACACAAGTATTCGACGTCATAATCAAATATCTCACTTCACTTGTTAGATATTAAATATCACGAAACTACGACTTGCATCTCAGATAATGTAACCTATTTTGTGTGGCGGAATGGGCAAAACATTTTGAAAGCAAAATAAAGATTATGGTTGTGGTATGATCCAAAATGTGGGAAATAATGAAAAAGTCAACAGTTGCATGAATTAAAAGTTGGTTATTTCATAATAGATGAATCCAATTTTAGCTATGCTCCACCCACACTTCTCCCGTATGGGATCGATCAATCCCTGAATTCCATGACTATCAATTTCCAGAAAACTATACAGGTAAATTGGTGAATATTTTGAAACTAATTTAACTGGGTGCTGTTGCTGCCTATAGCAGCAACAGCCCCCAGTCAAATTAGTTTCAAAATATTCAACAGCGTGTTTATTGAATAAAAGAGCCAGACAATTTGTACAACAGCGCATAGCTCGTCACCAATTATGCGTTCGCGACGTACTTATCTACGTCATTCATCACGTCATTGATTATGACTTCATCATCCACGTAACGTAGTTGATTATGATGTCATATGATAGATTGATAAACTGGAAAGATCTATTGCAGCAGTAGGAATAATACAAAAACCAATAGTATTATCATAATAATACCGACTTGCCACACGCACGCATGCACACACGTACGCACGCACACAGGCACACACATATAACACAAGAAACAAATTAAATACATAGACTATATTCTGTACCATATTATGTGATTCTGTATATTTTCTAGCACGTGTTACTAATTGTTAGTTTTTTGTGTTATTATTTTATGTGTATCGGGGTTAGTAAATGAGTGTTTTAATACGGTACCTCGAACTCTCCATACATAGGTGCCTCTGATTTGCTATACCCTCGTAATCACTCTTAAAGTATCCAAGGATCAACATCTTCTACTACAGGTACCCGTATCCGGTCAGTATTGATTTACTACATGCCAGCCTTCTACATAACAACGTACTTGTTATGTAGAAGAGTGGCATGTGGTAACTCAACACTAACCGGCTACACATGTCTGTACGTCTACTGACCGTCTTCTTGTCTTTTCATTTCAGCAAACGCGGACGAACTGGGCTGTGGTGTTCTACATCACATCTGGTGTGCTGTTTCTGGGATCATTCACATATACTTTGTTTGGTTCAGGCAAAGCTCACGGAAATACAGTACACATTGCCTTAGCGAGGGAGAGTCGGACAAGAAATCAGTTACGTCTCTGGAATCTGACTCGGATATAACGATCGAAATATCTTTACACAATCCCATTCTTAACACAGACCTGTGTAGAATCAATAGTTGACAGAAACCAAACAAATTAATTTGATAAATGAAACTCATTTATTTTCTTAACTAATTCGATATTCAACGTATTTATTAGATCAATCATATGGCATCATAATCAACTATGTCACATGTAGGCTGACATCATAATCATGAGTGACGTAATTAAGTTGGTCGCTTAAGTTTTACGAATTGTATGTCTTTAGTATTTCAGAAACATGTTGAATATTATGAAAGTAATTTAACTGGCCACTGTTGCTGCCATAGTAAAATTGGTTTCAAAATATTCAACACCTTACCTGTATAGTTTTCTGGAAATTGAGATTCAAGGAGTGCATGGATTGATTGATCCCAACACGGACAACGCATGGGTGTAGATTAGCTAGGGATGGGCGGAGCATAGCTTAAAATGGAATCATCTATTCAAAGGTTCTAAGTTTGTCCAAGTCTTCACCCATAAGATGCTTCATTGGATGACACATATTTAGGCCTATGTGCGAAAGATGGTCAAATAGCAATATACGTTTTAGGTATATAAACTGTTTATGGGGTTTAATAATTCAGCAAATACCCACAAAACATAAATATTTGAAAAAAGGTAAACATGAACAGTTAATATTCGTGAAGTTTAATTTTCTCAATGGAGATAACTCTGTCGTATAATGAATGTCTCTAGCTTAACAGTGAGTGCAACTTAGATTGTGTCACATGTAATGTTTGTCCATATATCAAATATTAACTAAACATGCCTAGGCATTTTCAGATTATCCAATGAAAATGTTATTTCCAACGAGATTTGGATTTATCAGGAGAAATAGCTCTGGGGACTACTAACAGATTTAGCTAAAACTGAATCATAACACTGCGTATCCCATTATATAAACTGAACAAAAATGGCGTAGTTTTAAAACTCCACGTCTTTTATTATATATGGATATCATGATCACGCAATGCCCCTTTAAATAGCCAAGCCCCCTCCACCCGAACATTGGAGAGAGAGAGAGGGGGGGGGTGGTGAGGGAGGAATGGAGGGAGAGAGAGAGAAAGTGTGTAGCCTCCGGGGCGTGCACGCTGGTCCGCTGGATACTCTCGATCTGTGGCACTGCAAGTACGTGGTACATTGGGGCGAGGCTACTGGTTAGCTGTAGATCTCGGGGTTGCAGATCCAGTGTTGCGCGTTTCCAGATTTTACAAATACCGACTTCTAGAGCCGGTGGAATGTTCAAGTTCCACTGGGGCTGTGCCCTCGGAAGTTAAACCTCATGGTCTCATCTTCACTGTTTGTGTCACCGGGGTGATGGTCCATTAGCTCCATCTAGAGCCTAGACATAATTAAATATATACAATAAATATATGTCACAGATAAACAATGGTACTCGTTTGCTGCTACAAGAGAGAAATCAAGTACATGGGGTCAAGTTGATGACTCATCATCATGGTCCTCGTCAAGGTACCTCATAGATCATAATGCGTGAGGCATCCCCACAAAGGAGGGTCCTAATGCGGCTAATTAGCAAGTTTAATATAAACTAAATTAACCCCTAACACAAACATTATTTGTTGCGAGAGGAGAGTGCCTCGCGCGGGCCTCTGTCAGGAAACTGCCTACAACGCCAAAGCGGAGGAAGAGAGATGGCAAAAAGGGCCACTCTCCTGTTCAAACTATGCCATGTGAAATTGTAAGTTATTGTGATGCACGTTGTATTACATGAAGATGAGCTGGATGATTTCCGCACAATTAAACAACGTCACCGTATGTAAATATAATACAAAGATACTGAATTTGTAGTTGCCGGTTTATTTATGCAGTACTGCTAGATCCTATCCTAACATTTAGTTTTTGGGTCCAGATCAATAGTTTCAATATCAGCTCTAAACAACGTGGCGGAGAGAAGTCCAAACAATTAATAAGCCCGGAGGCTGGGGGAGTGTAGACAGAGATAATCACTCTTATATTCGTAAGAATAGGATGCCTTAAGTTATATAGCCAATTTATACAATCTAGCTGGTCTGCGGTGTTACATATCCGCTACTCCTGTAAAAGAGACTTACACGAAATGTCTCCTACAGAATAATCGGCCTTACTACAATAAACCTATCCTATTGAGCTAAAATAATCCAGGTTTAGTCGGCCGCATGTCATGTTCGCGTAGTGCGAACATGAACAGCGACCTCAGTGAAAGATTTATGCTATTGGGGAACAAGGTGGTGTGGTTGTTGTTGCGGTATTGTGTAGCCTAGCGAACTGTGGTTCCAATGTTTTTATATAAAATAAGCACAACATATGTAACTAGAATGGCTATTGCCATATAAATATCTATCACAGTACAGTAAAATTGGAGGTCGCACGAGCTTGGCTGTGCCTCTTAGTCATCGGCACAAAAATAAGAATAACTATATACAGTTAAAAGAATAAGTCTGAAGCTGCCCTTAGTTATGAAGGGCTACAGTTGAAAGTTAGTAAATGTGGATCACAAGACGAGATGCACCGCATAGCTCGTGTGATGCATCGGGAAATGTCCTCTGACGAGATGTACTGCAGGCCGGTATAACAACATTCTAATTAATAATTATTATTTTGCAGTGCTTCCTACATTGGCGGGGTATCGAACTAACAAGTATCCGAAGATACGGGGGAGATGTATGTAGATCAACACTTTAACTATCACCGCTCGGAAACCTCCGATAGTTTCCCAGGGTCGGATCCTGTCAACGTGTCGATGGGAAATCCAGACAATTACTACGCCTTGCGGCTGGTGGATTGTGGAAAGAGACAATAACTCAATATAAATACGAGGCCCTATAGGTAAATGGCCCATTTTACACAACCTTGCCGGTGCATGGGACTACATTACCACAACAACCAGAAAAGAGGCGTACCCTATGCGTCTCTAATGGAGAAATTGTCCCTAACCACTTTAAACCTATCCTATCGAGCTAAATAGCCAGGTTTAGTCGGTAACATATCACGCTCAAACAATTAGAGCATAATCAGCGACCTCAGTGTAAAATTGATGCTGGTGGGGATATAGTGATGCGGATATATATGTTGCTGTATGGTATTTCTTAGCATACTGCGGTCTAGAGTTTTTACAAATAAACAAAACATGTTAACTAGATGGCTACTTGCCATATACACAACTAACCAATACATGGTCCAATGTATACGATGATAATGAATATGAAAATTATAGAGTATCACAGGTCACTAGACCTTAAGGTGCGGCTAGTTGAAAGCACCCAGAGAAAACAAGGATAATATTCACAGAAAAACAGAAATCATAAGAATGCGGTCATAAGACCGATAAGGCACCTATTAGTCATCAGTACCATACACGGAAATAATTAAATGTTCAATAGTATAGCTACTTGAGTACCTATTGGTCATTGGTACGGAACAAGTTCAAGAGTTACTGAAATTGAGGCGCTAACATACAAATAGCGCGAGATGGCATGATCTCTAAGGCTGGAAAGATTTCCGCAGGAAGACATCCGCAGGCTGGTATCCACAGGTAGGTCTCCGCAAGCTGGCTTCTCCATGCAGGTCGGATACGGCACACTCTCAGGACAGTGAAACAGGACAGTGAAACAGAACAGTTCAGGAGATGTCCACTAGAAAGTCATTTCACTCATACAGAATCTAAACAGTTTGTTGTAAAGTTTCCGTCCGGCGACGGTAATATGAAAGTTGAAAGCATCCCATTAATAGAGAGGGCTGCTTATATAATTTATGCATGTACAATAACTGGCACACGGTGCGGGGTACGTCGCATAGCTCTTGCGGCACACCGGGAAAAGTTCACCCAGACTGGTCGAAAATTTAATTAAATCACACACAACATGCAGTGCGGAGGTTGAAGTCCACTTTTCAGCGTGGTTGGCAGATCTGGTGGGTCATCCACCAAGAATCACTATCGGCTCTACATTCTGTAGAATTACATATGGGCCTGCACACTTCTTCCGCGGAAAGGTTCCCTTAGAAAAGCTTTGATTGGGAGTTATTACTTTAAGTTATTTTACCCCCGGATGACCGTCCATGGGGTATCCAAAAACTCGCGGAAGCCGAGGACTCCTCACCACCGTGGAGGAACTGAAATCTGAATGGCACCGGATGATGCAGGAATCACCGTCGGTTAGCAGTTACACATCAAACCCGATGGTCCAGCAGTCCTGCACAGGCTGGCTTCCACGCTGGTGATGCTCCCGATTCTCGATTTCTCACCCATTTTTATACCACTCGGGACGTCAGAGCCAGGCACCTCAGCCAATCAGTGGGCGAGCAGTGGCCAATCAGCGTGCAGCTAGAAGTGGTGCCGTGGCTATCACGTGCACAGCACATGCTTTATCCATTTTTGCATACACGCGATTACGACGTCAAGAGAAATATTTTGAAAATAATTTACCTGGATTTTCGACGATAACTCAGCCATTTCAGGGCCGATTTTAAAATAGTAAAATGTTCTGTAATCCTCGTTTTATTCCGGTCCTGGTTACCACCAAGAATAACGAGGACGATATAGTTTAGGACATTTACCAGTACCGACTCGGTACAATATAAGCATGCACTCGCTTCCAAGTCCGAGACGTGTTGTCAGGGAAGCTCTGGCAAGCTCTGACGCATGCGCATGCGCATGCACACCATGCGTTTTAACGGACTTAGCCATTTTTAACGTAAACCGCTCCCATATATATATATATATATATATATATATTATAAGTGTACTATCCTACCCATGGGGGCGTGTCTGGAGAGAATCCAGAATGGGCGTTACGTACCCAGCTCAGCTGGGATGGCTGGTACCTGTCCGGTCGATCCCTGTTACATTCTCTCCAATGCTTATGCGCATTGGCAAGAAATCTCTGATGCCCATGCATGCGCGCTAGGCAATCTCATAGACTTAGTCGTTTTAAGAACCTCTCCCATATGCCTTTATACACATGTACTGTCCTACCCAGGGTGGGGGGGGCATGCTTGGAATGTACCCAGTCCGGCCATCCTGTATCCAAACAGCCTGGACGGTCCGTACCTGACCTGTCGATCCACTCTACAATAGACAGATAGATAGAGAGGGAGAGCGAGGGACCCTGATTTCCTGTCGACCATGATATCATGGTCGACCTTGGTAGTTCATGGTTTAACCATGGTAGACCATGATTTTTTTACTCAGTTGACCATGGTCCCAGTGACCACATAAACATGGACAGTTGACCATGATCAGGTGACCATGTTATCTTGGTTGTACATGGCCATTGCAGTGTTATCCCTATTGACAATGAAATCATGATCAATTCGTCGGATCTGACATATAAATTTTCAGTCGCATCCTTAACCGTGATATATCATGGTCAACTATGGTCATTGCAAAATTTCAATGTTAACTCTATTGACATGATTGACAATCAAAGCATGGCCAATTCATGGTCAGATCATTTTCAAAGTGACTCCTTGACCATGATATATCATGGTCGACCATGGTCACTGCAAAATCTCAATGTGATCTTTATTGACAATGAAATCATGGTCTAGAGACGTTCAGCTATGTAACATTAGTTTTAAAATTTGTCAAAGTCGTTCCTTGACCACGATATGTCATGGTAGACCATGGTTACTGGAGAATTTCAATGTTATTCCTATTGACAGAGATAGCATGGTCAGTTTATTATCAGATATCTCAGCAATATGTTAAACAATTATCAAAGTCCTTTATTGACCATGATATATCATAGTCGACCATGGTCACTGTGGAGAATTTCAATGTCATTCTTATTCATAGTGATATCATAGTCCGTTCATGGTCATATATGTCACCAATATTTTAGAATAATTATCAATGTCCCGCATTGACCATGATATATCATGGTCAACCATGGTTACCGGAGAATTTTGTTGTTCCGGCACCACGCTGCTCCGCTGGTTCTTCTTCGGACTCTGACTCGTAGCCATGGTATGCGCCGATCTGACGATGCTGGTTAACTGGCTTCAGGGATGCGGAAAGGAGACTGCGAGTGACCGGTGACAACAAAGGCGGACCACAAGGGCCAGTGAAATGATCATGTTCCAGTGGTGCCGGGCGAGCATTCCCGCCAACAGCGAACACACTGTGTCATCCCAGCTATTCATGTAACCAGTGTGTCGATACATATTTGAGACTTTTATTATAATAATTATAGCACAGCGAGTCGAGGGATGGGTTCCTGGAAAAGGTATTGGCACATTGATAAACAAGGTAACTCGTTTCCTTATGAAAGTGATGTGTTGGCGCCGTCTATAGTGTATCTCGCCAGAGATACCTAACCTAGCCTTATTTATATGATAGGTTAGGTATCTTTGGCGAGAAACAATATAGATGGCGCCAACACATCACTCATTATATATAAACTAATGCCTCAAGCAGGCCAATAAATTGGTTTTGAGAGAGTAAAATGCCTCGCGCGGGCCTCCGTCACAGGAAAATGCCTACCACGCCAAAGCGGAGGAAGAGAATTGGTTAACATCATTCTTCCAGTTTAGAACAAGGCTGAATGTGCTGAATTATATGTTTCTTATTATTTATATATCGGGATGCAAGCTAGTTTAAATGGAGGCAGTGCGCAGGTGTCAACATAAGTCGACGCAGTCATCTCTTATACCTGTTACTAGTTTAGTCAGCGCCACGTTATTTTGGCGGTCCTTCTCGAGGAGCTAGACTAACAATTAGTTATTGGGTCCAGACATAGAGTGGTTAGGCCTCAAACAGCTTATGCCTACTTAGCTTTAACAAAGTTCGTCTTCCTGGCGTGTGTGCCCGAGTTCCCATCTCGAGTCTGAATCATTGAACAACTACGTCAGGCCGACTGCGCATACATGTTGCCTGGGCGACAAGTTCGAAACCGATGAGCGATGTCTAACCACGTGTCAGCACAACCACAAGTAACAAGACAAGGACAAAACAACATCACAGAAACATTGAATAAGCACCGTATCTAGTTTAGGCGGGTAGGAAGAAGCTGATAACAGATCATGGTGACCTTCTTGGAAGGCGTGGAGGGCTTAGTAGATCCTTCCAGTCACTGTAGAGTTGGTCTGCAATCAGCATTTTTCGCCGTCGCCATAGTGTCGAGAACTAGCCGTATTAGACTCATTCCCTGGAGCTAATGTTTACACTGTTTTACAGTTACAGAATTGCCCTGAGGTTCACTGCTGTAGATACTATAATTCATGTTTGCGCCGTGAATTCCTACTTTGACGTATGGTCTATCCTAATAGGTACTGGTGAAGGCATTGGGGGAAGGTGTGAGTCGTACCATTGAAGGTACTGGGGGAAGGTGTGAGTCATCACCGTTTCGATTCTAACCATCAAGAAACCTCTGCGATTTCTTGGGGTGGCTCTAACAAAACCAGTGGAGGGAGTTACCAAACAATTATTTGGCCAGTAGGCCAGAGAAGTGCAGAAAGAGACGGCTGCTCAGAAAGTGATTTAGAAGGCCATTAAGTTAGTTGCCAATTATGTAAACACTGCTTACTATTGTAGTGCGGATCGACCAGTCAGGTATGAACCATCCCAGTCTATCTGGGTACGGACGTCCAGATCTGGGACATTCCAATATCGCTCCTCCCCCCCCCCCACCATGGGTAGAACGATAAGCGCGTATATCCATACAAGAGAGGCTCAGAATAACATAGTCCGTGAGATGGCTTGCTGCGCATGCGTGGCCATGAGAGATAGACTACATACGCGCATTGGCATGTAAAGAGAGTATGAATAGTTCGGGCCTGTGTGTGGAATTTCTTAAATGCAGCCCGTCCTCGCTTTTCTTGATAAGAATCGTTACCAGAATCGTACGAGGGTTTCAAAACTGTTTGCAGAATCAGAATCGGTTTAGAAATGGCTGAGATGTCAGAGAATATTCATCCAATATTTTGAGCTTCCATCTGAAATATACATCGCCATAGTGCACGTGTTTGGTAGGGTGAAGGCCAGCTGATCACGTGGTCAGCACCCGTACCTTGTATATGACGCGTGCGCTGATTGGACGAGATGTCCTGGCGTGACGTCATCATTTAGTATAAAAGGAGCTCCAAAATTCCAATCGACAGATAGTTGGTCGTGTGTCTGCCAGAGACAAAGATGTGTAGTACTGAATACTGTTATCCTTGATGGCCCATAACCCGTAACAGTGCTGCTAGGTTTTAAACTCATGTCTCTGGAGAGCACGCACCGCACTGCAAGTTAAGTTTATGGAAGCTCCCAGAAGATATTACGGAGCAAAAATCTAAATTAAAGGAAGGTTCCCCATTTCCAACAAACTTCAGCGGAGCCTTCTCCGCGGTGCAGCCTTTAGGCCGTGATGTAAGATCCAAACCCAATATGTAGGATGTGTGGTGTTCAATGATATCTCGCCAGATCTGCCATACCATGCTGAAAATGTGGTAGATCAAACTTTGCACATGTCTAGTGCTTCAAATTAATGTTTTGGACCACAGTCTGGGTAAGGACATTGTCTTACGCACTGCACGAGCTATGCGGTGTGTATCATCTTGTGCCTCAAGATATCTATCATGTATCACTATAACTTGCGCTATAGCCTTTGTGCAATAGAAAAGGCATCTTTAATCCGCACGAATACAGAAGTTTTTGCCGCCACATAATTAAAACTTTATAATCAGTGCATGACTATCTACTAGTCATCCCAAGTGAGTTCTTCTTCACCATTCCTGAGTATGAGCAGCATCAGCTAGATCGTCTGTGGCTATACTGCCAAGCAGCGACTACGGAATCGTGCCAGCTCACGCCACACACACATGACGCTTCAACAACAGAGACGTTTTAGAACATTTTTGTACTGATGACTAATAGGTACTCCACAATATTATTATTTGACTGTTTTTCTAATTAGGTACCAACGACTATTAGGTACCACAGTGTCGGATGTGACCTTTATTATATTTTACTGTATATACTTATTTTATTTGTAAAGTACTGATGACTAACAGGCACCACAAGGTCGGATGTGACATCGTTATTTGTACTGCATTGTATAGTTATGTAATACCTCAATTGCCATCCAAGTTATTCCTTTTTGTTTAGTTAGATATTTATATTCTATAATAAATACTTGGACCGTACTTCGCTTAGGTTACACTATACACCAACAACAAACACACCACCTTGTTTCTCCCTTACAGCAACAATTTTCACTAACGTCGCTGTTCATGTTTTCACTAGCAAACATGACATGCGGCCGCTAAACATAACTATGATAGCTTGGTACGATAGGGTTAAAAGTAGCTAGGGATGACTACTCTAAAGGAGACTTGTTTGTGTAAATCCTCTTCCGAGTGCAGTGGCTCCATTATATCATGCGCACCGGCGAGTTTTCATAATTGGCCATCTACCTTAGGGCCTCCTAAATTCTATATATTGAGTAGCTGTGGCACTTTGCTCTCGCAGCCAAAACGTATTTGGCCGGCCTGAGGTAACTATAGTTTATATTAAACGGGCTAAAGTAGCTGCACTAGGATCCTCCTTTAATAATAATAATAATAATAATAATAATAAGCTTTATTTTATGAAGGTAAACCAATCAGTTATAAATAGCTGGTGTTCCCCGGGGCATTCAATCTATTCTACTATTATTCACATATTTACACATAATACATGGTTTTCTATATACAATATGTACATATAATATACTGTACATATTTACATTGTATGTCTTAGACAACACCCGTCTGCCAACACTCAAGATCGGATCCAAACCGGTACAATCCAAAAACACCTTGAAAAGAGAGAGAGAGAAAAGATGCCTGAACTCCGCAAGCAGCTTCCTCCTGTGCAAAAACCTTTAAGTTTTAGGGTCCAATTTTCTCAAAATGTTTTAAGCTATACCAATTCGGATCCAATCCCGAGTGCTAGCAGACAGGACTCATCCAAGACAAAACATAAAGATTTAGATATGAGTACCTACACCATATCAATAGCATATAAATGTACATGCAGTGATTATTTACCTAATTTGTCAGCCATATATTGGGATTTGAAAGCAGTCAAGGAAGGAGCAGTTCGTAGTGATACTTTTAATGAATTCCATAATTTTGATCCTTTCACAGCGAAGCCAGATGAGTGCAAGGCACCTTTCGCCAATGGAATATTGACTTGAAAATTGTTTAAAGATCTCAGATTTCGCTTATGAGAATCAGCACATTTTACAAATAGTTTTGTTAAATATTCAGGATTTTCATCTCTGATAGCTTTATATACAGTGCATCCAGTTTTGTAATTTATTCTTTCCTGTATCGGAAAGTTTTTCAAATAATGTTCTTGAAGGTGTACTAAACTTTTCACTGAGAATGATTCGTGCGGCTCGTTTTTGCAATTTTTGAAGTCTGTCTAATTGAGTTTCTTTGCAAATATTACCCCATACTACCAGGCAGAAATCAAAATGGAATTGAAAAATTTTAATCTATAATCGATGGGTAGGTCCTTCGCATATTTTCTAAGTATTCCTAACAGACGAGATATCTTTTTTACAACATTGTTCACATGCTCTATGAATGTTAGCTTATCATCAATATGGACTCCTAGAAGCTTTTCAGAGCTACTGCCAGTTAGATTAATACCATCATACTGTATTGTCACATCTTTGAAATCTTTAAGCTTAGCTCGTGATCCGATTAATAATAATTTAGTTTTACTTGCATTGACAATCATTTGATTTTCATTACACCATTCCTTGACTGCATTCATGTCCTCATTTAAGTGATTTGTTAGAGTGGTAATACAATTGGATTTAAAATAAACTGTAGTGTCATCAGCATACATATCAGTGTTACAGCGATTAATATGAGATGGTAGATCATTAACAAAGACTATAAATAATAAAGGACCTAATATAGAACCCTGTGGCACACCATGCTTAACAGCCATGCGGTCTGCTAAGCTTCCAGACTTACTTACACACTGCCACCTATCCTTTAAATATGAAGAAAACCACCTAAGTGCTGCATTATCAAATTTATATAATTCTAATTTTCTAAGTAATAGCTGGTGATCAATTACATCAAATGCCTTTTTAAAATCAATTAATACATTTCCAGTTATTTGCCCATCATCAATGGCTTTCGTCCATGTGTTAAGCATTTTAAGAAGGATTGTTTCACAAGAGTGATCTTTACGAAAACCAGATTGATTGCTACAAAGTAGATTGTACTGAGATAAATATTCAAACATGTGATTGTGAACATGACGTTCCATTATTTTAGATAAGATAGGAAGTATAGAAATCGGCCTATAGTTCTCAATATTGTTCACATCACCAGTTTTATACAAAGGAAAGATTTTAGCCCCTTTCCAATTTTCAGGAAATGTCATGGATTGCAGGCTAAGATTTATTATATAAGCTAATGGGAAACTAATTATAGAACTAACCATCTTTAAAAATTTAGGAGGTAGATTATCTAATCCTATTGACTTCTTTATATCAAATGCATTAAGTTGTTTTAACACAAAGTCTGGAGTTACTTCTGGAATGCTAAAGTAAATGGTTTGTGGAACATTTATTTCTACCATATGTTTTATCAAATCCATATACCAGCCTTTATTATTGTAGTCATAGGGAGGCTGCTGCTTCAATAAATTATCTGCTACATCAGAAAAGAAAATATTGAATGCATCTGAAATTGCTTTTGGATCGGACAACAATTTACCATCTTTGTCAATAAAATGTTCAGTACTAGCTTCATGTTTCTTAGGATTTAGTTTTCCTAGAATTTTCCAAATATCATTCTGACTGTTTTGATTCATAATACTTGTTTGTAGTAAGTTTCGCTTACTTTTTTCTATTAAGGCTGTTGTCTTGTTGCGCCAATGTCTATAATTTGGAGTATCTTTCATATCATAATAATTATCTCTGGTTTTCATAGCAGTTATAATTTCATCATTTAACCATTCAGGCAAGAATCTATGCTTAACTCGTTTTTCTATCATAGGTGCATGTTTATCTAGTATTCCCAAGAAAGATGTGACGAAGAATTCTAGAGCTTGGTTTACATCATTAATGGCAAAAATTCTTTCCCAATTGAAATTTTCTATATCCATTTTAAATGAGTCTTCAAGAAATTGTGTCATTTTCCGCATATGGACAGTATTATGACCTGATTTTTTAGGCTTTGGCTCCTTATAATTTAGCGCTATGAAAATGGCTTTATGATCACTTAAGCCTCGTTTTGAAATAATTATCTTATCAACCAGCTGTTCATTTGATACATATATATGGTCGATCAATTTGGATGTTGTACTTGTAATTCTGGTTTGCTGGTTGACTTTTTGAGTAAGTTGAAACATATCTATCATTTCATTCCATTTCGTGTTTTCATCTGGTACATTATAGTTAATATTAAAGTCACCTAACAGAATAATTTCTTTATTTTCATCAATAACATTAGAATACATGTCTTCAAAAAGGTCAATCCATACAGCTTTGGAACTTGGAGGTCTATAACTTAACTAAAAAAATTAACTGACAATTTAAAAACGAGTTTAAAGAACGGTGATATCCATAGTATAATTTTATACAGAAACAATAAGGTCTAGCTGACCTGTACTTATAATCAGCGCTAAGAAAATAAGATAATTATGTTACAATAAAGAGGCGCCTATTAGCCACCAACGCAGAGCTAGAAAAAGGACAGTAGTTGGCGCATGTTAGTCATCAGCGCAGAAAATGTTCAGGATGGTGTGCAGATGCAGTTGGCGCGTGTTAGTAATTGGCACAAATTAAAGTAATCCGTAACAGTTTACAGTAAAGTGGAATTAGCTGTAGTGGGTGAAGCATGGTGGAAGTGAAGATACCTCTGAGGATTAATAGGCTACGTCTATAGGTAGCAACGGCACAAGATGATCTGCGTCGCTAGCTCAGGAACAGCGAGGAAAGCAATGTTTGCAGTAAACAAAGTAGTTCCAAACACTGAAAAGTGGCACTAGATACGTGCAGGTTTCAAATCACCACTTTTTGGCATAGTGCGGACGGATTTGGCGAGATATCAGAATGGACCAATCCTTTCACATGATGACTTGGTTGTTATAGGCCAAAAGTTGGCACCGCTCAAGAAGGGCCCTGTGGTCTTTTCACTGGGAATGCGTCACCATTAACTTGGGCATACCAATGTTCCACACCGGAGGCCTTATATTTGAGTTAGTTTATTTATACCTAAACTGGGGTTACACAAATTGAGTCAGTGCCGTGTGATGAGGTTGGCCCCTGATTGCGGCTACAGGAGCTGGTGTAGATTGCCAGAATGGCGAGCTCTGCATAGTAGCCTCGGGTATTGTTTATCGCATTGGGTTACACCCTCGTCCCGACTGAGGAATAATAGCCAATAGGCTCCTTATATACTTTCTTGGTACCAATCAAACGTCACCATCACAGATTGCACCAATCAACGTATGACTACCTTGGAGGAGTAGCAGGCTGAAAGCACGTGGCTGTGACGTGACAACGACCTTCACCCTTTATTCTGCTGGCACATTCGCGAAGCTAGACTACGCCAACTTAGAAGAATTATATTACCAGATCTTAATTTACTGATATCTCAGCCATTCCTTATCCGATTATAATTCTGTAAGTGGATTCGTGTTTCTCAACGTATCCTGGTTATGATTCACCACAGGATGAGTGAAAAGGGCCTTGTATTACTGTTTTTAGAAATACAGGCGGTTCTGTACATATAAGATGCCAATCCCCACGTCTATGCAGCGTAGGTAGTCTATCTCTTAACGGTTCCCATGCGTGATGCACATTCTTGCGGACTCTGTTAGTTCTTTCCCTCTTTTCTATGGCTATGCGCACTGGCCCATAGGACCACGGGGGTGGGTGATGGGGGTGGAGGGCGGGATTGGAGCATCTCAGCCCAGGCCGTTTCGTACCGGGCGGTAAGCAATCCACGCTACAATTTCAATGTTATTTCTATTGACAGTGATGTCATGGTCAGCTATGTTGTTCAATATCTAAAAAAATATTTCTGAGGAACAATTCTTGAACTTAAGGTCTTAAAATATCCCTAAACTACTCTTGAATACTTCCTGAAATAACTGGCAAAGAGTTCCTAAACTGTAAAGTTCTTAAAATGCCCTTTTTTTAAACTGTTTTTCAGTCCATGTTTCGACCATGGTCGGTGTAATGTATTAAGGGAGGCAACTCCTTCACTGAAAACAAGTTTCTATTTGCATTTAAAGTCTTAATTATTCTATTGCCCATAAATTATGTACTCAAATTCACCTACTAACCGTATCAATATAAAGAACTACACATTTGTTGAAAAGCACAAAACCACGGGCAGGGGAGGTGGTGTAGGCATGTATGTTAAAGAAAATGTCCAATTCATTGAGCGAGATGACCTTTCTAATATTGAAGAACATATTCAAACAATGTTTATCGAAATTCAAACACCGAAAGGAAAAAACAAAATTGTAGGTACAATTTATAAATCACCTAAAGGCGATAAGGAACGTCTTATTGAACTATTAGGGAAAACTTTGGTAACTATTCAAAAGGAAAACAAAACTGTCTACCTCATGGGTGACTACAATATTGACCTGATGAGACAAACTTGACACGTCAGACATCAATTACCTACCAATTTTTCTTCTCGAAAGACAGCTGACCTGCACAAAGCCATTCAAATATGAAAAAATTAAATGCAGAGAAATAAATCAGGTCAATATTGAACAATTTAAAAAATACATGTCTGAGGTGGATTGGCATGCTGTAACATACATACAGTGCTGCGAAAGTGCCTACACCAAGTTCCATGAAATTTGCACGCACATCTTCGAAAACAGCTTTCCCATGAAAGAAACGAAGAAATTTAAACACAACCCGACTAAACCATGGATAACAACTGGACTGATAGCTGCCTGTCATAAAAAACCATAATCTTTATTTGATGTTTATCAAATGTCAAACAAAGCATAATGAACAGAAATTCAAGAAATACAGAAACAAGTTGGACCAAATAATCAAAACAGCAAAAAAAACTTACTACCATAACAAATTTGAACTATGCAAGAATGACATAAATGAAACAGGGAAAATAATTAAATCACTTGAATAAAAATAACCCTAAAGCGCAACAAACACAATTTCTTTATAATAACAAGATAATAACTGATGATTTAGAAATTGCAACAGGATTCAATGACTATTTTGTTAATATAGGTCCAACACTCAGATAAAATCAAATCAACATCCTCTAATAAATATAGTGATTATCTCACAGGCGACTATCAATCCTCTTTTTTCGCTAGCCCAGCACGAGTAACACCTATATACAAAGCAAAGGATTCATCTAATTTCACAAACTATAGACCTGTCTCAATACTTCCACTTTTCTCCAAATTAATGGAACGACTTATGTACAATCGGCTTATCAGCTACTTAGATAAAAAGTCAATCCTCTATACATCACAATACGGATTCCGTGAAAAACATTCAACAATGCTAGCACTAATTGAAATGACAGACAAAATAATAGAATCAATTGAAAGCACATAATAGGCATTTTTTTTATCTTTCAAAAGCTTTCGACACTATCAATCATGAAATCCTACTAGAAAAATTTGCCTGTTATGGAATCCGAGGAAGTGCACTAATCTGGTTTGAAAGTTATCTAAGTGACAGAACGCAATGTGTGCAATTCAATGCAACTTGCTCTGAAAATAGGAGACTAACTTGCGGTGTCCCTCAGGGGTCCATCCTTGGCCCTCTGCTGTTCCTCTTGTATATGAACGATCTGCCTAACATATCCAAACATATGTCACTAATGCTATTTGCTGATGACACCAATGCCTTTTGCTCTGACGAAGACATAGCTACATTATATAAAAATGTAAATAAGGAAATGGAAGAAATTACTAACTGGTTTTCACTAAATAAATTATCACTAAATGTGGATAAAACAAACTATATGTTATTTTCAAAATCTAGAGAATTAATAAATAAAGAGGTTCCAAAATTGTACATTAGCAATAAGGAAATTGAAGAGGCCCCTTATGCAAAGTTCCTAGGAGTATATTTAGATAAAAACTTGACTTGGGCCAAACAAATCGAAACAGTTACTGCAAAAGTAGCAAGAGGAATGGGTGTCATCCAAAGACTAAAACCATATATGACACAGGCCACGGTTAAAACACTGTACAGCACCTTGATCCTCCCGCACCTCACTTACTGCAACGCTGTTTGGACTAACACATACAAAAACAGAATATCCAAAATTCAAAGTCTCCAAAAAAAAAAGCATCAAACTATTTTCTAGGCCAGCAGAGGGCCAAAACATGTTCAAAGCAGAAAAATTTGTTAAGCTCACCGACATAGGAAAATCTCAAATGCTAACTATTGTCAAAGACTTCCACAACGACACTTTACCCAAATCTATAGCCCCCTTCTTTATAAACAATATTAACTTCCACCAACATAACACTAGAAGCAGACATAAACTACATGAGCAATACACACGGACAAACATAGGAAAACACCGAATATCATTTGCAGCCACTAAATTATGGAACAACACAAAACAGGAAACACGTGAGAAAATTCTATCAACAAAATTCTGCAAGAAAACAATAAAAAACCACTTGATTAACACATACTAGTATTATCTAACTCATGCAGTACAGCTCAAAAATGGCCCGACTCGTCTACAAAAGAAGGTAAAGTGTGCTACTACTACTACTACTACTACTACTACTACTACTACTACTACTACTACTATTACTACTACTACTACTACTACTACTACTACTACTACTACTACTACTACTACTACTACTTCTACTACTATTGCTACTACTACTACTATTGCTACTACTACTACTACTACTACTACTACTACTACTACTACTACTACTACTACTACTACTACTACTACTACTACTAGAATTATGACTAGATGACTTCACTTGCTATTATATCCAATAATAATTTCAATTACCATAGTAACAAATTACAGGACGAGCAGGAGAATGAGCACCCATCCCCTCCACCCCCCTTCCCTTGTCCAAGGATGCTCCCCATTAGCCAGCATCCTGTAAACAGTATATCATCATTATAAGTAAAAGTACCCTCCCCAAAAATATATAAATGTTTATTGTTGTATCTATAATCATAGACATCCATGTATATTATTGAACTTGACCATGTTCTGTGCTTGTCTGTTACGTAACTGTCTTGTCCTTATTTACTACCCATATGTATCGCTAAATAATAATAATAATAATAATAATAATAACCCCAGTGACTAATTCTTACACACACCCTGTTACAGTATTATATGTTGGTTCGCGGACTGAGAGAGGCCCACTCCAGGAGTTTTTCTTTCCACTGTAATGACTGACAAGATAATCGAACCAGTGGTGAACTCTGGGGGTGTGTGGGTCGGCGGGGGGGGGGGGGGGGTTGGAGTGGGGTGTGTGGGCTGGGAGGGTGCTGGGGGTGTGGGGATGGGTGGTCTCCTCTTGACCCGCGAATTGACATATTTCCTCTTTGAAATTTAAACTGTTTATGTGGATCAAGGGCCAAAGGGTTAATAAGGAAGTAGTAAATGTAATGTCTGAATTTATAATTGTTTGTGTAAGTATTGTCTTGTCTAATTTATATATACCTGTATATATGTGTGTAAGGTGTCCGCCATAACAATAGGCACTGCCTTAGGCGGACAACCTGGTATGATTTGTGAATTCGTTTATCTTGGAATTATTGAATAAATAATCTTGAATCTTGAATCTTGAATCTTGAATCATCATTAATCATGGCATCTGAATAGTAAATGTCATATACATAGAAACATACCAGTAATAATACACGCTGAATTCTTGTATGGTGCGTGTATCGGTTTCTAACAGGGTATAGACAGTTTTGGTGATTGCATCAGAATGTAAAGCTTTTGTCAGGAAATGACTTCTATTTATTAATGTGGACGTGTTCAGTGAAATAACACAGTAAAAGCTTTTAATTCCTCCAAATAAATTTACCGTGTGTAAATACCCATTATCGGTTTTCAGAGGGCTTTTGTGTACTCAGGTACCAGTTTCTAACAGGGATGTAAATTCGTTATTTCTATAGCGGCAAGATGGTGCTATGACATCACTGTCTATGATATGGCAACAGGAGAGTTTGTCAACAAACATAATGATACAAACGACGCTAAAAAGGAAGCACAATTTCAGTTATTGTGGTAAATCTAGACCTTTTAGATCCATTTTTCGCAATAACCGGTATACATAGACAGCAGCATTCCCATTGTCAAAATCAAAATTCTGTATCCTGGATTTGTAAAGTAGTAAAACTGGTGTTTAAAATGAGAATAAGGATTATTATGCATATCATAAAACGATAAAATTATTTTATTTTTATCATATATAGAAACTATGGCCATGTTTGGATTGGGCATGCGCGTGAAAAAAATCAATCTAGATTTAAAGCACCCCATGCCCCTTCGTCGCATCCGTAGAAAAGAACTATTGTTATGTTGGTGAAATCAACAAACTGTGTCTGACAGCAACTGGCACATGTCGTGTGATGCGAAAACTGGACCAGTTTGTTTCATTTCTTTACCAGTTATGAACATTTGTATGGACCCTAAAAAAGTAATAGTGAAAACACATGTTTTTCACACGTCAAATAAAAAGATAGGTAAAATAATTACTTATTTTAGCTACATTTTGATCAAATCTTTAAATTGCGTGTAAAAATGATGTATCTATTGAAATAAACAGTTTTGAAGATGTCACCAAAACAACGAGTGCGGGAGACCGCAAAAAGGAGCAATTGTTAGAAATAGAACCCTGTTAGAAACAGGTATCCTGACCATATACACTTTATTTCAAACGATGGCAATGTAGGTTAACCATTCCAAAAATTTCATAGTCCTATATATCTAGAAAGTTTGATCAGTATTTTAATAAGAGAAGAGAGAAGACGATTGAGTGGTACCCGAGGCGGGCTTATGGTAGAGCCGCAATCAACCCGCACTGGAGCGATAGCGTTCGTCATGTGAGATGCTGGTGGCGCTGCTTGCTTGCTGCTGCGCTCCTGGTGGCAGCTTGCCTGATGATGAAATGAAGCGGGTGTGAGGTTCTGGAGGCGCGAAAGCTGGACGCGGGAATCGTGACTGACATGGCTCTGCCTTTGGTGTGGATGCTGTATCTCTGCTTTGCTCTCCTTTGCCCAGCGCTGGATAAGCATTTTAACATGAGTATGGAAGGATTTTAGCGACTTGACGACGTGACTTGTCCTTTTTAACCCACAAATAGCGGCATGTGCATTCAACTTATTATTTCTAACAGCAACATGTTATAATTTTAAGTTTTAACTTGGGATTTTTCGGTTGCAAACACTAGATTTTAAGTTTGATTTTTCTCGTTTCTTGTTTATTTAAACACATGCCATTATTTTACGTTAGTTACATTTATTTAATAGTATTATCTTTCAGTTTCGTCTGTTAATATTTTTTATTTCAAAATTTTCTGCCTAAATTACGTTTTCAGATTTCATTTCAGACTGCCCTATCCCACCTCTGAGAGAAATAAGGTAATTACCCCTCCCACACCTCTTTTACATAGCAGACAAAACATATATCCGCCAACAACAGCTCATTAGGCAGCAACATGCAACGCAAAGACCCCTAGCAACCTCTTAATTATTTTTTTCAGTTTTGACTTATTTACGCAACCCTTCGGGGAAGGACCTCAAAGAATGCCATGGCTCAAATACATCTAGGTGGGAGTGGGGAATAAAACCAAACCAACAACAACAACAATTTTTTTATATCTTCATGACTATTACCGTAGCTCATGACAATGCTTACAATGTTGTAATCACTTCTCGGCCTTTTGGCTATGACCAACGTAGTACAATGTTATAGGCTTTACAGTCTAGCACAGTACACTTTTTAGAAAAGTTGAGCTGGATTGCTGACCAATTGTCAACTATGCATGTTAAATGGCACCAACCATCAAACCGAGGTTGGCCATCGCGGTCTGACAATACAGGTTAAATGACACCACAGACAGACCATGCACAGTCAGGCCATGGTCACAATTAAAACCATGGTCAAACCATGGTCTGACCATGTTCTATTTGACCATGGTATGTTTGACCATGGTCTGTCGCCTACCATCAAACATGGTTTTATCATGGTCATGAGGAATATGTTGATCATGGTCTGACTGTATTCTTTCATGGTCAATTCGTGTTTAAGCCATGGTCAAACCATGGCTTGAGCATGGTTAGGAAAACAGGAGAGAGAGAGAGAGAGAGAGAGAGAGAGAGATGAATCTAATCTAATACTCTCAAAATTCATTCTGTACATCGCGCCCAGGTGCTCGTCTGGTCAAAATGGCCACTCTTCCTCAGAATTACAAACAATGTATAGATACATATTTACAGAAATATTCGGTGGTTAGATCGTCAGCTCCCGGATAAAGCTCGTTAAAGTACCTTCATCTGGTGCTGGGATGATTCTGTCAGCGAAGCCATTCCAGATCGAGTGATCGACATAGTTCTCGGTATGAAAGAACATGGGCGATTTTATTGATGAATATCAAGGGTGGGTCAGGAAATTACTTAGGGCGGGGGTGAATGAGAAAAGTGATCCTCTGAAACACTCGGACGGGCGGTAGGCAAACCAGACTGGGAGTCCTCTGCTGGAAATTATGGCCTCTCCTGCATTTCCAGAGGTAAAGATGGCCTCTCAGTTGACCGCAAAATTATTCAATTTTTACCCATTTGATTATTCATAGTTTCGTACATCCGGACATCTTGAGATCGGCCGCCATTAAAGTTGGGGCAAACTTAATACATGCTAAAGAGGACTGCCCATACAAACGCATTGTTTACATTTTCCATGAAGTTCAAACCATTAAATCCTGTATCTGAGAATCTGTAATAACCCCGCTAGGTAATAGCTTTCTACATTTACAGTGCCGCTCCGGACAGAGATTACATCCCTACCTCCAACTCTATAACAATAATGAACAGCTATCTTTCAGCATGGAAGATGGCTGGTCATTATTCTTAGAGGCGCACTCTGGACACCAAGCCACGACTCTATTTTTAGACTGCAACCAAGGTAATTAAGAAGGAAACCCTGGTTATATACCGGACAGTGACATCACATTACTATCATACCTAATCTACAAAATCAATTGATTTCCAAACATTTAATGCTTAGGAAAATCCAATAGAGTGGTTAATCTGTATTACGCAGATATCTTGCAGTAGAAAGCAAAGAATACAACATACATGCATAAAGCCATGTGCATGGACGATGATGAAATAGTCTAAAGGCTTCACCAGCCTTCTGAGAAAAATACAAGAATTACAACAATGAGCACAATGGGTTCTCAGGAGAGCCCAGGCCATTACTAAAATCAATTAAAACTGCAGAAGTTGAGAAGGCACTTAAAGCCCAGATAAATGGACGTGCATCTGAACCTGATGGCATGACCAATGAACTATTCAAAAATGCAAGTAATATCTCAAAACCGATCACGTGCCAAATTAATTCAGCTTTTATGCACCACCTTCCCATCGACGCTGTAGGCCAAGGCACTATTATCGAGCTACCCAAGCCCAAGAAGCCACCTGACCCCCAGCCAATCTGCGGCCCATTGTGCTCCTCAACAGCATACGGAAAATCCTATCCAATGAAACAAGATCGATGACTTCAATGGATAATGTCAAAGTGGCTTCAAACGTGGACGCAGCTGCGCAGACATCGTATGGGCTCAATGCATGATTGTGTCGGTAGTCATGTCTAAACACTGAGATTTCCACAAAATGGGCATTGACATGTCACGAGCCTTCGACACAGTTAAACGCCCAAAGATCCTAGATGTACTACGCCAGGCCAGTTGCAATGAAGATAAGCTACGACTAGTGAGACTACTGCTTGCAGACACCAAGCTGCGAGTACGAGTCAAGTCAGTGAAGGCTGTAGAGCTTGAGATATCAATTGGTCTAGCTCCGTTACCTTTCACCTGCTACCTTGCAGCTGCATTTAAATCCGTACGGGAAGGTTCCACAAAACCAACCCCCCCCCCTAACACCTCCGCACCATCACCGGACACCGATGGCCAGACAGCATAATTTCCAACGATGTACTATACAAGATGTGTAATACGTCGCTGCTGTCTGTAGAGGTCGCCCAGCAAAGATGGTCCATGTTTGGCCATGTCCTAAGGATGCCAGAAGAGACACCAGCACAGAGAGCCTTGGAATTCGCCCTACTCGGAGCCAGTGAATACAAGGCCAGAAGAGGACGACATTGCATAAATCTTCTAAGCGTCCTACGAGGTGACCTCAAGAAAGCAGGGCTCGGTACACTCAAGTCAAGAATGGGCCTGAGGAAGCCAAGAATTACGACTGAGGACAAGACACAGTGGGCAAAAATGAAGAAGGACTGATTGCAACTGTAGGAAGTTTCACTACTACAGACGCAGAATACATTAATCATACATACAATGGGTGCAGAGACCTAGCAACAATAAAATTAGTATATGATCGTGGCATGGATAGGTCTGGATGGTGACATGCTGCCGAATGCCAACATCTACACCCGAACACACACAAGACTTTAATCCAGAAATTAGTGTCTAAGATATGGCTGGTTTCAGTAACTACAGAAACGGTTGGATCCTTAAGGTCGTGGTAGCTGATGTTTATCAGTAGCTGTTTACGTCTCATATACACACACTCATGCACTTCTTTATTTAAATTTAAATCATTGTTCAAAGCTTGATTTAACAACGTCTGATGTAAACATTTGATAAAGAGGTCATCAGTAACATTTTACTGGCTTTTATTTAAGACACCAGTTTTCGTCTTTCTACCACGGCTCTAGGGTCCCTTATCATACATGTTGGCATTTAGGAAATACAATGGGCAAAAGTGGAATCCTTCCCCCAATAAACCCACCCAGTGTTTAGATTAGAAAAATTTCTCCCATTCCTATATATATTTTCATCTTAGGGACTTTGTTATTTCTAGTTACGTTTTGTGTTTACACCGACTTTGTCCATACAGGTTACCTTTTCTGTACAGCCAAACTGTCAGGGTTATAGTAACCAGACTTCATCTATAGCTTTATTGCTGCATTTCTATCCATAATGCTTGCAATGTATTTATCTCATTCCTGCATATATTTTCAGCTCAGGGACTTTGTTGTCTAGTAAATTTTTTGGTTTACGTTGACGTAGCTCATAGAAGTTAACTGTTTAGCTCTGCTACAGCTAAATGAGCACGCTTAAGGTAACCAGACTCCACATATCGATTCATTGCCGCACTCTCATCAATACTGCAATGGAGTTATTCCGTTCCTTCATATGATTTCTGCTCATGAACATTGCTATTTCAGGCTAACTTGTGTGTAATTTGACCTAGTACATAGAGATTAACGTTTCTGTTTTACTCTGCCACAGCTAGACTATCAAGCTTATCGTAACCAGACTTCATATATAGCGTTATTACTCCATTTATGAAATGCTACATATATTTTGAGCTCGAGGACATTGTTATTTTAGGCTGAACTTTGTGTTAGTTTGGCTTAATCCATACACTGCATACAGGTCAACTTTCCTGTTAACTCTGCTATAGTTATCACACTTATGGCAGTGTGTGCTAGCAAAACCATACGATAATGTACAAATAATAAAAGCTTGTTTTTTTAACTATTTAGGCCATGCATTGGGTTATATTAATTTGAAGAAAAAGGTAATGCGCTTTAGTTAGCCTTCTGTCAACAACCTTCATATATGTACCAAGATATCAAACAGGTGTGCTGTATGGTTGGACTGCAACCACATTTCCGGTTTTGTCATCGAAGCCATTTTTGTAAAGCTTCCTCCCCCTTCTTCCCAGGCTACTCGAGTATTGGAAGGGCAGCAACAATAAATCATTCATGCAGTCGTTCGATGCTATTATCAATAATGCATGGCACGCCTTTAAAAACAGTTAATATATTCGGCAATATACCTTTCCAGTTTTAGCTATGCCCTGCCCATCTTTATCTAAGTTCCACCCACACCTCGTCCGTGTTGGGATCGATCGATCTTTGAACTCTCTGACTATCAATTTCTAGAAAACTATCAAGTAAAATGTTAAATATTTTGAAATTAATTTGACAGGGCGCTGTTACTGACTATGGCAGCAACAGCGTCCAGTCAAATTAATTTCTAAATATTCGACAGAATGTTTATTAAATGGTAAAGGCATACAATTCGTACAACGTGTCGGACAAATAAACGTTAAAATCGAATTATTTCGAATCATTCATGACATCATGATTATAACGTCATCATATACGTAACTTAGTTAATTATGACGGCATATGACGTCAGACAATCGATGGATAAACTGGAAAGGTGAATTGTTTGGGCAAGACGTAGACTATGTAGACAAATGGCCAGATATATTGAACTACCTTCCTCGTGATGCTTTTAGTTTATCTTTGAGTTCACATCTGGTAGATATTCGGATTCGAACATGGTCAAGAGGATATAATATATGTGATCACCATCTGAGGGTTGCTGAGTTTTCAATTAAACCATGTATGCCTGCTTTTCCCTTTACTTTCAAGTTTTCCTGGTTGTGTGCTTGATCAAGTGGAATTGTAGATAAACCATGAGAGGGTTTCTGAAAAACCCCGGATCTTGTATAAAACTTGTTCTTTAACCATCTGACTGTAACTTGCCCCATGAGTGGACAGACAACCATTTACTGCAATGGTAGTAAAGGAGTACGAGGACGTCAGTGCCCCCCCCCCCACCCCCAGCATTTGGCCAGCCTGTTCGCCACATCCACCGCAAATATTAATAGACGGTAGGCTACTAAATCTATATGAGACCATTGTTATAGGACTGAATCATATAGATGACGCATCAGATAACACTATATAAATGCATGATATGTCACTCAGATAATGATCATTAAACGGACTCACAAAGTGTGGTTACGTACACTAGAGTACTTTAGTACGGGACAAACGTCAAATGCCGAATATTAATTGAGGAATCTAGTTTATCTATCAATCATATGACTGCATGATCAACTGCATCACGTATAGACTGACTTCATACTTAGTTGCGTCATGAAGGACGCGATTTAGTCCGTCGCAAACGCCAAGTTATATGAATTGTATGTCTTTTCTATGTAATAAACATTCTGTCAAAATATTCAACAGCTTACCTGTATAGTTTTCTGGAAATTGAGACTTAAAGAGTGCCGTGGTCGATTTATCCAAGCACTGGCAAAGCGTAGGTGGAGCTTAGATAGAGATAGTCCAGTCAATCTAGGCCAAAAATATTTTAACCCGGAACAAATTGCAACATAATTTTTTTACCTCGCCCAGTGTATAGGGGGCCATCATGTACAACATATCAAAAGTCCTCCAAAATTCCAATAGGGGAAAGGGTAAAATTTGCATAATTATTACCAGATTTGGGCCATTTCACCTGAAAAATCCATTTTTCTTTATTTCTTTAAAACCGGTATGTAATATATGTGTGACTGGGTATTTTTGGACTTTTTTTTAGTAATAAATGAATACGATTGACATATTCTCCACAAATTAAATGTATTGTGTTATGCCACTTGCATGAATTTACCTAATACCATCATTGATATTGATACAATACATATTATATTTTATTATGTCACGGTATTGTGTGTTTCTAAGCTAAGCTAAGATGAAATAGTATGGCATAGTTACCTGGTTTCTACTAATTTCATCTTGCATCAATTATCCAAGTCATCTTCCTCAATGAGCGTTATTGAATTCGAGCAACTGAGACCCTTACAGTCTTCGCAGGCGGATGTGCAGCTGAGCCCATGTTTTCTACAGGTGCATCTCTTTGATTCACAGCCAGTTTTGCAGCTGCATCTAAATGAATACAGTAAATCGTCAGGTGCTGCCAGCATGTCAGTCTTAACAGGCAGCAGTTGGTGGTTGAGAACTTTCCAGCTCCATTCTGTTGGATCCATATCTCCAGCATCTCCTCTCCAAACTTGAATTTGGTAGTACACGCGAAGACTGTGAAACTTTGCGGATGCGGGTGTTGGTGGTAAATCTCGTTCTTCAACATACTTGGAACTTTTTGCAACCTTCTCCCTGAATCGCTTGTACCGCAAAGCAACTAGACTATCCATTGAAGTGCCATTGTATAGAATAAGCATTGCCTTCTCACCTGCTTTTATCACGTCATCTTTATTCGCATTACTCATTGTAAACACTTCAGCAATATGAGAGAGTTCTTTGCAGCACTGGATTTTGCTAAGGGATGCAGATTTTCCAATTCCATAAAGCCTAGATGTTGAGTCACAGCCAAGGATAGCATGGATAAATAACAGCTGTGAGCACAAACAGGACCCGAGTTTTTCCTTTGCCATTTTGATATTCCATAGTCGGGGTTTCTT
Source organism: Chaetoderma sp. LZ-2023a (assembly GCA_034401795.1). NCBI lineage: Eukaryota > Metazoa > Mollusca > Caudofoveata > Chaetodermatida > Chaetodermatidae > Chaetoderma > Chaetoderma sp. LZ-2023a. The sequence goes on from CM067359.1 coordinate 161,103,552, forward strand.
TGCATTTTGCTTTGGCTCTGGTCTGAAAAATAGCTGACAGCCATTCATATCAGTATGGTATAGAAGCAACACCAGTAGGTCGGTATCGTCTCCAACAAGAGCAGTATTTGTTGACTTTGAAGCCAAGATAGCCGTTTGCGTAATTAAGACATCAGCATCACCGCTTGCCTTTATCGTTAAGCATCCAGCCTGTTCGAGAGATGAACTTAAGATTGATATGAACCGATGTTTGTTCTGCTTGTTACTAAGAAAATCAGGCTTACTCAGAGTTACAACTGTTTGCGGAGTCAGTACAACAGTTGCGCCTGATCCACGAGTTCGCCTCTTATGTGTTACATCTTTTATGTCTGGGCCTTGGTCATAACCATCAAAAACTACTGTAGCCTTTCCATATTTGCTTATGCAATATTTTACATATCTTTGACACACATTTGCAAATGTCTCTTCACGCTGCCATGGAACACGGTGTAATAGAGCTCCTCCATCAAGCACATAGTGGACAGAATCTGGAAGGACTGCATCTTCATTTTGAATTAATATCCACAATGCATCAGCAAGTGCCGGCTTATTTGCTTCCCATGGAAGAGATGAATTATCAAAGAGTGCGGGTGGATGAGTGCACAACTCATACTCAAAATAAGATGCTGGATTCCCTTTTGATCCATTTGTAGCAACTAAACTGAGTCTTTGAAATAGGAGTTGTGGATCAATTTGTACACATTCATCATCAATCTTGAGAGATGTTTTGGATGCTAAGGTAATAGCTTGTCTCTTTCTCTGGAACGAAATGCTTGATACACATTGGCCACACATCGAATTAATAATTGATTCTCCAATATCTTTAGCATCGTCAACATTGACTGATTCATGTGCAGACAATCCACTAACAAGTCCTCTAAGAGAAGGGTCTGGTCCAAATGGATTCAGTTCACTAAGGATTTTGAGAATTTTGTAAGTATCATCCATATCACGCTTTATTTGAGATTGTGTGGAATCTTTGTGTTGTTCACTTGAATCACAGTTTACCCCAGAGAGCTCTTGCATTGCATTACACACATCTGCACATGCGGGCATAGACAACAACCAAACAAGACGCTGAAGTTCTGTCATTCCACGACCTCGTGTTAGACCACCACTTGACGTTACACTTCTCATAAGGACCTGCTCAATAACTAGATCAGTAGATAACCCTGCCCAATACCTATCACTTCGATGAATGACATGATGACCATTGAGGAAGCTGGTGTGTATATCTGGATGACTTTCAGGTATTTCTAACATCTTTTGTAAATATACATATGCAGACTTGGCGTACAGATTATGCCCAGCGGCTGCAAAATATGGAAGCATCTCACGAACGGTCTGAAGGTGCATGTTCCTATCACCAGTTCGTTCTGCCTTAATGAATTTGCGCAGAATGTCAACCAACTCCATATACAAAAGCCAGAGTCGTGCAGTCCTCTTATCTTTCATGACCACCTTCTCTGAGTCTAGTTTGTCCTTGACATCATGTAATGCATTTTCCGAGGACAATCTTGTAGCTACATACGGATTTTTGATAATGTCATCATAGAGCTCTCCAACTTTAACCAGACTTTTATTTAGGGAACTTTCAATCGTTTCATGTCCTGCAACATTATCATCATTGTCAAACAATTCTTTTGAATGCATTGCAGCGGAATATTCTACTGTGTCAACTTCAGCATCTGCAATTGTAGGTAGTGGTAGGTTGTATGCATTTGCAATCAAGATTGTACTGAGAGAAGCAAAAACCATGAGGTGTCCTCGAACTGCTCGAGAAATTGCTTTTCCACTAAGAATGTGTTTGACAGCATTCTCAGCGTAGACTACCTATAGAATAGGCGCAAGACCGCTTCCTGCCATTAAGTGACCAATGCAGCCAAGGAAGCTCGTCTCCATATGAAGACCTCCGAGTCTTAGAATAATTTGCTTTAATGGACTCCAGCTCGGCTCAATCTCTATGATAGTCATAGCTTTCCAAAATAAGGGCTGATCAAATGTAATCACGGGTGCAACATGGTATCGGTTTGCCTGTTCACAAACATAAGTCAAAGTGGAAAAGATGCAGGTCATGTTACTTGGCTCTAGATCTATCATCGGAAGGAAAATAACAGACGATTTACCTGGATAAACTCCTTGGTGAACAGTTTGCATCATGCCAGACCATGACTGTCTCCTTGAACGCAGAAACAAAGAGAAATCCCAGAGGATGTCAATGTCAGCTGTTGGGTCTGTTTATCCCATCGCAGTGAACTCCTTAAAGGTCAATGGGAAGTTCCTGGTATGCTGAGACTCAAAGTTCCTGATACAGATCTTGCCAACTTGCTTGATATCTTCAGATGTTACATTTATCCTTGGAATAAGTTTGCACGAAACGTTTCCTGGTGTAACAGATGCAATGATTCCCATTCCATGAAATGTATTATGCCCATCTATTGTGCAAATATTGTGATCCACATTGTCGGCAACAAACTGAATGAACTCGCCTGATAATGGCTGTGGTAGATCTCCACCATGAAGTGATGCACTGCGCTCAAACCTCTGTATCTCTGCATATGAACATCCAAATCCGTGCTTGTACAAGGTGTCAACAATAAATCTAGATCCAAATTTATGGTGCATCTCACATGACAGCCCGAACTGCAAAGGTGCCAAAATAACTCTAGGACGAGTTCCTTGCATAATAGCCTGTCCAACTGATGCCTGTTTCATTTCTGTGTCTTTTCCAGTAAACAAAATCCGTAATAATTCCCGCAGTGTCTCTGGTAAATAATTCAATGCCTTTACTGAGTCGCTCATTTGCTCCCTTGATGGATAGCTTTCAGATGATGTGCATGAATCAATTAACTTAATATCGTGTCTAAGCAGTTTGGCAACTGTCTGGATGATTAGCATGCTCTCTGATTTGGAATCCTTTCTCTTCCGTTCCTTATAGATGTCAGTCAAAATAGTAGATGCTTTAGAACGAAAGGTAACAACGTTTGGCTTACCATTCACAGTGCTAATAAATATTTCATCACCATAATTATCTTTTATTTTATCCTGCATGTATTTTGTACTGTATGCTTTATTCTCTTTATCATCGAGATACTCTTGCATTTTATTAACGAGGTCGTGCAGGGTCAGCTGCTCATCATCATTATTTTCAAGAAATGCCATTGTCGCACTAAATGCTCTTACTCTGTCCAAGTCTTCTGGCCTTCCATGTTTTTGGGATGAGCAAGATGAGTGCAGCTGAGGGATATTTTTCATGGTTCGAAAATTTGCGCTGCAGCTTTGATGGTATACTGCATTGACAACGCATAAATCCGGCGTGAAGGCAAGCCGCCCAGCTACAAGTTTGCCCCATTCGTCTTTTCTCTGCTCACAGGCCTCGGCGATACTACATTGAAAGTCATGAGTACTTACTGGATAAATATCATAGCCACGTTTCTTTCCATCTTGAATTTTTGCAGGGTATCCGCATAGCAAACAATGTTCACTAAAACTGAATGTTGGACTTTCTGAACGGAGTGTTCGCATGGGTGGCGGAGATTGTTCAATTTTCTCTGCGTCACGGGCAATCCGCTTGGGACCAATGAACTCCCGTCGACATTTTACATGAAGCCTCTGTCCTACTTCAGCTATGACATCGCTTTCACGAGCTCTGCTAGCATTGTTAATACCGTCACCGCATTTAACTCGAAGCTTAACAGTTTGTGAGCCATTTTCTAGGCTCTGGTTACAAATAACGCATGTATCTAAATCCATGTCCATATTCTGATTGAATTGTATAGAAATTTATTCAAATTGTGAGATAAAAGTGAAAATTAAAATGCAATTTATTTTAGATAAAATTTTAAAAGCGAAAAACAAAATTGAACTTACTTTAAATATAATTTTTTTAAATTACCCCGGCCCTGTGCATACAACCATATTTACTCTGTGGTTTGGAGAATTTGTACAAGTGGTTCAAGGCAATATTGCCAACTGCTTACTGTCTTCCGTGACCATAAAATTCAGAGCTTAGACAACATTTCTACTTCGTTTATTTGCGGAATGAAGCAGGTAAGGGAAGTTTCATTATTCGGATAATGGCGGTAGCTAAATATGCGAATTTACCCACTTTCCCATCGAGGGATTTTGGAGGACTTTTGATATGTGACACCTGGCAGTCCCATGAATGCCGCAGAAAAGAAATAAATTCTGTTGCAATTTGTTCTAGGTTAATTTGTAGTTTTACGGGACTAAGATGGGTGTGGCATAGCTAATCCATTGGTCTGTTTACTACTTTGTGAAAGGGCATAACTTATGCATCTTAGCGAAACCTCCCCTGGTGCACGCCTGCCAACTCAAGTAACCACACATCTTAGATAAGTTGACCAGAGCATATGCGATATACAGATACTATGCTATGGAGAGACTAGACACACAATTAACATGGCAGGTTGGCAATACTGGACCCGCCCAGTGGGTTGAGATGACTATATGTTATGATCACCATCTATGACGTTATGAAAATAAGGGTTGTGGGGGCATTGTCAAAAATTGCAACACGCAACATACTATCACAAAATTCAATTGAGCACACCTGAAATTAACAAGTAAATCACAGACGGAAAAAGTAATTCAAATAGATTTCGAGACTACTGATATGAAAAAGAAATGAGCAGATATATTTTAAATTTTGTACGGGTATGCATGAAACGTTTTATGGAGCCAATGATTGTGTCATCGTTTCCATAACATCCATGAAACATAAAATATAACAATTCCACAAATATTAAGACAGATGACCTGGCTGTTACCTGCATAATCCTTGAGGTGGGTAAAACTATATAATCTTTCATGAGATCTATGATGAGATGATTTGAAATTTGTGTTGCCTCACTTTGGGTAATGAGAATGGAACTAGCAATGAAACCTTCATTGCGGAACGCTAACCACGTTAGACAAACTTCTCGATATAGTCACAATGGATGATATATGTGTTAATTGAAAGCATAATCATTAGTACACAGAATGTGAGTTTAATAAACCTTATGTGACTAGATACGTTTCTAAATAAAAGTAAGATAATAAATAGAGAATCTGGAACGAGGTCACTTTTCATATCACTATTACGGAACTCGTTGAAAATTATCAATTTGCACGAGCTTTAGCGAGTGCAAAATTGATAGTTTTCAACCAGGTTCATAATAGTGATATGAAAAGTGACCGAGTTTGAGATTTTATTTATCATATAAACTGTAATTTTGAAATATTTGCCAATAGTTGCTGATGTGACTTTTATCTGATTTCTCATAGTCGATTTTCGTAAAAACGATACCGCCGCTGTGACACACCACCACTTGATAACAGATACTGAATGCGCAGCAAAATATAGTGACAAACATAAAATCTGGCGATGTCAGCCGTAAACTACACTTTTCTTCTAAGACTATCGCAGAGCCACGGCCATCAATCGTTGCTTCGCTGCCGACTGATAAACTGTTAAACGATTACACTTTGCAATGACGTTTCATGAATGACAAATCGTAGTAAACAAATCGTAGTAAAACAGTACCGCGTCACGCTCACATCAATCGATATTTTAATTGGTCGATTTAAAAGGGTTGTGCACCCAACAGACAATGAAAATACTCCGTTGAATATGGCACGTGTGCTCATATCGGAAATATGGAACGGGCTAGAAGGATTGTTTATATGGCCGAGTTTACGCCTCTAGTAGGGTAGCTACTCGAGTTACCAGAGTAGCGCCTAAACGGCAGGAGTACGTACTCTAGTACCTACTCAAGGCTACCCACCTATTAGCCAGGGTAAGTCGAGTAGGCCACGTGTTTGCATTGAAATCAATGTAATTTAAACACGTGGTCATTTACACGAGGGTAACTGATCACATGCTGATCTACCCTAGAGTATGTACGAGAGTTTTCGCCTACACTCGCTATACGATAAAAACAACTATACACGAACATGAAAATAATCCTCAGTATTGCGGTAAATAGGCCATTATATGCTGGAATTCACCTTTCCAGAGTACCCACCCATCATATGACGTCATAATGAACTGCTTGATGTGTACAATGACATCATAATGAATGACGTCATGAATGACGTCGATAACTACGTCACGAACGCATATTTGAAGATGGTCTATGCGTTGTTGTACAAATTGTTTGCTTATACTATTTAATAAATATACTGTTGAATATTTTGAAACTAATTTGACTGGGCGCTGTTGCTGCCATAGGCAGCAACAGCACCCAGTCAAATTAGTTACAGAATATTCAACAACTTGATAGCTAGGGCATTTGGGGATCGATCAATCCTAACACGGTGATGTGTGGGTGTAGCTTAGCTAGTGATGGGCGGGGCATAGCTAAAATGGAACGTTCCATTGCATTAAAGCCAGCTAATATATAGTATGTCTTATATACTAAGCTTAAAGGCGACTCACTATATTACACTACTGTGTGAAAAGGCGGCATTACATAATTAGAGGATCTGAAACGATGTCCTAGTTCATATCACTATTATCAAACGAGTCGAAAGTTATCACACTGGCCGAGCGAGTGCAATGTGAAAATTTTCGCCAAGGTTGATAATAGTGATATGAAATGGGACCTCGTTTGAAATTCTATATATGATATAATCTGATATTTTAACAAATCTTTCAATAAAGTCGACCCATGAAACCAGTTTCGATGCACCAGTTTGCGCTGCTCGTGTTCCTCGTTTTGACACATCGCTCTAACAAATTCTCCACAATAACAATGACAAACAAAACATCGTTATTTTGCACTTGAAATTTCCTTTAGTCCAACTTTTAAAATTTTAATAAAAATATAACGTATCATCGTATTCACATGTTCACCGGCGTCGTCGCTAGGAAACTTTCACAGGACTCGTGGTATTATTACGCCTTCTCTAACCGATGAAAATATTTCTTCTGAGCTATTTAACCAATGAAAACTGAAAGCCGTGTTTATATAATAAGTGTATTTATCTTATAAGTATATTCTGCTCGCATTGCCTGTGTTGATAGAAAAATATAAATGGTATCGCCGTCAAGAATCAACGGCTAATTGTTAGATTACTTAGAATGGCAGGGCATGATTTCTTTCACGATATCTTCCCTGATCGGCTTGGCCATGAACATATAAATAAAGGGGTTAATAGCCGAGTTCATGACCAAAATGCCAGACGTGATCAGGAATAGAATCGGGTGTAGTGGTTCATACGGAACTCCAAACATTTCATGCGCGATGTCATGTACAAATGATGGTATCCATGTCAGAAAGAATAGGGATACCATGGTAACTAGGGCTTTCTGCACCGTATTACGTCTGTTTAGTTGTGCAACCACTTTATTAGATTTGTCCACTTTTATTTGTTTTGCAATATGAAGTGAAATTATAATAATCCATGGCAAGACATAGTTCAGGAAATGTATTAAGATGTCCCTAATATTATCGTTACCATAGAACTCACAATATCGGATTATCTCTCCTTTGTATAATATGTCTCTTTCTCTACTGAGTAAGAATGGGATGCTGATGGTGAGCGATAGCACCCATAGGCCTAAACATACCTTTGCCACAAGGCTAACTGTAAGGACGGCTTTTGTCTTCAAAGGATGCACTAACTGGAAATATCGCATGAATGCGAAAAACACCAAATGGATGAGACTTACTGCCATTGACGTTGACATGAAGTAGATTCCAAATGCGCATATGAAAACGGGAATCCACATTGGCATAATGGGATAGAGGAAGAGAATCCACAGATTAGTCGAGATACACATGCAGAGATCTGACACTGCTAAGCTCAAGATAAATGTGAAAGTTTGTTGTTGATACTTCTTAGATTTAATCAAATAGAATATCAAAATCACATTAGCTACCATCCCAATAGATATACATATTGCAATGCTTTGGTAGCAGAGAGGGTGTATAGCCATAGCAACTTCCATAAATTGTCGGAACATAGCATTGACTTCAACAATGTTCTGTGACGACTCTGTTTGCGTTCCCGTTGATTCATTAAGTATACCATATGATGTAGTAGGCGCGAGGAAAATATACATGGCTGTTATACTGATTGCACAGCAGCTATTAAAATTCAGTTTTTGCTCAAATTAAAGCAGATTGGAATCTGTGTGCCGCATTAATGTCTCTGTATGTCAAGATCCTTCATTTCCAGCCATATCTGATCGAGGCCCTACTAATTAGATTCACGCAGACTGCATGCACATATGGCTAATATTTCTGAATTGTGGTTCAGTGAATTACCAATCATTTTAAAACATGGTTAAACCATATCCACGCTTGATTTCCCAAGTGATATCGCCACGGGAAACGCTAAAGTATTATGGTGAGTATCTTATGATTAATTTGAGTTGAAATCCGACCTCATGTCAACTTGTTCTTAAACACTCCTCAGTCTGTTAAGCATGAAAACATTAACACCTTATCAGGACGCAATGGTAGATTTTCACTTATTGTCCATCATACTACCATGCAATGTAAAGATAGAACGCTGTGTCACCAGTGATGTTTTCCATGCACGACATAATAGATAATTGGCATGTAAGTAAATTATAAATATGGTGTGCTGTATTGATTCTCTTAGAAAAACAAAATCTTACACCAGAATTAGTCACAACCTTTCAGATTTTAGACAGAAATATCACAAGTCAAATGTAAAGCGCTTAGAACTATACATAATGATAGTGTTATTATAGTAACACGGTTGGACATACAAACGCATTAATATAAGCAATATCTGTTTGATATATTATATTTGCGACATAAATTTGAAGGCATGAGAATTCTTACTCAAACGAGGAAATGATATACTTATGTGATAATTATACTACAAATCTCACTGTCAAATAAATTTGATACTCTCGTGTCCAATTGAATTTGTAGGAAAAAATTGCTTTGAAAAGGCAACTCACCTGAGAACAAATATTTCCCGTAAACATTTGATGAATACAATGGTCTATTTCTAAGGTGAGTATTCTCCGAACTGCGGCGTTACATTGTAAATAACTGTATTGATAGTAGCCTAATAGTCAGCAAAATAATAGACAAAACACATCACTGAAAGCGATTAGAAATATTATCATCCTACAGCCATGAGAATGAATTATATAGCATTCACTACAAATAGAGTTAAAGCAATATGTTTATGATAACAATATTATTCTCTCTTTCTTCTTTGTTATTTGCTAGTACAATGCAGTTCTACTTAAATAGTTCATCTTGCTAATGTCTGTATATCTTTGTCTTTGTAAATCACACTTGGTAGATGACTAAATGCTCAAAGAGATGCCTATTTGAATGGATGAATGGCCAGGCAGAACTCAGTACACTTGGCACTATTGATTATATTGGTTACTACTGCTATGTTGAACGTCTATATCCACGTCCCGTGTAAAATGACGGCATTGTATGGCTAAGACGAGTGTTTAGCCCGTGCATTATATTTTAGCGAAACAATGGGCTTTCTCTCTCCTCTTCATATGGTATCAGCCGTTTAGGTCCTTGATACATCACAGTATAGGATATCTTTTCTTAAAGGGATATTCCACTGGGGAATTTTATGCATCTGGCGTAAAGTACTAATTTTCCGCATTAATTTGAGACCAAGAGCACAATTTTATGCCAACAAATAAAAAAGATATCCTCAATTTAAATTGCTAAAGTAACCAGTAGATAGATGCGCCATTTTGGACAAGCAGCTGACGTCACCGACACACCTACTCTGTTTGCCCGATCGAGGATAGGCGTAACCAGGGGAGGTAAATCTTGCATCTCGTGGATAATTAGCGTACTGGCTAAACAACTGGCACTTTGCCACAGTGTTTGTAGGAAATTAAAGTGCAACTAGTGTCCCGATGATCGCGCCAGTCATTGTAGTGCTAAATTGTCCAAAAAAAAATTTCTTATGGGCAATTTCTGTTTTAAAAAAACATTGAAGGGTTATGCCAGGAGCGTGTTTGCAATCAACCAGCTACAACAAATTCTTGGAAAATATGTTAGTTGAATAAATGTTGAATGTAATTTCTCTGAAAGCTGTTGCTATTGCAACTTCTGCTTCCAGTCAAATTCCAGTTACAAAATATTCAACAGGCAGTAAATATGGGTCAACATTTAAAAATTTGGGATCAATTAGTTAACCCTTTCAAGGACAGAAAAGCAGAAAGCTTAAAATTTCCCCTGCATAGGCCTATTGTGTGAAACTAATTATTTTGGAAGCTACTGCAACATAATTCCAGGAAAATTTAATTCAGAATATTCAACACTCTGCATAGTTATTTTAAAATTGGGAGAAAACGTTGTAAATGATTAATAACGCTGGATTTCAATAGTGTGAAAGCACTAAACTACTAATTATGTCTAGCGTACACTTGCCATTATTTACTAGCTGTCACCCCCTATCGTCTACGAAGTAAGCCGCTAAGCGGTTGCCTATAATTGACCGACCAGACAATCAGCGACATCGTTTCATTTTGGTTTGCAAATCCCGTTTTACAATTGATGCAAGCAAATACGACTTTAATTGTCGAGTTTGATTCTGTTATATTAAAATTAAGTACCGCGCCTTTTGCTTTGAAATGCATGACACATTATTTCAAAATTATACAGATTATATGTTCTAAACTTGTGTCTTCCAAATTTAATTGTGGAAGATATCCATCCAGTGCCGATGTTATGAAGCCATCTTTCAGTTAGCCCCTTTTCATGCGGATGCTTCTGTGGATCCGGTATCTGAAAATGTGAACTGCCGTACCCTTTCCATGCTCGTTTCTATTACTGCAAGCCCATGGTTGACATGCGGGCATGATGCGATTTAACCATTTCACGCCAGCACTGGCCTCTGCAACCGTCAAGTTGAGGACGCAGGTCAAAAGAAGGCTATTTTGAGAATTTACAAGTAAAACGACTGTCTCAGTAACCGAACCAGCCATTCCAGTGGTCAGTTTTCAAAAATGGTCTTCGCTTGGCCTGCAAATGGCCATTCAATAAGGAAATATTCTGATTTTCCTGACAGAATTTGGTCATTAAAGGGTTAATTAATATTCGGCCGTCATAACGCGAAGTAAACAGGTGAATCTAAAAGCGCTGGCGATATTTTGCTGGTGTGTCGTTGATGTCATAATCTCGCGGTTTCTCGCTCTCGTTGCGAGAAAATGGATGCGCCCAGGAGTCACGTTTTCGAGCGTTTTGGGCATATTCATTTTATTATTTCTCGTGCAATGGAACAGTGTATTTTATATTTTTTTGCGGCAACTATTTCGGATTATAGTATATTTTTAGTTGACTTATTCCCGATTTTCTTGGTCTCAAATTAATGCGGAAAATTAGTACTTTACGGCAGATGCATAAAACCCCCCAGTGGAATATCCATTTAATTGTTATGTAAATAAATTACTGAATTAATAAATAAAATGACTATTGATATTCTGAAATGCCTAATTATTGTATTTATATGTTAATTATTCAGTGCAACACGTATCATTCGAGAGGTGCACTGCATGATTCCTGCAAGGAGCTAAGTATGTCCTATTCTTACCGTCCCGTGCAGATAGGGTATTTAAGGGCCACTGAAATTGTCATCGTGGTCAGAATCGTTTACTCTGTCCAGATGCTGCTGTTCCTGTGATTGCTATCCTGTCTGGTGGATATGCTAGTTGTTGGTCTGTCCGTCTGCTTGTGAAGACATTATAGCAGTGTATTCAGGGACTAGTCACATAGTGTATGTAGTAGCCGCCCTTTTTTCACATTTTCAAGTGTTCGGATTTTCCAATTTTTTTTTATTATCCTGATGTTTTCGTATTTCCAGGATCACGACCAATGTTATGGAATCCACGTGCATGGTCATACGCTTTTCTGTGTTAAAATCTGAACGAAATCGTCCAAGAGGTTTCCGAGATATCCACATATACAGAATTGTTCTAGATCTGGTTTCCTTTATCTTGGTGGAAATCCTCTTGTACGGCACATTCCTTCTTTTGTATTATTATTTGAGCCAAAGCTCATCAGTAGTTTTTTAGATACAGCTCCAGAAACACAGACATGCATACATACATACAGACAGAAAGACACAGACATACATACAGACAGGCATGCAGGCAGGCAGGCAGGCAGGCAGACAGGCAGGCTGGCTGGCTGGCATGCAAGCAGGCAGACAGACATAATTTAGTGGCTTCTCTGTGTAACAGAGCCGAGTAAGTCCGGCAGTGTGTGGGAATCAGCCAAGATATGATAATGATTGATGATGCTGCCATAATGTCGGTGGATCTTTGTGTGTGATCGCCATTAAATGGCATTCACATCTCTCCTGGGAAACGAGGGAAAGAAGCTAACACCCCCAAGCCAGTACATGAAGACAGACAGGCATGCAGGCGGGCAGGCAGGTAGTTACGCACGCACGCACACGCAATAACATCTTCCAGTTACAGGGCGAGGGTAATATTAAAATGGTAACTCTATGGCATTACCATAAAGTGGGATAATTGTGTAAAAGGCGGACATGATATTTTAGTTAGGTTTTCACTTTACTTATGATTTACATAATCTGTTTTCTCTCTTTCAGACCGCTCACCGAGGCTGCCAGATAAAACATGGGCTACAACCCAGGTTCTAGACCAGCATGCCTTTGAGAGGCAGGGCGGAATCAAGCTTGCCACCCAAAGAGGAAAGCCGATCCAGACCGCTCACAACCGACACCGAGGCGTGGAAGAAATCCTCAAGGGGTTGAATTCTGCCTCGCCCTCAGGTTGACCTTGCAAACGGAGAATTCTGGAACAGAAGCCACGCCAGATCCCCTGTTCTGATCTAAACAACAGGCTCTTATTAAGGCCAGCGACATTGACGTGGCTGTGAAGGATACCAGAGGCAAGGTTCTTGAACGCTATGCTCGCTTGGGATCAGGATGGGCAGGTTATCAGGTTGGTGACCTCTATGTCAGCATTGCTAGGCACCAGCCTATGTATGGCAGTTCATGCATTGAGGCCTCTGCCTCCATTAAAAAGAAACAGGCATTGATAAATCGCCAGAATAGAGTTGATCACTGCCTACGCTGGGCTAGACTGGCTGATCCACAGTCTGTAATCAACACAGTCATCGCAGTATGCAGAGCACTGGTACAACTTTCACTTCAGCGGCACGGACTCTCCTACACCACTCACTCAGCTGAAGCAATCAATGTCTTCGGGCATGACAAGGGGGTCTACCCACTGAGTGAGAGTGATCCAAGCATTCCGAGTATGAATCTGCTGCTTACTTTACTGAGAATGGTGGCAAGCAACACTATATGCAGATCATGGACATCAATCGCATGATTCAGCCATGGAGAATTATAGGATTGCGTCAAATATTACACCAAGGTTCTTTTCTTCACGGCAGATTTGTACTGGTCTGATTTAAAGATTGACATATACTTACAAAGTTCAAGATGGCTTGTGAGTAGTCAGGGATCAGTCAATTGTTGTAGAGCATCGAGATTAATTCTGCATAGCTTTAGTGTCTGATTCTGGGTCTTTGACTTCCCTGAATAAATTAGTGTTATCTTCCAAAATCTATGAAATGATGATATAATATCTCATAGATCATTTACAAATGATGATAATGCCGATGATGATTATTGCTTTTCAGGTTTAATATTCCCAGTGACTGAACCCGTGTCTCTGTGCGCAAAGCATGCCATAATCCAAGTTAATCCATGTCTCAACTTCTCATATTGTTTGATGCTAACATCAAGTGCGTGAAATTTGATCTTGTCGAATGTTATTGGTTTGGCTTGAACCGAGGACAGATTGATGAAGTTTGAAGTTTTATCGGGGATACGAATAGGTTCATAAACCTGGACCCGTGTATCGCTGTCCCCCTTCTGATTGATTACCAGCATTGTACCATGAAGCGTGTTTTGAGCATCCACAGTGTTCTCTAGGAAGTCAATATAATTTGTGGCAAAGTAAACTCCACAAGCAATACGCATTTCCATGTTCTGAATCTGATTCTGAATCCGGGCATCTTATACAGGTTGCTAGAAAGCATGTCGGCCTGCTCTGAAGTTGTGCAGTATCTGTTGTGAAACCTTTTAAAAGCTTCATCGCATTTTTCTGTCACATTCTTGTTTTTGGTCCCAATGAGGAGCCATCTGAGGAAGTAGAGCTTTGTTGAGAATGAAAGTCTGTCAATGATCCCTATTCTGTGAACGTGCATTGTGCATTTGCTGCAAGCTCATCTCTCAATATGGAGGCTGCCTTTCCAATACAGTTAATGTCATCTTCATAATTTTGTTTGTTCTTCTCGAAGGTCACTAACAGCCTCAGCAACTAGTTTTTATTTCGCCTGCGAAACATAGTTATCACTTTTCCAACGATGATGATGACGACGACGGTGACGGCGTAAGCATTAAGTTTTTGCATTTAGCAACACTTTTCAGCTTATATTACAGGACTGGTTGGTCCTATTGTAACTAAGCTTGGCTACGTGGTAGCCTATGTTGTTAGAATGCAGCAGGATTATAATGGGGTCACAGGTCAAAGGTCAAGATCACTGTGACCTTGATACAAAACTGGTTCTTCAATGTTAAGTTTTTGCGTTTAGCAAAACCTCTCAGATTATCTTTCAGGAGTGGTTAACTTTAATCCTATTAGAACTAAACTTGGATACATTGTTATCTATATTGTTAGGAAGTAGCATGCTGACGCTGAGCTCACAACGTCAAAGGTCAAGGTCATTGTGACCTCTACAGAACTTTGTTATTTTTCAATGTTAAGTTTTTGCGCTTAGCAAATCTTATCATGTTATATTTCGGGATTATTTAACCCTAATTTAACATAACTTGAGTGCATGGTTGCTTATAACAAGAGGATGCGGAATTCTGACCTTGCTAATTGACCTCTGCTTTTTTAACTTGAATTTGTTGCGTTTCTAGCAAATCATACACATATAAATTTCAGAATTACTTAATGTTACCTGAACTAATCTTGGACAAATGGTCCCGTATAAAATAAGGAACCTGTGTGCTGATAGTCACATCACTATGTATGTAATGTTACGAAGAATATGTACGTTTATTGGCAGAAAAGCATGTAGATCTAGATTCTAGCCACCATAAAAACATTTTAAAAGTATCATACGGGAAAGCATCCAAAGTGCTATATTTGTTAATTCACATCGACGCTGAGGATTGGATATGCAGACAGACCAGTACACACATAGGCTTATGCCGCATTCAGCGCACCTGAGAAGATAGACGCGCTGGTACGCATGCGCTGGCCATTGGCCAAGAGGTAGTATTAATACTATAGACCTAAGCATGGAGAAAAGGTGGAAAACGTACCTCCCGAACCCTTCCGCGGTTCGCTTAGTTTCAAATACTGTCGTGGAGCCGGAACCATCAGAAAACCATATGAAAGGGAATTTGGGAAATTAAGCTAACTTATGCTGGGCTATACGCCTACACCCAGAGAAGTAGCCCCTATTTATTGTAGCCACTTGGCTATCTAGCGCCCATGCTAATCACCTCTGGCTCGCGTTATACAATCTGGCAGTAACCGTATGCCACGTAGATGCACAGATAACCACCTACTCTAATGGAATTAAGCAAGTCCAAAAATGCGTGCTTTTACACGGACCAAAGTGTCTGTCTCTGTGAGGCCTGATTGGGATCCTAGATTCAGCTATGCACATCTAGCAATGAGCTGAAAGGACTCAACCTTCATATTACTACTCATCGCATCATTTTGCATCATTACTAGCCTCAGAACAATTACGTGGTTGCCATGCCTGGCCTGTGTGATGTACGTACTCTTTAGAAAAGGTCGCTGGTTCCCGATATGGACACAATAGCATGTGACTGAACTCCAGGTCATCCTGAAGCTACAAGGAGTTGACCGAAGCCTTTCCATAGGCGCTTCGTTATCTGCAGACTGCGAAACATAATGATGTATTTGTCTTCATTATGTGGCAAGTTACTTCTACTGTATAGACCCAATTTTATCTCTGCAATTGTTGGCGGGATGCGCAGGCTTGTATACCATGCACAAACATACATATTTCCCCGAGAGAAGCGAGTAAAATGCATTGTTTGCACAGGTCATTCAAGTCTGTACATCCAGCAAAACACTTGTATAACGAATTTATTACCCGACAGAGAGACAAATTGATCATAGCCATCAAAGCGATGAATTAATTAGCTGCAAAAGTAATGTACATTTCATCGCGACACCAGAGTATTTATCAGTAAACCATATGTCGACATGTCATCTTTCCGCGTGACGAGCGTGTCAAATACGGCAATCAATATAGGCATTACTCATGCTATAATGAGTGTAATGCATGGAAAGAATTAGGTAGTTAGGCCTATATATTGCATACTTTTGACGCAATTTAATAGGAAAAGCGGGTGGTGCTTAGACACCATTTTATTGCCAAGCTGTGGTTTATTATAATGGGGTTGTGCAGTATAACGAAATCAAACATGTTGTGCAGGATATATTGTCTTATATTTCTGGCAGTGGGTGCCTAATTTCATCCTTTGCGCAGTGAATAACAGCACGTGAGCGGGAATACTGAAGCATATATGCATCATCTAACCCAACCAAATAAGAGCATTAGGTCATGTGACTTCACTGTGCCGTAATAATTCTGCATTGTCAAAGAGTAGGCGGTCACATACCAAAATCGGAATCTGTCCAGGATTCAAGTAGTGGGGAACGATCGTCACGATATCATGGTAAAATCCAGTGAAGAATAAAAATGAGCAAAACCGATACATTAATTATTTGATATTGGAGCAACACAACAAGTCTTATAGTGATGTCAGATGAGGAGCTTACTAATCAAATAATGGCGTTGAAAAGCAAATAAACGGACATTTCCAGTTTTAGCTATGCCCCGCCCATCTCTATTTAAGCTCCACCCACATTACGCTGATGTTGGGATCGATCTCTGAACTCCCTGACTATCAATTTCCAGAAAAATATGCCGGAAAGCTGGGAATATTTTAAAAGTAATTGGACTTGGTGCTGTTGCTGCCTATGGTAGCAATAGCGCCCAGTCAAATTAGCTTCAAGATATTCAACAGCATGTTTGATAATTAGCAATGACATACAATTCGTATGATGTCTCGGACTATTAAGTGTTAAAGACGGACTATTTCGAATCATTCATAACGTCATGATTATGACGCCAGCATACACATCACTTAGTTGACTATGATGTCATATGATGGATGGATAAACTGGAAAGGTGAAAATGTCATGTTGTTTGTGTATGATATGGATGAACAATAAAGTTGGCGCCACAGAAATGTTTATGTACGCACTGGGAACTTAGCAGATCGGCCACGTAAAAATGATTAAGCATCTTGATACGGTTAGCAGTGCTTGGCACAGTAGTGATATATTAGTTCATTATGAAATGGCAACTCGTCCTAAATAACAACCAGCTGCAACACATAATTGTACTTACTTTTGAGAAAAAACATAAAGCCATATGCTTAGTGGATTTACTTCTAATGGTAATATCTTATTGGCCACCTATTGGTTGGATAATGGGTTCTTAAAAAAGTTTTTAATCTACCCACTATGACACGAATGTGAGTCTTTGTGAAAAATTGACATGCTTGCCCGGCCGGCCTATTCCTCACCACACCAGAAATATTAATCGACTTCACTAACGCTATTGTGATGGTTCCTTTAAGATTGAATCACATATATCACGCATCAGATATTAGAAAACGTCATAAAGCAATATAGATACATGATATGTCACTCAGAACAAGGACCAGGTGCCGGTTTCATATATGGTGGTACGCGAAAGTACTTCAGTGCGGCGCAAGTATCAAATGAGCTATTCTATTTTCTGCTTTACGACAGTGCATAGCTTGCACACCATTGTGAGACTACACCCAGGTACATGCCTGCCAACTCCAGTAAGGACACATGTAAGATGAGTAGACTAGGACTTATGCGATCTATCTATGCTACGTTACAAAGAGACCAGACACGCTTGACAGTATGCCAATGCCGGGTGGGCCTAGAGTTCACCACAGTCCTACATCACGCATCTATATGAATATGAACATAAAGTTTATGGGGAGAATTATATATATATATATATATATATATATATATATATATATATATATATATATATATATATATATATATATATATATATATATATATATATATATATATGTATATATATATATATGTATATATATATATATATATATATATATATATATATATATATATATATATATATATATATATATATATATACACCTGTGCAAAAGTTAAGCACCAGCAAAAACAATAGAACGTAGAAACATGATGGTACAACTAGGCTGCCATACTTTTTGTCCCCGCGTTAGCTGACATAATTCCAAGTACGAAATGCACATGCATGCATGACTTCACCCCGCTTGATGTCCGTGCGTGGCGGGAAACAGCACACGTGTTCAGTTATGTAAAGGTCCAGTTTGAGGTGTAGAACATTACATACAGATTTAGGCGACAAGATTAGGAATTTTATGTTCATGACCGTGGTTTATTTGTACAGAGAGAATTAGCTCTTGATTGTGAACCGCTATGGCAAGACGAAGGTAAAGTGATCGTGTGAAATGGCAAATCATAGGCATGCATACCACTGGTATGTCATGCAGAGAGATTGGCAGACAGCTGAACATTAACCATACTGTAATCAGTCGTTTGATTGCAAAACATGGGCAAACTAACGAGGTGAAGGACAGGCCTAGATCTGGAAGACCGAAGAAGACTACTGCCCGTGATGATCGAGCCCTAGTACGTCTTGTTAGGAGATCTCCATTCACCAACAGCAGAGTGCTCAGCCAGCAATGGGAAACGCGCAATAGAGTGTCAATGTCTACCGTCAAAAGGAGACTGTATGCTGCTGGCATGAAAGCTAGGAGACCTGTCAGACGTCCTCTCCTCACTGCACACCACAAAGAGGAGCGTCTGAGGTGGTGCAACGAAAGAAGACACTGGAACATGAGATCCTGGAGACGGGTACACTGGTCCGATGAAAGTCGGTTCCTGCTTCATGCCACAGATGGTCGAACTCGTGTATGGAGGTCCAGACGCACGGCGTACGACCAACGTAACATCATGGAAGAAGTTCCATTTGGTGGAGGTTCCGTTATGATATGGGGGTGCATCTCATTTGATTGTAAGCTGGATCTGTTGACTGTACCTGGAACACTAAATGGACAAAGATATCAAGATTCCATACTGGATAGAGTTGTGGTCCCTCATTTTGTAAATCATGCACCTGGAACCCACCCTATATTCATGGATGACAACGGCCGACCACATCGTGCTAGAGCTGTGCATGAATACCTCCGCCAGAATGCCATCGAAACCCTACCATGGCCAGCAAGGAGCCCTGACATGAACCCTATTGAGCATATCTGGGACATTCTGGGAAACATGGTGAGAAGGAGGGATCCTCCTGTGCAGAACCTACAGGAATTAACAGACGCACTCCATCTTGAATGGCAACGAATACCACAATGGCGTATCAGTCGGTTGGTGACCAGCATGAGACGTCGTGTCCAGGCCGTCATCCAGGCACAAGGTGGATATACCCGGTATTAATAATGACAGTCTCAAACTCGTGCACAGATGTTAAACTTCGTTTTCAGACACCATTAATGACAATCTAGCCACGTGTGTCAACTGTAGGGCAATAGTTGTCAGTTGTGTCAACGTAGCCATATTCAGGCCTCGTTTTCAAGTTCAAACAAAAACATACAGTGTTTCCCCACCATCATAATCAGCATTCCTCTAGTAATCTTCATAGCACATGAATATACCCTCGCATGTGCGTAAAAATAGGGTGGTGCTTAACTTTTGCACAGGTGTATATATATATATATATATATATATATATATATATATATATATATATATATATATATATATATATATATATATATATATATATATATATATATATATATATATATATATATACTTACTTACTTATCATATACTACCTTGATAGACCATTTAGCATGTAGGTAGATAATACAGTAAATGCATTGCATCTTATAGTCACGTTCTATTATATATATATATATATATAAATATATATACATATATGTATATATTTCAAGACAATGGTACATGCAGTTAACCAATTAGCCCTTGGAATCCTAGTGGCTCAATTTCATGATAGCTGTGCAGAAAAACTGTGGAATATTTTAAGACCAATTCTACTGGATCATGATGCTTATGGCAGCAACAGCTTCTAGTCAAACAAGCTGGAAAATATTCAACAGAATATTTAATAAATTGGAACTGATTTTTTTTCTAGGTGCAATGTAGGTCATATTGTGCGATGGTGCATGCCAATACCCCCCCCCCCCCCCCCCACACTCCATGTTACTACACCTATGCGCAGGGTCAATGTCTAGTTTTAGCAAAATCATCTATTGCCCATGGTTATTTCCCCCATAAAAACCTGAAATTCCTTAAATATATGGTTTTTAGTGTATCACGAGAAAATATCTTGACACATTTAGTTCAAATTTCAATGGACCATTCTAGATTTAACTATGCCCCATCCATCTCTAGCTAAGCTCCACCCACACCACGCTTGTGTTGGGATCGATCGATCTCTGAACTCCCTGATTATCAATTTCCAGAAAACTATGTAGGTAAGCTGCTGAATATTTTGAAATTAATTTGACTGGGTGCTGTTGCTGCCTATCGCAGCAAGAGCTCCCAGTCAAATTTGTATCAAAATATTCAACAGCATGTTTATTAAATAGCAAAGACATACAATTCGTACTTGTCAGATTATTAAGCGTTAAAGACAGACTATATCGAATCATTCATGACGTCATATTTATGACTTTATCCTACACGTCACTTAGTTGATTATAATATCATATTTATTATGATGGATGGATAAACTGGAAAGGTGAATTGGTATACGGATAAAAGTATCTGACAAAACATCAGATGTATCAGTTCTAATTTCCAGATGTGAAATGAGTATGACACCTATTGTGGTTAATATTTTGAAGCTACATGTCTCCATTCAAATTATGTTAAAATATACAAGATAATATTCCTTAAAGGTGCATTTTCACACTAAAATGCTTTAAAGTAAGCGTTCAAATTTAAGAATTTTAAAGCCTTAAATTGTGTGACTAGATGTAACGAAACAAAATAAATCTCAGCATTCAATAATTTCATTATGTATAAATTAATATAATGAGCCCCTAATTCAACTAACAACCAAATTTTTAGAAATACTTTATATGGAATGAAATCATCATATGATAAGATTTATTCGGTTCACTACTTTGAGGTACACAATTTACTCCTTTAAAATTATTCGATTCAAACAATTTTATTTTAAAGCATTTTTTGTGTGAAGATGCATCTTTAAGTTGTGAATAATTTATAACTGATGTGCAAAGATAAAACAGTTAAGTAAGTGGTCACTTGTGTTTTTATTCTACTATGTCAGTCACTGACAGAGTAAAATTCTGAGATTGACTTCATAAAACTTTGTTGACCTAAGAAAGCTGTGATTGATGGAAAAAATGTCCAGATTGTATTTGGAATCTGACTACTTAATACGATATGATGCCCGGATGTCTTTTCTATGTAAGACTTTCTTACCTGGAAAAGTGATATGAAATTCATCATTGGTGTCCGATTTTTGCCCTAGAATGTTTAACAGCAATGATTTGACCAAGGATCAAATGTTCTGGATCACAAAGCTATAGATAGCCTATGCCAGGGCATAATATAATAATTTGCTACACGCCATTTAAAACGCAATTGGATACATCTTGTAACCACTGCAGATGCAGTTTTCATCTGACTTGACCATTAATCAAAATTTTCCAAATTATTGTCCATTTGCAGTCTAATAGATGACTACTTATTGAAAATTTACCACTGGGATGACTGGATCTTATCCAGGCAGTTGTCACATGGACACTCCAAGATGACACGCCAGTTAATATTTTCACTTGCTTGATAATTAAAGGGTTAAGATGTGCAAACACATGACCCTGAAACCTATGATGTAATATTACCCGTAGCCATATTTAAGCTATCTATCTGGATGAGAATGGTTTGTGAACGTGGGAACAAATAATAGAGCATTAAATGTTTTGGCAACATGCACGCTCGTTCTCTGGCGATTGCTCAAGATATTGAATCTTGAATAGCTTTTTCACTGCTAACGGGAGTTAACTCTGCTTACGTCTGGAGCCTGTCGACGATCGTCTCCCTTGTGACATATAATGGAAAAAAGCTATCTCGCACGTCGTCCTTATCTGTAAGCTGTATTCTTACATTTTTGTAAACCCAACGTCCATAGTACCAAGCGATGCAGCTAATTAGCAGCTATTTCCAGATACCCGAGTCATTAAAATCGGCGCAGGGACATTGGCGATATCAGCATCTATAGATTTACACCAGTGACCAGGAAAGTGTCAGTCAGCTATACCGCCCCTTTAACAATTACGACGTCATTCACCACTAGTCACACGGGAAAATACCACACAAATCTATGGGGAATGCCTAACATATTGCGACACAAAGGGGCTGTTGGTTAGCTGTTGGACGATTTTGTAACGCGATTTGTGCTTGTGTGGCCAATCCAGTTAGTATATAGATGAATGGGTGCGACGTCGTAATGTTCGGAATGGCTCAATGATAATGAACAGCACATACATCATCCGATAGCTGTGAGCGGTGAGAATGTCATATTTATGACGTCACAATGACCTCTGAGATTTTACAACAATCTCACAAAATGCGAAAAATACGCTGTAATGAAAACTAGGCAATGACGGGTCATGCATGACCAATATAAATCATATAGAAAAAGCGTCCCCTGACTGAAAGCACCTGTTTATCAGAGCCGTGGTAAAACTCGGATTTGCGTCATAGTATAGGCTTGTACCCGTCTCCCCGTCCTTTCTCTTGCGATTCCTTGCAAAAGAGTTTGCTGAGCTAAGCAAATCACGTTTTGAGCGTAGCGCGTTTCGAGAAACACCTAAGATTTTTTGCCCAGCTCAGCAAATTTGTTTTGCTTAGGTTATAAAACTTAAGAAGTTTCGTGAAACCGGGCCCTGAACTACGAAAATACACATTTCAAGACACCATGATCGATTCATAGTATTCAAATCTTTGGGTATGACTATGTTACAACACTCCGTGGAAAAACAGCATTCCATAAGTGTATTTATCGTATATGTATTATTCTGCACCCATTACCTGTATTGATGATACGAAAACATAAACCATGTCAACATCGAGAATCGCATCATAATGGTCAGATTGCTTAGCAGGGCATGATTTCTTTCACGATATCTTCCCTGATCGGCTTGGCCATAAACATGTAAATAAACGGATTAGTAGCCGAATTCATGAACAAAACAGCAGACGTGATCAGGAATAGAATCGGGTGTAGTGGCTCATATGGA
Source organism: Chaetoderma sp. LZ-2023a (assembly GCA_034401795.1). Classification (NCBI taxonomy): domain Eukaryota; kingdom Metazoa; phylum Mollusca; class Caudofoveata; order Chaetodermatida; family Chaetodermatidae; genus Chaetoderma; species Chaetoderma sp. LZ-2023a. The sequence goes on from CM067359.1 coordinate 161,127,060, forward strand.
ACTCCAAACATTTCATGTGCGATGTCGTGTACAAAGGATGGTATCCATGTCAGAAAGAATAAGGTTATCATGGTAACTAGGGCTTTCTGTACCGTATTTTGTCTATCCAGTTGTGCAACCACTTTAGTAGATTTGTCCACTTTTAGTTGTTTTGCAATATGAAGTGAAATTATAATAATCCACGGCAGGGCATAGTTCAGGAAATGTATTAAGATGTCCCTAATATTATCGTTACCATAGAACTTACAATATCGGATTATCTCTCCTTTGTATAGTATGTCTCTTTCTCTACTGAGTAAGAATGGGATGCTGGTGGTGAGCGATAGCACCCACAGGCCTAAACATACCTTTGCCACAAGGCTAACTGTAAGGACGGCTTTTGTCTTCAAAGGATGGACTAACTGGAAATATCGCATGAATGCAAAAAATACCAGATGGATGAGACTGGCTGCCATGGAAGTTGAAATGAAGTAGATTCCAAATGCGCATATGAAGACCGGAATCCACATTGGCATAATGGGAAAGAGGAAGAGAATCCACAGATTAGTCGAGATACACATGCAGAGATCTGACAGTGTCAAGCTCAAGATGAATGTGAAAGTTTGTTGTTGATACTTCTTTGATTTAATCAGATAGAATATCAAAATGACATTAGCTAACATCCCAATAGATATAAATATCGCAATGCTTTGGTAGTAGAGGGGGTGTATAGCCATAGCAACTTCCAAAAATTGCAGGAACATTGCATTGACTTCAACAATGTTATGTGACGACTGCGTTTGTGTTCCCGCTGATTCATTAAGTATACCATGTGCTGTAGTACGTGTGAGGGAAGCATACATGGCTGTTATTCGGATTGAACTACAGCTATTAAAATGCTGTTTTTGCTCAAGTTAGAGCACATGATGGAAATCTGTGTGCCGTATGGATGTTTGTGCCATATTAATGTCTCGGTATGTAAAGATCCTGCAGTTCCAGGCACATCTGATCGAGGCCCTACTAATTAGATTCACACAGACTGCATGCACATATGGCTAATGTTTCCAAATGGTGGTTCAGTGAATTACCAATCGTTTTAAAACATGATTATAACATATCCACACTTGTATCCCAAGTGATATCACCATGAGAGCTGCCTAAGTATTATACTGAGTATCCCATGATCAATTTGATTTGAAATCCGCTCTCATGCCTAATTGCTCTTAAATATTCTCCAGCCTTTTTGCTCGAGTATTTCATCTCTGAAAGCATTAACAAAAATTATTATGACGTTATGGTATTTTCACGTATAGTATAGTACACTACAATGTAATATAAATATAGAACACGGTATCACTAGTGATTGCTTCCCTGCACGCTGTAATAAACAGTTGGGGTTGGACTTAATTATACATATAATTTCACGTATTGATTCTCTAAGACCAACACTGTCTTACACCATAATTATTCACAAGCTGGTTCTTTATCCGAATTATCTGCAGGAATATCACAGGTTCAATGAAAGGTGCTTAAAACTCTATGTAATGCTATTGCTATTATATTAACACTATCGCACATATAAAAACAGTAATATAAGCAGTATCTCTTTAATATATGATATTTGAGACAAACCTTTGACGGCTTGAGAATTCAGCTTCAAACAAGGAAATTATATAGGCTTAGTTGTGATAATTAAACTATAACACCCACTCTCAAATAAATTTGATACTCTAAGATGTGTTTCCAATTTAAAAAGGCAACTCACATGGGAACGAATATTTCACTTAAACATATGATGACTACGACGAGGCTTCTCAGAACTACAGCATTACATTGTAAATAACTTAATTTTTATCAGTTAAAAATATGAGCCAAATAGTCTGCAAATTATCAAACAAAGGACACAACTGAAAGCACTTAGAAACACTGTCATCTTACAGCCATGAGGACAGATTTTATATCATTCACTATAAATAGAGTGAAAGCAATATTTCTGATAACTATAGTATGCTCATTTTCTTCTTTGCTATTTGCTAGTACAATACAGCTCTACTCAAATAATATAAATCATTATCTTTCTTTGTAAATCCCACTTGATAAATGACTAGATGCTCAAAGAGATGCCTATTTGAATGGATGCGTGCACAGGCAGCACTCAGTACACTTGGCACTATTGATTATATTGGTTGCTACTACTATACTGAACGACTATATCCATGTCCCACGTAAAATGATGGCACTGCAGTACTAATAATTCTAGATGAGGGCTTAGTCCGTGCATCATATTTTAGCGAAACAGTCAGCTTTTCTTACCTCTTCATATGATAGATCTATATGATATATGATCATTTTTACCTCTTCAGACATATTGGTCTTGTAGGTCCTTGACACATTGCAGCAGGGGTTTCCTTTCTTAAGATCATTCTTGTGCGACTGTATACAATTTCAGTTCAAATAATGAAGTACAAAAGCAAGATAATAATTTTGATTAAAATATACAGGAATAGAGACTCTAAATAATATGTATTTTGGACAGTAGTATTAATGGTTATAAACGAGTGTCGGTTTAATGGAGAAAAGTATTATGTCATTTATGTGTAATATTTTGTGGATGTTGATCATTTACTATTGTCGGGGAGAGTAGACACTATAGCACTCTATCAGTATGATCACATATTGCAGTAGTTGCCTAAAAGTAAACAAGAGCTATCACAGATTGCAGAACGTTGTGATCCCGGTTTTGACACATTGTAAAAAGTTTTCAGATTGTCCAGATTTTTTTTATCCTGATGTTTTCGGTTTTCCCCGATCACGCCAAATGTAGTGGAATCCGAGTATATGGTTACATCCTTTGATGTGTACAAATCTGAACGAAATCGGACAAAGAGTTCCCGACATATCCACAGACACAATTTCATCCAATCCAGATCCACATTCTTTTTTCGGGATGGAGATCCTCTTGCATGGTGCATTCCTTCGTTGTGTTAAGATCTGAGCAAAATTGGATCAGTAGTTTTTTAAATACATCCCCGGAAACACAACCAATCAGACAGACAGACAGACAGACAGACAGCATGACAGATAGACAGAGAGACAGACAGAGCGACAGACAGACAGACAGACAGACAGACAGACAGACAGGTACAGACGTGCATGCACACGCATGCACACGTGTACACACATGCATGTGCGCACGCATGCACGCACACACGCACACACCTACGTATACATGCATGTGCGAGCACGCAGGCACGCACGCACGCACGCACGCATGCGCATGCATGCATGTACGCACGCATGCAAGCAAGCACGCACGCACACACTGACACACGGACAGACGCACGCACGCACCCATGCACTCACACACAATCACAATACCTCTTCCCTTTACGGACCGATCGTAATGATAAAATAGTAACTCTCTTGCTTATGATGTAAGAAATTACCATAAAGGGAGATAAATTTGTAAAAGGCAGATATGAAATGTAATTTTAGTTATATTTTCATTTTAATTAACCAAACCGTTCACAGCTTATACCGACGCTACCATCCAAACACGTAATTTTTTAGTGCATCACTCTAACCATAGGTTGTCTAATCAGGACTGGATCCTGTCCCACTGCAAAGCCGACCATACCCAAGTGCTAGACAAGTGCGCCACTGGGAGGTAGGGTGGGGTCAATCTTGCCTTACACCACCCAAAAGTGATAGCCCCTCCGAACCGCTCACAGCCGACACCGAGTGATCTGTGCCTCCCACCAACCACTACTCTTTCACTTTTGTTCAGTAGAGGGCGAGATTTACCCGCACCCTACCTCTAAGAGGCTTGCTGTACATGTGCTCCTATTACTCTACTATATCAAAATACCCAGTTAGAGAAAGAGAGCGAGAGAGAGAGAGAGGGGGGAGGGTGAGAGGGAGAGGGAGGCAGGTGGGTGGAAGGGAGAGAGGGACCGCATACATAGTTATATCCATGGAAATTCTGAAGACAGGCCAAACTCTTATTAGAGCCAGTGACACCAGTGGTATAGGCACAGAAGATTCTGAACAGAGAATATTGTCCAAGCATTGATAAGGCTGTTGTGGCAAGGGATCACCAGCCAAACATATATGCATAGAGCTTGGAAGCTCTTGGCTCGGAGACAACAGCCATCCCAGACTCTGCATAGCAGCAGCGGGAACCCTGACCGAGATGTCCACGCCAGGTCAATGCAGAATGCTACATACCACGTCATGCAGACGGCCAACACCAGCTCCTGAGAATCCCACCTCAGCTCCATCCAGGAAGTCAATGTTACGACCTGGAAAGCCCATCCCACCACCACACAAGTAGACACCTATCATGGTGACAACTAACAAGAGAGTTGTCCCCAAGTCAAGTTTATGAGCAGCAACGAGGTTCCCAATTGAAAAGTTGGACAAAGTTCCAGGCTTTGTGAGCACAGACATATGCTATTCAATACTACCTCCCGGGATGTATTCTCCCTGGGCCTGGTGAAAAGTATCCAGTGGCTTCCTTAACAGAGAGCCACGGCAGGGCAAGCGAAATCTGGTGGAAGAACTTCTCGACTTGAAGGGGTTTAAGTTCTTCCTCACCCTCAGGCTGCCCCTATAAAAGGAGAGGAACGCTGGAACAGAGTTCACTCAAGATCCCTGGTTCTGGTATAAACAACAGGCTCTTCTTATGGCAAGTGGCATTGACGTGGCTGTGAAGGATTTCAGAGGCAAGGTTCTGCAGTGTCTGGGAAAAAATACTCGTCTGGAATCAGGATTGGCAGTTGATTAACTCTATCTCACCATTGCTAGGTACCAGCCCATGTGCGGCAGGACATACATAGACTTCCCTGCCTCAATTAAAAGGAATTAATCAATACCCAGAATAGAGATGATCACTGCCTACAGTGGGCTCTCCTTGTTGGAAAGTGACGCACAATCTTAATCCACACAGGCCATCAACGTATGCACAGCACTGGTACAGCCTTCGTTTCAGAGGCATGGACTTTCTTACATGCCTCACGTGGCTGAAGCGTGTTGAGTGGCAGACTGTTCTTAACAAGCTAATGTATTTGTGGATGACAAGGCGTCCACTCACTTCAACGAATTGAGACTGTTTCCAGCATTCTGAGGATGAATCTGCTCCTTACCAAGAAGAGTGGCAAGCAACACCTTATGTGGATCATGGACATGAATCTCCTGCTTCAGCAGTGGAGAACTGCAGTCTTAGGTTAAATATTACACCAAGGTCCTTTTCTTTGTGGGAACTCTGTACTGGAGTAGTATAATATATAGGGCTATCAGAACAGAACGTGGTGGGAGCCGAGGATCATGGATCGGTGGCTACAGGAAGGAGGTGGGATGTCAGAACAGAGGGGCGGCTGGCTACGATGTGTTTTACAACATAGGGCCCCCAAACCTCCCTCCCGCACCACCACCCCCCAGGTGGACACCCCCATTCTTTGTTCAGACCATGCCAGGCAAGTACAAAACTTCCATTTGGACCTACAACATCATAAGTTTATTCACGCCAGGCAAGTACAAAACTTCTACTGCAAACCCATAGGTGTACTCATTAGATTACGAACCATGGATACATGCAATCACAATAAGTTCACAGATGAGGAGGTGTATTACAATGTAGGGCCGACCACGACCCCTCACAGCGAGCCACCCATTCCAAAGCAGAGACACGCCAGCACCCATACAGGAAACCCAAAGCAGACACACCTGCACAAGAACCTCACAGATGAGGTGCTCGACCCACTCTTCGACTGCCTCATTGATGATATTACTCTAAAATAAAAAAATCTAGCAAAACTTTTATTTTGGTTCGATAGCATCATCCATATTGATACTTTAGATCGTTAGCAGATGATCTAAATACTGTCTTAGTTCTGTCATTGCCATTGCTGTCAGTGGATAGCATCTAACCCCTAACTCGGCACCTGCTGGTGGTTTTCGGGCGAGTATCTCGTCTACTACTATTATGAATGATAGGTCAGGAGAAGCTCTCCAGAACTCAAGTGATTTATTTGCATAGTCGCCCAGGTCATGTAATGATATTGCCACTTTTTCCCACCATGCCGCATAGCCTACACCATGCATGTAACTCCATAGTTCTTCGGGGTAATCCATGATTTAGTTTCAGATTCAGTTAGCTTGATTACCCATACAGTTGCGTTTCTCTAATAGGGCATCACCTGGTGGTAGGCGCCCGTTCTGAAACACTGATTTTATAACTACTAATGATGATGATGATGATGATGATGATGATTATGATAGACATAATGTTGATGATGATGATGATGATGATGATGATGATGATAGACATAATGATGATGATGGATAGACGTAATGCTGCTGAAGATGATGATACTGATGATAGACATAACGTTGTTGATGATGATGATGATGATGATGATGATGATGATGATGATGATGATGATGATGATAGACATAATGTTGATGATGATGATGATGATGATGATGATGATGATAGACATAATGATGATGATGATGATGATGATGATGGACATAATGTTGCTGCTGCTGCTGCTGATGATGATGATGATGATGATGATGATAGACATGAAGTTGAATCACAAATACATGCCCAGCCTCATGTCTCCATATCAAATAAACTGAATTTAACAAACACGTAGTCACGACCAGTATGACGTCAGCATGAGGGGATTACAGGCCCTTCCAGCTGCCTTGGCAACACTCACTTGTTAGCTATGTGGTTAGCTGGCTGGTCAGTTTCAGAGAAGTACTTAAGGTTAACTATGATATTTTAATTATAATACTTCTCTCATGACAATCGATGTAGAAGAGGTTGTGACTTGTTTCGCTAGATGTCATCCACGAAGACTACGACTCGTTAATATGATAGAATCAGACTGAGCTAGTTAGTCCTAATAATTCTTTTCTATTAAGTTCTCAGAGTTACTCTTCTTACACATAATGTTAGGTTTCTCTTGACTGCCTTTGTAATCTGTTGGAAAGCATTTAGTTTTGCATTAAAATAATACAAATTTGATAGTGATTTGAGGTTATAAACTATGATCTAAGCATCTGGGAGATGCATTGTTCTGACAGTATAAATGTTTTTATCTAGTTTACCCCAGACACACACCCCCCCCCCCCCGCCTCCCCCACCCCCACCCACTCCACCCCACCCCATCCAACCCGGACAGGTGAAACAATTTCAATTTTGTTCGTCATGAGACTTACCCATTTCTAAGCTTAATTTGGATTTTTGACATTCACCAATTATGTCCAGAATATCATGGGAATATATCCTCAAATATCAAACAGAAAAGTATAGTCACAAAAGATCTGAAAGTGCTGTTAAATGCCATTTCAGAGCATCTAATTTACCTCAGACACCTGTACCCGCAGTAGGGGTGGGTGGGGTGGTGGTGGTAGGGGCTGGGGGTGTGGCCTCTGAAAGACTCGCCTTACCACACCATAGACTTCGCCTGTGGCAATTAAAAGGCAGTCCATAGTCAGTGGGGGCAAATTTTTGGGAAAAATAAACTTACGAGCAAAATGATCCTTAAAATATAATAATTTTATCAGCTAACTCATGATTTATATTCACCTCCAGAAATGCAGGAGAGGTCATCTGAGAGCATCCAGATTTAAACATTTTTCAGGGGAGGATCCCGGGACCCTCCAACCGTTGAGTCGGCCCCCCCCCCCCCCCCCGCAAAACATTTCTGGATCCACCCCTGATGTCATCTTTCAGCGTGACGAGCGTGTCAAATACGGCAATCAGTATATCGATGTGGAATGGATTGCTCATACCATAATGATTGTAGTGCATGGAAAGGATTACATAGTTATATATTGCATATATTTGACGCAATTTAATAGGATAAGCGGATGGTGCTTAGACACCATTTTATTGCCAAGCTGTGTTTTATCATAATGGGGATGTGCAGTATAACCAAATCAAACATGTTGTGCAGGATATAATTCCATCGTTTACGCAGTGAATAACAGCACGTGAGCGAGAATAATGAAGCATATATGCATCATCTAAACCAATCAAATAAGTGCATTAGGGCATGTGACTTCACTGTGCCATAATAATTCTGCATAGTCAAAGAGTGGGCGGTCACATACCAAAATCGGAATCTGTCCAGGATTCAAGCAATGGGAAACGATCTTCACGATATTATGGTAAAATGCAGTGAATAATAAAAAAAAAATGGCAGAACCAATACATTAATTATTCGATATTGGAGCAACACAACAAGTCTTATAGTGATGTCAGATGAGGCGCTTACTAATCAAATAACGGCGTTGAAAAGCAAATAAATGGACCTTTCCAGTTTCAGCTATGACCCGTCCATCTCTATTTAAGCCCCACCCACACCACGCTGATGTTGGGATCGATCTCTGACCTTCCTGACTATAAATTTCCAGAAAACTATGCCGGAAAGCTGTTGAATATTTTAAAACTAATTCGACTTGGTGCTGTTTCTGCTATGGCAGCAATAGCGCCCAGTCAAATTAGTTTCGAAATATTCAACAGCATGTTTGTTAAATAGCAAAGACATGCAATTCATACGATGTCTCGGACTATTAAGTTGTAGTAATACTACTAGTACATTATAGTGGTACTCACCAACAGGGGTATTGAATCGCACAGGGAACCGGCGGCAGGTGCTCGCGTTTCCGGTTCTAAGATACGACTGCCGGGCATCCGTAGAAACGGCGGGAATGAGCGAGCCCTGCAGCCGCGAAACGCGAATTCCAGGATTGCGGGACAGCGCCAGTTCCACATTCATCCCCGTTCTTAAAATGAGGCTTCCTATATCTAAAAATTTGGAAGCCTCAATTATTCCATACAAACAAATTATTTTTTTTTAAATGAAAAAATATTAAATAAATAAACAACTTATAATACAATTGTATGGCCATTGACGCTCAACTGCTAACGTTAGTGTCCAGGAAAACTGGACATCTGGTTGCAGATCAACGGCTGCCGGGCGGGAAGCCATCGTTGCAGATTAAACATTAAACATAGCTTTCTCAACTAATATTAAGGGCAGTAGTTTTCCGCCACAGCAGAAAACTGGACAGAATTGCCGGAATTGCCGATTTTTTAAGTAAAGATAAAAAGATAGAAAAGTACTAGAAATAATCTAACTTAAATTTATCGGAAGTATTACCTGAAATTGAAATAGAATGTAACATTCAATGAAAAAACAATAGGTATCGCCTACAGTTTTTTCAACCAGGTTTTACAGTTTAAGTAAAAAGGTATATAAGATATAACAGGTGTGAATTCGCAAATTTAGGGACTGGAAAGCTGGAAAACCACTATCCCTATTACAAATCAAATATCTGTGTTAACCTAAAACGGAACCGGGTAATACTTAGGAAATAGAATATATGTATGATTTTGCGCTATGACAAACGCATCAATTACTTCGTACATTATAAAATGGTAAGCGCAAGAAATACATCTGCACGATATATGCAGTGTTTGATAAATACATATTATAAATATGCTGTCATATGCAGGACTTCTGCATTATAGAGTAATGCACATTTAAAATATGCGTGAATCATGCATTATAAAGTAATGCATCAGTGCATCATTTTAACATGTAATTGTTACATGTTTAATAAATGAAATACCAAGGCATGGCATATATACACCTGTGCAAAAGTTAAGCACCAGCAAAAGGAGACTGTATGCTGCTGGCATGAAAGCTAGGAGACCTGTCAGACGTCCTCTCCTCATTGCACACCACAAAGAGGAGCGTCTGAGGTGGTGCAACGAAAGAAGACACTGGAACATGAGATCCTGGAGACGGGTACACTGGTCCGATGAAAGTCGGTTCCTGCTTCATGCCACAGATGGTCGAACTCGTGTATGGAGGTCCAGACGCACGGCGTACGACCAACGTAACATCATGGAAGAAGTTCCATTTGGTGGAGGTTCCGTTATGATATGGGGGTGCATCTCATTTGATTGTAAGCTGGATCTGTTGACTATACCTGGAACACTAAATGGACAAAGATATCAAGATTCCATACTGGATAGAGTTGTGGTGCCTCATTTTGTAAACCATGCACCTGGAACCCACCCTATATTCATGGATGACAACGCCCGACCACATCGTGCTAGAGCTGTGCATGAATACCTCCGCCAGAATGCCATCGAAACCCTACCATGGCCAGCAAGGAGCCCTGACATGAACCCTATTGAGAATATCTGGGACATTCTGGGAAACATGGTGAGAAGGAGGGATCCTCCTGTGCAGAACCTACAGGAATTAACAGACGCACTCCATCTTGAATGGCAACGAATACCACAATGGCGTATCAGTCGGTTGGTGACCAGCATGAGACGTCGTGTCCAGGCCGTCATCCAGGCACAAGGTGGATATACCCGGTATTAATAATGACAGTATCAAACTCGTGCACAGATGTTAAACTTCGTTTTCAGACACCATTAATGACAATCTAGCCACGTGTGTCAACTGTAGGGCAATAGTTGTCAGTTGTGTCAACGTAACCATATTCAGGCCTCGTTTTCAAGTTCAAACAAAAACATACAGTGTTTCCCCACCATCATAATCAGCATTCCTCTAGTTGCATTATTACCTCTTGCACTAAGATGGATGGGTACATAAATGTTTATGCTATTGCTTTCTTCATAGCACATGAATATACCCTCGCATGTGCGTAAAAATAGGGTGGTGCTTAACTTTTGCACAGGTGTATATAATATGTTGACCTAATATAAAATATCTGAACTGACCTAATGTAGAATTAAAATATCTGGGCTATCCTACAAAATATCTGAGCTGACCTAATAAAACTATATATATATATATATATATATATATATATATATATATATAAATATGTATTTAAACTATTCTATAAAATATCTGAGCTGACAAATGTAGGACTGACATAGCGTAGCTAACCTAAAGTGATTTTCACTAGATATAGATGAAATGTTGCATCATAACCTATGATGCATATACTTAATGCTATGCAATGTGCATACTTCTATGTGCAAAGTCAGTGTGTACATGGCTATGCTCCATGTACACACAAACTGAAAGCATTGTCATGACATGCATCATGACGGATATGTCAGCAGTTTATACAATTATAAACAATATAATAGGTTAATGCGTAATAATTTACACATTATTGAAAGACGTATAATTTTTACAATGTGTATTTATAATGCGTAATTCAATAAATGCATATCTATAACTATGCATTATAACGTGTAATCGGTCACTCATAATTTGAGAACGTGTAATTACAACAACATGTTCTGTGAGTCGTACCCAATGGACCCTTGTTGGTTTTTGGCATCTCAAAGAGTATTGTTGCTGAAAAAAAGCCACTATGTGCTTATGTGTCCAACTTATTTAGTTTCCCAAAAATTTACAAAGAATAGAACATCACGATTTTGCTGTTGCTGAAAGACGGAAATGGAGCATAAGCCAATGATGATAACTGTTTTCCGAACAAGTTGAATGCCATGCAGAATATTACAAATTGAAATTATACTTTCATATCATCTTGATTACAGATTGAATTACTGTTACCGTTGCACATTATCACACTACGATTGCAGTACTGTACTATGACCGAAAAGCTAACTGCAGTCCGCAACAGTACCATGACCAAATGAATCCGAAATAAGACGAAACCAGAGGAACACATATGGAGGTGGACAAGTAGAATCCATGAAGAGTTACATAGTCTAATTCACGAATGCTTAAGGATTTTAATACAGTTCATAATCTAGGAACCTGTTGGGAAGACGGCACTGCCTCCTTCCTGTTCGACTCTGAATGATGTAAGTCTGGAGTTGGTCATCTCTAGGAGATGTGTGATGTATTTTCCCTCGGATCTGACACCTCATGCCCCTAGGAGAAAAGGTGTGATGCGGTTCCCTCGGACCTGACACCTCATGCGCCTAGGGGAAGTGTGATGCATTTCTCCTCGGAGCTGACACCTCATTCGCCTAGGAGAGTGATGCTGCATTTGTGGGACGGGTAAAACAGAGTCGATATCCAGGTCATCTGTCAAAACAGCATCTAGATCATCATGCAGAGTTGATGAGGATGGATCAATGCCATATGGAATGGTTTCATCCAAATCCTCTCCAAAAATGGATACATGGTTACCATCGGATAACCTACGGCCATTATCGGGGAATAATAAGTCATCATCATCGCTATGATCTTCAGAGCTTATAGCATGTCTCATTCACAATATCCAGAGAGGTAAATCACGATCTCTGCACAGCTTTAATCTATCATGGTGCACAGCTAGTTCCCGGCCTTGGTTTTTCATACCAAACAGTGCTTCTGACAACTTTTTATAAATAATAAAAGGACCAGTCCAAGGAGGTTGTAGTTTACTGGACTGACCAATCTTAGTTGCAGAATTAGCAAGATAAACTACATCACCAACATGATAGGCACGCTCATGCAAATGTAGATCATACTCTTTTTTCTGGCGCTTCTGAGCCATTTTAAGGTTATTCCATGCTATCTCATGAGTTTCGTGCAACGTTTGCTGTAACTGTTTGACGAAGTCACTGGCATCTGGAGGGGCATAATCTGTAGTCACAGACACAGGGCATTTGCACATTATGTCAATAGGATGTAGGACTTCTCGACCAAGCATCATCATGTTGGGAGTATAACCCATCTGTCGGCTTACAGTAGATCGTATAACTCCAGTGATGAAAGGAATACACTTGTCCCAATCTTTCTGTCTGTCATGCTCATGCAGGTAACACTGTATACACTGCAAGACGGTACGGTTTATACGTTCAATTTGTCCATTCGAGCATGGTCTATAAGATGTGGTGCATGTTTTTGAAATCTCCAGTAAATGGCACAGTTCCTCAAATACGTTGCTCTCAAAGTTAAGACCCAGATCGGTGTGTAAGAAATATGTACATCCAAATGTGGTGACGAAATGCTCCACATACGTTTTGACTACCAGTTCTGCTCCTTGTTCAGGGAATGCATATCACTCACCCATTCAGTGAACTGATGTATGTTCATCAACATATATCTATTTCCCAGTGCAGATGTGATAAAGGGGGCCAAATTGTCCATTTGTACCCGTTCCAATGGAAAACCAGCATGGAACTCACCCAGAGTGGCTCTAGGATGGATGGAAGCCTTTTTGCTACAGCTACAATTCCGGCAGGATTTCACATATGCCACCACATCATGACAGTATCCGTGCCAGATATATTTAGCTCTCTCTCTCTCTCTCTCTCTCTCTCTCTCTCTCTCTCTCTCTCTCTCTCTCTCTCTCTCTCTCTCTCTCATGTTTTCTGCTCACCCATGTGACTGGCAAGCTTGGAATCATGACAATTCTCCAAAACCAGGTTCTGGAGGGACTTTGGAACTACCAGTAGATTCTGTGTGGTATTTGCTTCTACCCAAAGATAGAGCAATATGCAATCGACAAAAATCAATTGATCATGATGAGCCCATTGCTGACACCATTTCTAGTAATACTACTAGTACATTATAGTGGTACTCACCAACAGGGCCTTGAATCGGACAGGGAACCGGTGGCAGGTGGTCGCATTTCAGGTTCCAAGGTACGACTCCCGGGCATCCGTAGAACCAGTGGGAATCAGCTATCCCGGCAGCCACGAAATGTGAATTCCAGGATTGTGGAATGCCGCCAGTTCCACAACGTGTTAAAGACGGACTATTTCCAATCATTCATAACGTCATGATTATGACGCCAGCATACACATCACTTAGTTGACTATGACGTCATATGATGGGTGGATAAACTGGAAAGGTGAAAATGTCATGTGGTTTGTGTATGATATGAATGAATAGTAAAGTTGGCGCCACAGAAATGTTTATGTACGACGTCGTAAACACTGGGACCTTAGCAGATCGATCCAGTAAAAATGATTAAGCATCTTGATATGGTTAGCAGTGCTTGGCACAGTAGTGATATATTAGTTCATTATGAAATGGCAACTCGTCCTAAATAACAACCAGCTGCAACACATAATTGCACTTACTTTTGAGAAAAAACATAAAGCCATATGCTTAATGGATTAACTTCTAATGGTAATATCTTATGACCACCTATTGGTCGGACAATGGGTTCTTAAGAAATTTTTTAATCTACCCACCATAACATGAAGGTGAGTCTTTGTGAAAAATTAACATGACTTCCCGGTCTATTCCCCACCCCACTACAAATATTAATAGATTTTACTAACTCGATTGTGATGGTTGCTTTAAGACCGAATCACATATATCACGCAGCAGATATTAGAAAACGTATAACGCAATATAGATACATATGTCACTCAGAAAAAGGACCAGGTGCCGTTTTTTATATATGGTAGTAGACTAGAGTACTTCAGCGCGGTGCAAATATCAAATGAGCTATTCTATTTTGTACTTTACGACAGTGTATAGCTTGCACACCTTTGTGAGACTACACCCTGGTACACGCCTACCAACTCCAGTAAGCACACATCTAAGATGAGTAGACTAGGACTTATGCGATATATCTATGCTACGTTACAAAGAGACGAGACACGCTTGACAGTATGCCAATGCAGGGTGGGCCATAGAGTAAACGGGGAAATTATGATTAAGCACAGATTAGTTTGATCCGGTCTTGCTGTCTGTATTATCATTGAGGTGTGTTTTTTCTGTATAAACCTTGAGATAATCTCAGATGACATAATTTGTGGTGCCTCACTATGGGCTATTAGAGTTGAATTCGCAATGAAATCGCCATTGGCTGATGATAGCAACATCAGACCAATTTCTCGATGCAGTTACCATTGATGATGTGTTCATTAAACTTAGAATCGTCAGCACATATAAGTTGTTTCTATTTTATATGACTTACGCGAGCACACATGTTTCTAGATAGAACTAATATAATCATAATAACAAAGTAACGAACAAGTATTATAATGAATATATAATTAATGAATTAATTGTACCTGGCAGTGGAGTGGACGAGTCTCGTGGTCTTAAAAATAATTCATTAATTGGATGTCCACAATACCTGTGCATAAGTGAATTTGTTTTTGTCTGGAAGTACCCACTAAAACATGCCATTATATTAGTTAGCTTTAACACCATTCGCTTTTCCAGAATAGCCATCTATCAATCTGGGGTCATCTGACGTCATAATCAGCTAAGTGGTGTGCAGGATGACGTCATAATCATTACATCATAAATGATTCTATTCGACCCGTCTTTAACTTTTAATATTTTGACACGTTGTACGAATTGTATGTCTCTACTATTTAATAAATATGCTGTTGAATATTCCAGAAAACTGTACAGGTAAGCTATTGAATATTTTGGAGCTAATTTGACGTGGCGTTGTTGCTGCCATACCTGTACAGTTTTCTGGAAATTGATAGTCAGAGAGTTCAGAGATCGATCGATCCCAACACGAGCGATGTGTGGGTGGAGCTTAACTAGAGATGGGCGGGGCATAGCTAAAAATGGAAAGATCTATTCAGACAGGTTTGATCCGAGGTTTGAGTCCGATAGATCGAGCATGCACATACCTTCGCCATAGGACTAGTTGTCCTGACCACTGATGACGAGAGTTCAGTAGAACACAGGTGTGCATGATCGGATATTTAGCCTGCATCGAACTGGTAACCAGTCTACACCTGATCACCAAACGTCAAACTGTCATAGGAATCTTTAATAAAATGTGTCACTTAAAACTTTTTTGCCACGAATTTTTTTAATTTTTATAAGCAAGAAAACTAAAATGCGTTGCAATAGATAAGGTGAAAAAGTGTAAAGTTACCTGTTTTCGTAAGCATCATCACCTTGAATGTTAACGTTAGTAAAATTGGGTTCACTATTTTACTCTGATATTTTATCCGAATAACAAACACAATTATTAAGAATAAAATAGATGTTGGTGGCATTCTAATATAATCTGCACAATCGGTGGAAAATTACTGAACTACGAAAATACACATTTCAAGAAACCGTGATCGATTTATAGTATTCAAATCTTTGGGTATGACTATGTTACAACACTCCGTGGAAAAACAGCATTCCATAAGTGTATTTATCGTATATGTATTATTCTGCACCCATTACCTGTATTGATGATACGAAAACATAAACCATGTCAACATCGAGAATCGCATCATAATGGTCAGATTGCTTAGCAGGGCATCATTTCTTTCACGATATCTTCCCTGATTGGCTTGGCCATAAACATGTAAATAAACGGATTAGTAGCCGAATTCATAAACAAAACGGCAGACGTGATCAGGAATAGAATCGGGTGTAGTGGCTGATACGGAACTCCAAACATTTCATGTGCGATGTCGTGTACAAAGGATGGAATCCATGTCAGAAAGAATAAGGTTATCATGGTAACTAGGGCTTTCTGTACCGTATTTTGTCTATCCAGTTGTGCAACCACTTTAGTAGATTTGTCCACTTTTAGTTGTTTTGCAATATGAAGTGAAATTATAATAATCCACGGCAAGACATAGTTCAGGAAATATATTAGGATGTCCCTAATATTATCGTTACCATAGAACTTACAATATCGGATTATCTCTCCTTTGTATAGTATGTCTCTTTCTGTACTGAGTAAGAATGGGATGCTGACAGTGAGCGATAGCACCCATAGACCAAAACATACCTTTGCCACAAGGCTAACTGTAAGGACGGCTTTTGTCTTCAAAGGATGTACTAACTGGAAATATCGCATGAATGCGAAAAACACCAGATGGATGAGACTTACTACCATCGAGATCGACATGAAGTAGCTTCCAAATGCGCAGATGAAGACCGGAATCCACATTGGCATAATAGGATAGAGGAAGAGAATCCACAGATTAGTCGAGATACACATGCAGAGATCTGACATTGCTAAGCTCAAGATAAATGTAAAAGTTAGTTGTTGATATTTCTTTGATTTAATCAGATAGAATATCAAAATGGCATTAGCTAAAATCCCAATAAATATAAATATCGCAATGCTTTGGTAGTAGAGAGGGTGCATAGCCATAGAAACTTCCAAAAATTGCAGGAACATTGCATTGACTTCAGCAATGTTATGTGACGACTGTGTTTGTGTTCCCGCTGATTCATTAAGTATACCATATGCTGTAGTAGGTGTGAGGGAAGCATACATGGCTGTTATTTGGATTGAACTGCAGCTATTAAAATGCTGTTTTTGCTCAAGTTAGAGCACATAATGGAAATCTGTGTGCCGTATGGATGTTTGTGCCATATTAATGTCTCGGTATGTATAGATCCTGCAGTTTCAGGCACATCTGATCGAGGCCCTACTAATTAGATTCACGCAGACTGCATGCACATATGGCTAATGTTTCCAAATGGTGGTTCAGTGAATTACCAATAGTTTGAAAACATGATTATAACATATCCACACTTGTATCCCAAGTGATATCACCATGAGAACTGCCTAAGTATTATAGTGAGTATCCTAGGATTAATTTGAGTAGAAATCCGACCTCATGTCTATTTGTTCTTATATACTCTCCAGCCTTTTTGCTCGAGTATTTCATCTCTGAAGCATTAACACACATTATTATGACGTAATGGTATTTGCACGTATAGTATAGTACAATACAATGTAAACCAAATATAGAACATGGTATCACTAGTGCTGGCTTCCATGCACGCTGTAATAAACAGTTGGGCTTGGACTTAATCATACATATGATTTCACGTATTGATTCTCTAAGACAAACACTGTCTTACACCATAATTATTCACAAGCAGGTTCTTTTTCCGAATTTTCTGCAGGAATATCACAGGTAAAATGAAAAGTGCTTAAAACTATATGTAATGGTATTGCTATTATATTAACACTATCGCACATACAAATACAATAATATAAGCTGTATCTCTTTAATATATGATATTTGAGACAAACATTTGACGGATTGATAATTCAGCTTCAAACAAGGAAATTATATATGACTAGTTATGTGATAATTAAACTATAACACCCACTCTCAAATAAATGTGTTGCTCTCTAAGATTTGTTTCCAATTTAAAAAGGCAGCTCACATGGGAACGAATATTTCACTTAAACATATGATGAATACATGGCTCCGTTCCTAAGAAGAGGCTTCTTGGAACTGCAGCATTACATTGTAAATAATTGTATTTGTATCAGTTAAAATATGAGCCTAATAGTCTACAAATTAACAAAGGATACCACTGAAAGCACTTAGAAACACTGTCATCCTACAGCCATGAGGATAGATTTTAAAGCATTCACTATAAATAGAGCGAAAGCAATATTTCTGATAACGATATTATGATCATTTTCTTCTTTGATATTTGCTAGTACAATACAGCTCTACTGAAATAGTATAGATCATTATTTTTCTTTGTAAATCCCACTTGATAGATGACTAGATGCTCAAAGAGATATCTATTTGAATGGATGCATGCACAGGCAGCACTCAGTACACTTGGCACTATTGATTATATTGGTTGCAACGACTATGCTGAACGTTTATATCAATGTCCCATGTAAAATGATGGCACTGCAGTACTAATACTTCTAGATGAGTGTTTAGTCCGTGCATCATATTTTAGTGAAACAGTCACCTTTTTTTTACCTCTTCATATGATATTGGTCTTGTAGGTCCTTGACACATTACAGCATGGGGTATCTTGTCTTAAGATCGTTCTTGTGTGACTGTATAGAGTTTCAGTTAAAAAATTAAGTACAAAAGCAAGGTAATGATTTTAATTAAAATGTACAGGAATAGAGACTCTAAATAATATGTATTTTGGACAGTAATATTAATGGTTATAAACGAGTGTCGGTTGAATGTAGAAAAGCATTATGTCATTTATGTGTAATATTTTGTGGATGTTGATCATTTACTATTGCGATGGAGAGTAGACATTATAGCTATCAGTGTGATCAGGGACCCGTCACATATTGCAGTAGTTGCCTAAACGTAAACAAGAGCTATCACAGATTGCAGAACTTTGTGCTCCCGTTTTGTCTCATTGTAAAAGATTTTCAGATTTTCCAGATTTTTCTTGATTATCCTGATGTTTCGGATTTTCCCTGATCACGCCCAATGTTGTGGAATCCGAGTGTATGGTCACACCATTTCCTATGATAAATTCTGAACGACATCGAAGAACGGCTTCCCGATATATCCACAGACACCATTTGATCCGATCCTGTTCCACGTTCTTTTTTTGTATGGAAATCCTCTTGTATGACACATTCCTTCACTGTGTTAAGATCTGAGCCACATTGTATCAGTAGGTTATCAAATACATCTCCGGAAGCACAGCCGTTCACACAAGACAGACATACAGACAGACAGACAGACACAGACGTGCATGCACGCACGCACATACGCACCCATGCATGCGCACACAATCACAATACCTCTTCCCTTTACGGACCGATCGTAAGGATAAAATAGTAACTCTATTGCTTATGTTGTAAGAAATTATCATAACGGGAGATAACTTTGTAAAAGGCAGATATGAAATGAAATTTTAGTTAGGTTTTCATTTTGATGAAGATTTCCATAATCTTTTTTCTCTCTTCCAGACCGTTTACAGCTTATACCGAGGCTACCATCTAAAACACGTAATCTTTCATTGCATCACTTTAACCATAGGCCATCTGATCAGGACTGGATCCTGTCCCACTGTAAAGCCGGGCCATACCCAAGTTCTAGACAAGCGCGCCTCCGGGAGGCAGGGTGGGGTCAATCTTGCGTTATACCACCCAAAAGAGATAGCCCCTCAGCTTACAGCTGACAGCGAGGCGCCAGCCCCCCCCCCCCCCTCTGCGATCCACGGTTCAGTGATCTGTGCCTCTCACCAACCACTACTCTTTCACTTGCGTTCAGTGTAGGGCGAGATTTACCCACAACCTGCCTCTAAGAGACTTGCGGTTCCTATGCTCCTATTATTTTACTACATCAAAATTCCCATTTAGAGAAAGAGAGAGAGAGAGAGAGAGAGAGAGAGAGAGAGAGAGAGAGAGAGAGAGCGAGAGAGAGAGAGAGAGAGCGATAGAGAAGGGAGGGGAGTGAGGGAGGTAGGGATGGAGGGAGGGAGGGAGGGAGGGAGGGAGGGAGAGAGGGAGCTCATACATAGTTATATCCATGGACATTCTGAAGACAGGCCGAACTCCTATTAGAGCCAGAGACACCAGTGGTATAGCCATCGAAGATTCTGAACAGAGAATGTTGTCCAAGCATTGATAACGCTGTTGTGGCAAGGGATCACTAGCCCAAACATATATGCATAGAGTGTGGAAGCTCCCGGCTTGGAGCCAAATGCCATCCCAAACCAGTCTCTACATAGGAAGCCCATAGCAACAACTGGAACCCTGGCTAAGATTCCCACGCCAGTTCCATGCATGGTGCTACATACCATGTCATGCAGACGGCCAACACGAGCTCCTGAGAATCCCACCTCAGCTCCATCAAGGAAGTCAATGTTACCACCTGGGAAGCCCACCCCATCACCATACAGGTAGCCACCTCTCAGAGTGATACCTCACAAGAGAGTTGTCCCCGAGTCAAGTTCATGAGCAGCAACGAGGTTCCAGCTTGAAAAGGTGGACAAAGTTCCAGCCTTTGTGAGCACAGGCATGTGCTATTCAGAACTACTTCCGGTGTTGGGTTCTCCCTGGGCTTGGTGACAAGTATTCAGTGGCTTCCCTAACAGACAACCCAGGCAGGGCAAGCGAAATCTGGTGGAAGAACTTCTCGACCTGAAGGGGGGGGGGTTAAGTTCTTTCCAACCCTCAGACCGACTCTACAAAAGGAGAGCAACGCTGGAACAGTTCTGGTCTAAACAACAGGCTCTTCTTCTGGCAAGTGGCATTGACGTGGTTGTGAAGGATTTCTGAGGCACGGTTCTGCTGTGTCTGAGGAAAAAATACTCGCCAGGAGTTAGGATGGGCAGTTGATTAACTCTATCTCATCATTGCTGCTCCTTACCGAGAAGAGTGGCAAGCAACACTTTATGTGGATCATGGACATGAATCGCCTGCTTCAACAGTGGAGAACTGTAGTCCTAGGTCAAATATTACACCAAGGTCCTTTTCTTTGTGGGAACTCTGTACTGGTCTGATTTACTGATTGGCATATACTTGCATTTCTCAAGAAGGATGATGTGTGGTCTTAGATTACGTTCTTTGAGTTAAGCTCTGATCACAAAGCACTTAACAAGTTGGCACATACTGCTGCAAATTTTAGCGCTTTCTGCGCAGGCATATTTTCTAGTATTCAAAGAACATGTCCGAACATAACCCATCACTGTTGCTGTACTCTCACAAATTGTGGCTCTGCGTTACGCACTTTGTAGAGTGCTGCATTTGATATTATAGTATGTGGCCAGTGATGATTTGTAATGGCTCTCAGATGCTTGGGGTTACATGCATCAAGTCTGTTTAAGGGCTTTTGAAGCTGCCCAACTGTTGCAATTGCATAACAATATGGAAACACATGTAGTATCCTATTTTAGAGCCACGAACCCACAACTTCCGGAACTGAAGGGCGATATTTCATCTTATACAGCGAGTACCAGTTTCAGTAGAGCTGCAGAGGAGGGAAACCAAGATTCTGTTATTCCTCTACTTCTCAGTGCCCCGATGAGGGCACCATCATCATTCATTTCTGTGGTGTCGAAGAGGCATATCTGAATGAACTTCGACCGAGGTTTGTAGCCTTCACTTGTTGTGCAGCTATTGGAAATAGGTGTATCAAGAGGACTTTGTTCCTCATCGACAAAGTCAATATTATCTTCATACTCAATCTCTAGTGGCATACATATCATTGAGATTGGATGGTCTGGTCTTGTAGAGTGTTCTCGAACAGATAACAGAGATTCGGAGATGGAACAACTGAGGAGCACTGGTAAATAAATCACCACCTTGTGAAGATCCTATTGATGTTTCAAACTGTGCAGAAAGTGTTGATTTGACGCGAATATTTAGTTTTTGTGTTTGCCAATAAGAGTCTCACCAAACGTAGTTTGTAATCACTGAGCCAGGACCTAATACGTTTGCCCGTGGGATACAACTAGTTACTAGTCAGTGGTTTATAGTTACTTTCTGTGTTCGGTTTATGAAGAATGCTTTCATCCATTTCAGTATGTCCCCCTTTATAGCCTGACTCAGTACGCTGGTTATAAGACGTTTGTGGGGCACGTTGCCGATTACTTTTATCGAGTCTAGGTATATTGTATCTAATGAGCCGCCATGGTCCAAAATTTTAGACCATTTGTCGAGTACTGTAAAGAGCTGGAGAATTGTACAGGGTCCAGATATAAAGCCGTACTGACGGTTACTGATGAGTGAATTGTGGTGAGGCAGAGACTAGGAGCAGACCCAAGCTAAATGAAAAATACACAGACATAGATAAACACTGACATATCAAATGCAATCACCTAATTATGTAGGAATACAAAACAAGAAACGCAGGTCAAAATAATAACAACAAAATCGTTTAAAAAACACTAAATAATTACATAGAAAATATGAACGCTAAGCAATACACGCATATACATGAGTAAGGAGAATGCGTCTGTCGCATTTTCCTGGGTGGGGTCGATAATCCACTCTCTGCCCGTGGTCCAGGCATTGCCATGGGAGGATTAATAATGGACCTAGGGACAAGCAATGCATCCTGCTCCTCCAACAAACACACCCACCCACCCACCCACCAACCAACTAACTGTTCACACATCCTCCTCCCACGCACATGCACACCCAGGATTGGAGATGGTTTAAGACCAGCATACTCATAGGCATTCAACGTGCATAAGATAGCGCGCTGGCATGTATGACTGGGCCAGTGGCCAAAGCACAGTGTTAAAACTATAGAACTAAGCATTGCGAGAAGGTGGAAAACGTACCTCCCGAACCCGTGCACGGTTTGCTTACTTTCAAATACCTCGCGGAGCCTGGACCATCAGGAAGCCATATGGGAATTTGGGAAATGAAGCTAATGAATTCTGGGGTACACCCAGAGAAGCATCCCCTATTTATTTTTGCCTCCTGGCTATTGCTAGCACATGTTGATCATCTCTGGCTCGCTTTATACTATGTGGCAGCAACCCTATGTCACGTAGATATACAGACAACAACCTACTCTAATGGTAGTATGCAAGTCCAAAACATGAGTGCTTCCAGCGTTTTATACATACCAAAGGTTATGTCTCTGTGAGGTCTTATTGGGATCAGGATTCAGGTATCCACTTCTAGTAATGAACTGAAAGGTAAAGAGGACACATTCATTATTTTGTTTCCATCTTCCAGCCTTCATATTAACATTCATCATATCAATTTGCATCATTACTAGCACCGCAACAATCACGAGGTTGCTATGTCTGGCTTGTGTGATGGACATAATATATAGAGAACGTTGATGGTTCCAGTTGTGGCTACAGTAACTTCTGATTGAACTCCTGGACATTCCGAAGCTATCAAGAGATGACATAAGAATTTCCACAGGCGCTTCACTATGTGCAGACTGCCAAACATAATGATGTATTTGTCTTTGTCATGTGGTAAGTGTTACTTCCATTGTACATTATTAACTATACATGGGCTTCACAGTATGTAGGCTTGTATTACCTGCTCACACCTAGTATATAGTAAATGCCATTTGTATTTCCCCAAGCGAAGCGAGGTGAATGGATTTTGTTGGCAGGTCATACAAGCCCGTACATCCCGCACAATACTTGCATATCAAATTTATTACCTGACAGAGCACTGAATTATTGCACAGAATATATTGTCTTATATTTTTGTTGTGGGATGCTCAATTTCATCATTTGTGCAGTGAATAACAACACATGAGCGAGATCGTGAATCATATACACGTCTCCAAGCCAATCAAATGGGAGCATTATGTCATATGACTTCACTGAGGGGTAAAGATTTTACATATTCAAAGAGTGGGTGGTCACATACCAAAATCAGAATCTCTCCAGGATCCAATAGGTTGTAACAATCTTCACCATATCATGGTCAAATACAGTGAAGAATAAAAATGTGCAGATCCAATACTTTGTGTAAAGACCGAGCAACACAACAAGTCTTGTGATGACGTCAGACGAGGAGCTCAGTGATCCAATATGTGTGTCCAAAATAAATACATTGTTGCCAGAAAATGATTAGGCACGATGTCGTAAACACAGTGAACTTATTAGATTGATCTCGCGAAATGATTAGCCACCTGACGCGGACAGTATTTCTTGGCACAGTAGTGATATATTAATTCATTATGAAATGGCAACTCGTCCTAAATAACAATCAGCTGCAGCACATGATTGTACTTGCTTATGAAAAACCCCATAAAGCCATATGCTTGGTAGATTACCTTCTAATGCTGGACATTTTGAATGATGGTATAGTAATATAAATAATTTTCTAGTTTACACACCATGACTGGAATGTGAGACTTTGGTGAAGAAATTGATATGATTGCCTGGCCTATCACACACCCCACCACATATATTAATAGGCGTGCTATTTACTTCTTTACAGAATGGCATAACATATCTGGCTTATAAAATAATAAACAAATGTTTCTTAACCTGGCTTGTCATATGCTCAGTTTAGGTTTAGCTATATTTAGTCAAAGTTTGCTTAGGTTAGCATAGTATTTACAGATAAAATTGGCTGATCAACCAGGAAAGTGAAAAACAGTACGGAACTACCAATAAATCCAAAAGAATCTTCATGCTAAAAAAGGCTCCACTAATATATGCATAATTAATCTAAAGAATTTTGAAAACTAAAGGCTAAAATGCCTGTTAATTTTGAATTCATTAGGCATCTCATTAGGGTTCCAATGCCCAGTTCCTAAGCACCATTTCTGATTTGAATAACATGTTGGGACCCATCATAAAATTCAAATTGGAACCTATGGTGCCACTGTAATCCACTTACTAATTCAACAATCTTACAATTTCTTAAACAAACAATCTTAATCTAATTAATCTTAAGCTTAGTTAAGGTTTGGCTTTTTATCAGTATATGCTGACATTAGGTGTAGTTCAAATATAGTTTGTTTTAGTAATATGTTGTGATATTAGGCCTAGATTGGTTTTTAGTTAGTTTGAGATTTAGCTAGTTTGAGAAATATGAATCGTTAGACTAATTAGCTATGGTTATTATCAACTGGGTGTGTTTCTAGTTTTGTTGCCCTTAAAATAAGAACAATCCCACCCATCTGGTAGAGATCCCTATAATCCACGATCATGTATGAAAATGAAGTTGATGGGCACATTGTAACAGTTACAATGTGCATCACATTATCACAATGTTCAGTTGGACAAACCGGAAAGTACCAAGTAAATCTCAGAGGGCAACAGTGATTCAAACAGACTTGAGGATTATGGGCATGAAAGAGAAATTGGCAGATATGTCTGAAATGTTTTTATGGAGCCAATGATTGTGTCATCTTCTTCTTCTTCTTTTCGATCGCTGGTATCACACTTGGAGAGCCGTTCTCAAGATGAAATCTGTGGTTTTCTGCAGTTCTTCCACAGGCCCATACAGCTTTTCAAGAATAGAGGTTGACAAAGGCCAGATCTCTTCTCTCAGCAGCTGATACGTACTGCAACATTGAAGTATGTGCTCTGTGGTCTGTTCTGCTTCTATAATATCCAGAAAAATGAAAATTAACAAATCCAATAAATATTAACACAGATGGCTTCGATGTTGCCTGAATAATACTTGAGGTGGATAAGTCTGTTTAATATTTGAGGTGGTCAAGGATGGCATGATTTGAAATTTATGGTGCCTGACTATAGGTAATGAGAGTGGACCTTGGGTAGTGAGAGTGGAATTGGCAATGAAACCTTCATTGACGAATACTAACCACATCAGACCAACTTCTTGATATAGATATATATTTATATATATATATATATATATATATATATATATATATATATATATATATATATATATATATATATATATATATATATATATATATATATATATATATATATATATATATATATATATATATATATATATATATATATATATATATATATATATATATATATATATATATATATATATATATATATATATATATATATATATATATATATAGGCATATTTTCCACTTGCAAATCCGTCATACAGATAGGCTGTTGATTATTCTTGAACTAATTTAGCTGACAGCTGTGCAGACATGTATTTATTTTGTAGCTCTGTAATGTGAAACATTTGGATTTAGCACTGGAGTGACTAGCTAGAGTCAGTCATTCCAATGTTACATTTTCACAAATACTGTTATCTTGGCCTAGAAATCATTCCTGCAGACCACTGCAGAGGCCGTTTTGACTGACTTAACTATTAACCCATCTTGTGTCAACGTAACCCCTTAATGGTACATCAACCAAAAGTGACATGTGCAGAGGTCTTGAGCAATGTCAATTGCAGGCCACCGAGCCAGTCACTCGAGTGGTAAATTTAAAAATAGTCTTTTGTTGTCCGGCAAACCGAAACTGACAAAGTACAGTTTTTGATTTTCCAGCACATTAAGACATTAAATAATGGTCAAGATGGCTAAAAGTACAATGGTCTTGTGAAATATCCATTTGCAGTACAGAAAAAAGGCTATTTTCTTTATAAATTTCTGTGGTCGATTAGAAAATAGTATTCTTTTCGTCTGGACCATTGTCGTGTTAATTTATGGAAGTAGCATATTGCACGATTTGAGGTGATGTTCCCACAAGAGGGGTTAGAGAGATAAGTTGTTACAAGGGGTGGGGTGAGGAGTGGGGGGGGAGAGGGTGCTGGTTACACCTGACACTGTTATTAAGTCGTATTTGCTGATAATACATCGCTTATGTTAACCCTTATTACACTGATTTTAAAATGCACCAAGTGCATAGGCATACTTTTAATTTTTAAAACGGCTATCATTGTTAAATTCTTTAAACAACAACAGCTTCTAGTCAAATTTCTTTCTGAATAAGTATCACATTTGTGGTGTATGTGTTTTGTGATTTGCTGTGACAGGAGTCATGGTATAGTTGATAATGGTATTACAATTATAAAACCACAATGGTATGCATAATTTGATATGCTTATGATAGTTACCACGAAATTAGATAGATACAGTACAGAACAGAAATAACTTATCTTGGTTCCAGAACGAAAACAGAAACATTTTAGTAAGAAATGTTTTGTTGAATAATTTGAACACAAATGGGTTCGAAAATATTGTTGTCTTAGGCAATACATTCTTCCAATCCAATTATGTTCAGAATATTCAACAGTATACTTTATTTAGCTTTGGAAGTCATCTGCTGGAACTGAGGAAACTAATTATCTTGTATCACTGCATGCATATTAATTAATTATATATTAGTTATAA
>CM067359.1:161154968-161319513 GCA_034401795.1 Chaetoderma sp. LZ-2023a
AGGACGCAAACATTTCATTGCGAGGGTTTAATTGCATACACAGTTTGATTTGACATTAACACTTCTTTTGCGAAGGGAAGAAATGTAGGATATTAAAATATAATTTGCTATAATTAGTTTTCAGGTTAGAATCATATAGTCACGTTCGTCTCAGCAGTTTTACCAGAAAATAAACTGTAGCCATGTTATTCAGCACATAGTTGAGATTTAGAGTAATTATGTAACCATTTGAAAATATTCAACATCATCTTTTTTTAATAATAGACATATTATATTTTTTACTTTTTATAAGAAGAATTTAACGAACATCACTGATAAAATCTAATAACTAAAATGTCATGTACTTATTAGCAAACTAATTTAAACAATGTCTTAATGCTAAAACTGTCTGATGAATCATTAACAGTTTAAACCTCAAAACATTGTTTTCTAAATATAAACTAGTGCATTATCTATTTTACATTTAACACCTTTAAACGTATCGATGATATTGATTATGTACCTTTTAACCATGCTATTATGTCATGACAAACAGGCTGACAAACCCTCTATCGTGCCTTTGGTACAGCAACTCCGTCTTGATAAATCAAGAGGAAGATCTGGCTAGGTGTCACGTAAGATCTGGTTGATAAATATATTAAAATTTTGTTTTAATTTTAAATCGTATTGGAAACTGCAATTTGCCAAGAAAGTATTAAGAAAAAATAACATAATAGAAATGAAAAAATAAAACTACCAACGTCATAATAAATGCAATATGATATCAACAGAAGTACCTGAAATAAAATGTGCATAGTAACAGTGTATCGGAATGACTAGATATATAAAAGATATTATTGTAAAACAATTTTTATGAATTAAATTGTGTTCTGTATTAGCCGGGATTCGAACCGTGGTGATTATGGTTTATAAGTCAAAGTACTAATAGTCAAAGTCTCTACCTTTGGACCAATGATGATATTCTCACAAAATTCTGTCAAAATGTCCTGTTTCCTGTATGCGAAAACTGGTACCAAATGGAATATATACTAATTTTGAAAGATGAAATATAACTAAGCATGATTATTTAGATTAGACATAACGTAAATAGAATAAAAATTGTTATCAATTTAAGACTTATTTATATGAACAGCATACACCTGTAAATAACTGTATAAAATGTAAAGCTAATGACATTTTCTTTAGTAACAACTCTTTCCATAGCAACACACTTCAAATTGTCTCCCTTGTCTTAATCATAGTGTAGAGTTGTTTGCAAATACACTGCTTATCTTGTCTTGTATATATCTTAGCAACTATACATTCGATTGTTGCAAAACTTTCAGCATATGAAACAGATCATATTATTGGTTATATAGATATCTTACTCAAGGCATTCTTGTTAGGATGGCATGTGATTTGTGCTAGCAAAAGTTAATTTGAAATAAGATTACTTAATATCTAACCACGCCTATGCAACATATCTGGCTTATAAAATAATAAACAAATGTTTCTTAACCTGGCTTGTCATATGCTCAGTTTAGGTGTAGCTATATTTAGTCAAAGTTTGCTTAAATTAGCATAGTATTTACAGATAAAATTGGCTGATCAACCAGGAAAGTGAAAAACAGTACGGAACTACCAATAAATCCAAAAGAATCTTCATGCTAAAAAAGGCTCCACTAATATATGCATAATTAATCTAAAGAATTTTGAAAACTAAAGGCTAAAATGCCTGTTAATTTTGAATTCATTAGGCATCTCATTAGGGTTCCAATGCCAAGTTCCTAATCACCATTTCTGATTTGAATAACATGTTGGGACCCATCATAAAATTCAAATTGGAACCTATGGTGCCACTATAATCCACTTACTAATTCAACAATCTTACAATTTCTTAAACAAACAATCTTAATCTAATTAATCTTAAGCTTAGTTAAGGTTTGGCTTTTTATCAGTATATGGTGTAGTTCAAATATAGTTTGTTTTAGTAATATGTTGTGATATTAGGCCTAGATTAGTTTTAGTTAGTTTGAGCTTTAGCTAGTTTGAGAAATATGAATCGTTAGACTAATTAGCTATGGTTATTAGCAACTGGGTGTGTTTCTAGTTTTGTTGCCCTTAAAATAAGAACAATCCCACCCATCTGGTAGAGATCCCTATAATCCACGATCATGTATGAAAATGAAGTTGATGGGCACATTGTAACAATTACAATGTGCAGCACATTATCACAATGTTCAGTTGGACAAACCCGAAAGTACCAAGTAAATCTCAGAGGGCAACAGTGATTCAAACAGACTTCAGGATTATGGGTATGAAAGAGAAATTGGCAGATATGTCTGAAATGTTTGTGTGGAGCCAATGATTGTGTCATCATTTCTATAATATCCAGAAAAATGAAAATTAACAAATCCAATAAATATTAACACAGATGGCTTCGATGTTGCCTGAATAATACTTGAGGTGGATAAGTCTGTTTAGTATTTGAGGTGGTCAAGGATGGCATGATTGAAATTTATGGTACCTCACTATAGGTAGTGAGAGTGGACCTTGGGTAGTGAGAGTGGAATTGACAATGAACCCTTCATTGACGAATACTAACCACATCAGACCAACTTCTTGATATATATATATATATATATATATATATATATATATATATATATATATATATATATATATATATATATATATATATATATATATATATATATATATATATATATATATATATATATATATATATATATATATATATATATATGTATATATATATATATATATATATATATATATATATATATATAGAGGCATATTTTCCACTTGCAAATCCGTCATACAGATAGGCTGTTGATTATTCTTGAACTAATTTAGCTGACAGCTGTGCAGACATGTATTTATTTTGTAGCTCTGTAATGTGAAACATTTGAATTTAGCACTGGAGTGACTAGCTAGAGTCAGTCATTCCAATGTTACATTTTCACAAATACTGTTATCTTGGCCTAGAAATCATTCCTGCAGACCACTGCAGAGGCCGTTTTGACTGACTTAACTATTAACCCATCTTGTGTCAACGTAACCCCCTTAATGGTACATCAACCAAAAGTGACATGTGCAGAGGTCTTGAGCAATGTCAATTGCAGGCCACCGAGCCAGTCATTCGAGTGGTAAAATTTAAAAATATGTTGTGTGCGTGCGTGCGTGCGTGCGTGCGTGCGCGTGCATATATATATATATATATATATATATATATATATATATATATATTGGTATGTATGTGTGTGTGTGTGTGTGTGTGTGTGTGTGTGTGTGTGTGTGTGTGTGTGTGTGTGTGTGTGTGTGTGTGTGTGTGTGTGTGTGTGTGTGTGTGTGTGTGGTGTGTGCGCGCGCGCGCGCGCGCGTGCGTGCGTGCGTGCGTGCGTGCGTGCGTGCGTGCGTGCGTGCGTGCGTGCGGTGCGTGCGTGCGTGCGTGCGTGCGTGCGTGCGTGCGTGCGTGCGTGCGTGCGTGCGTGCGTGCGTGCGTGCGTGCGTGCGTGCGTGCGTGCGTGCGTGGCGTGCGTGCGTGCGTGCGTGCGTGCGTGCGGCGTGCGTGCGTGCGTGCGTGCGTGCGTGCGTGCGTGCGTGCGTGCGTGCGTGCGGTGCGTGCGTGCGTGCGTGCGTGCGTGCGTGCGTGCGTGCGTGCGTGCGTGCGTGCGTGCGTGCGTGCGTGCGTGCGTGCGTGCGTGCGTGCGTGCGTGCGTGCGTGCGTGCGTGCGTGCGTGCGTGCGTGCGTGCGTGCGTGCGTGCGTGCGTGCGTGCGTGCGTGCGTGCGTGCGTGCGTGCGTGCGTGCGTGCGTGCGTGCGTGCGTGCGTGCGTGCGTGCGTGCGTGCGTGCGTGCGTGCGTGCGTGCGTGCGTGCGTGCGTGTGTGTGGGTGGGTGGGTGGGTGTG
This sequence comes from Chaetoderma sp. LZ-2023a, assembly GCA_034401795.1. NCBI lineage: Eukaryota > Metazoa > Mollusca > Caudofoveata > Chaetodermatida > Chaetodermatidae > Chaetoderma > Chaetoderma sp. LZ-2023a. Next base: position 161,158,880 of record CM067359.1, read on the forward strand.
TGGGGTGGGTGGGTGCGGGCGGGCGGGGCGGGTGTTTTGTGTGCCCGTGTATATATATATATATATATATATATATATATATATATATATATATATATATATATTATATATATATATATATATATATTTATATATATATATATTATATATATATATATATTATATATATATAATATATATATATATATATATATATATATATATATATATATATATGCATGTATGTGCGTGCGTGCGTGCGTGCGTGCGTGCGTGCGTGCGTGCGTGCGTGCGTGCGGTGGGTGTGTGTGTGTGTGTGTGTGTGTGATTATCGCTATCCGAGTCACCTCCATGCTAGTGTCTCTTCATGCTACCACAAAGGTGTGGATGTGGAAAGCAGTGACCTATCTACCTGCAATAGGAATCGTTGCCAGAATGTTCTTGCTACTTCAAAAGATCAGTCCATTGTACTGGCGGAAATGTGGTATGACTTGTGATGGACTGGCATATGTATGGCCTGTTCAGATCGGATTCAAATGCTCGTTCTTTGAAGTAAATATCTAGTTTGTTCTTGAATGATTCGACTGTTGTTGCCTCGGCTATTGTCGCTGGCAGTTGAATCCCAATGTAGTACCACTCTGTTAGCGAAAGTGCTTGTGAATATCTTTGCTTGCTGCGTTTTATGTTGAGCTTGAACTTATGACCACTGGTCTGTGTAATACTGGATGGTTCGAAAAGTAGTCTTTATCAATATTATATAGAGCCCTGATGAGCTTGAATTTTTCGACTAAATCTCCTCGAAACCGTCTATAGCTTAGTGACATTAGATTTAGCTCTTTCCGTGTAGCCATACCTTCTGATTTAGTCACATGTAAGCCGTGTATTATTCTTAAACTAATTTGATTTGAAGCTGTTCTCGCTTTAGGCAGCAACAGCTTCTAATCAAATCAGTTTCAAAATACCCACTACATTTAAGTTATAATACATCTCCTGCAGAGTTCTGTGGCAACATGCTATTTGTGCCACAACACATCTCGGTTGCTTAGGAGGGCTTGCCTTGTTGCTAAGGAAATGACCAGAAAGTGAGATATTCTAACTCGGTATACCTGAAAGACTATACATCGCCATTTTTATCGCAAAATTTGTATTATGGCATGCATCTCGATTGCAAAGGCGACTAGTCATGGTGCTAAGCACATGATTGGACCCTTACTTAAGTGTGCCATTCGAACTCGGTATCCATAAACAGCTGTATATAGCCAGGCTTACTGTGAGAATCCTTATAGTTACATATATATATGTAAAAACATGTCCGTAAGTATATATTTTGTTCTGTTCTATATAATAAGTCCGATTTATAGAGAACCTAATTAATGGGGGACAAGGGGAACCCAAATGTTCCTTTGAGTCAGAATTAACAAGATAAGATAAAGAAATCAGTTTTGGTGGAACAGTCATTACGGACATGGGCATCCGTAGTGTATTTGGTTGCTGATACAGGAGAAGCAGGAAGAATTGACTCTTGAGTGATGAAGATATGACGCCTTCGTTGACTCAGTTCACAGGTAGCTAGTACTCTTCCGATGATATATGTGTGTGCTTCCGTAATGAAAATCCGGCATTTGGAATAATTTTGGAGACAGTTCAAATCTGTAACTGCAACATCTATTACTGTCTTGGTCGTTTCCCCCTGGTACTATATGATGAGGAGCAGACAGTGGATACGTGAAAACTCTTTCTTTCTGTGATTCTGAAATTACAGCATCCAGAAAATCTTCGGTTCACTGATTGATATTACCACACAGAAACAGGAGCGAAAACGAGTGCTAAGTCGCGAAGAACAATATATGTGTTTAGAATGATACACGTCTTCTCGGGTGCAGCGATAAGTATAAATCTAGAAATCCTCCTGTACCTCGGCACCGCAGGTACATGGTGCGTCGGTTCGATGCTGTAGATTAGCTAGCATCGAGAATATTGGAGAATAACCGCATATCTCTGGACTCCACAAAGCCCGACCTCTAGAGTCGGTGGAATGATCACACCGCACCATCTCGTCCCTACTGTTAGTATCATCGGTGTGTCGGTTCATAATTAGAAATTTAGATTTGAGACATAATATATATATATATATATATATATATATATATATATATATATATATATATATATATATATATATATATATATATATATATATATATATATATATATATATATATATATATATATTAGAGAGAAACAATCGTACTCGTTTGCTGCTAAATTAATTAAGTATGTAAAATCGGCATGGTGTTCTCAATTTTTAGCATCGCCAGAGGTACCTCAATGATCTCTGACATGTATAACCTGTGAGGTATCCATGCAAAGGAGGGTCCTAGCAAAGCTACATTAGCAGGTTTAATATAAACTATAATAATCTCAGGCCAGCCTAACCTTTTGGCTGAGAGAGGGTGGATGATTTCCGTAGAATTCAACACCACCACCTTATGTGGGTTAAAGATACTGATTTAGTACATGCCACTTTATTTCTGCGGGGCTTCTTAATAGGAGTTAATCTAACAGTTTGGTTTTAGTCCTAAAAGTTCTACGTTCAGGCCGCAAGTGGCCTTGTGTTTTCCTATCTTTAACGAGAAGGTCTGCTCGGTGAGAATGTTTGGGGCTCACTATGGGTACCACCACAGAGCATCCCCCTCAGATCGACTGCATACAAACATTTCATCTGGTGGTAGTTTCAGAATCAAGTAACGATCCCTTCGCATAATGCAGCACAACCACAAATAACAACACGGGGACAAGTCACATTACACAAACATTTTAGAAAGCACATATGAATTTGTGGTGGGGAGAAAAAAACAGATATCCAACTATGGTGACCTTCATGTGAAGGCGTGGAATGCTCGAAGGCCGCACCCAGTCACCATTGAGTTAGATGGTGATCTGTGTCTTTATCCGTCACCTAGAATTTCGAGAGCGGACCATGTGAGATGGCAAAAAGGCTTATCTAACAGGTATCCAAAGATACAGAGGGGCCGTATTCGGCCATCGACACTTTGATTCTGACTGCCAAGAAAGCCCAATAGTTTCTTAAATCAGTCCAGACAATTAGTAGGCCAGGTGGCCAGAGAAGCGTAGGGAGAGACAACTACTCAATATATAGAATTTAGGAGGCCCTAAGGCAGATGGCCAATTTATTCAAACTTGCCAGTGCACGTGGTATAATGGATCTGCAGTACTCGGAAAAGAGGCTTTACACAACAAGTCTCCTTTGGAGTAGTCGTCACTAGCTACTTTTAAACCTATCCTACCAAGCTATCATAGTTAGGTTTAGTGGCCGCATGTCATGTTCGCTAGTGAGAACATGAACAGCGACCTTAGTGAAAAATTGTTGATGTAAGGGAGAAACAAGGTGGTTTGGTTGTTGTTGGTGTATAGTGTAACCTAAGCGAAGTGCGGTCCAAGTATTTTTGTAGAATATAAACAATTAACTAAACAAAGTCTTAACTTGGATGGTTATTGCCATATTACATAACTATACAATGCTGTGAAATAACGAGGTCCCATTCGACCTTGCGGTGCCTGTTCGTCATCAGCACTAAATAAAATAAATATATACAATAAAATATAATAAAGGTCATATACGACCTTACGGTACCTACACGTAGTCGGTACCTAATGAAAAATAGTTAAATAATACTATTATGAGTACCTATTAGTCATCGGTACAAAAATGTCCTATAACGTCACTGTAGTTGAAACGTCAGATGTATGCAGCGTGCTGGCACGATTCCATAGTCGCTGCTTGGTGGTTAGCCTCTAACGATCTAACTGATGTGGCTCATACTCAGGAATGGTGAGAAAGGACTCACGTTAAATGGCTAGTAAATAGCCACGTACCGAATATAAAGTTTTAGAATTAAATGGTCGTAAAGTGTTCCGTACTAATGCAGATTAAAGATGCCCTTTCTATTACTGAAGGGCTACGGTGCAAGTTAAACTGATACATGATACATCTTTCGAGGCACAAGACAATACACACCGCATAGCTCGTGCGCTGCATAAAGCAATGTCCTTATCTGGACTGTGGTCAAAAATGTTAATTGGAAGCACTAGACATGTGCGGAGCTTGTCCTACTACATTTTCAGCATAGTACGGCAGATTTGGCGAGGTATCATCGAACACCACACGTCCTACATACTGGTTGGAATGTTACACAACAGCCAAAAAGCTGCACTGCAGAGAAGGCCCCTCTGAAGTTTGTTGGATATTGGAAGCCTTCTTTTTAATTTAGATTTTGCCCCCAGTGATATTTGACAGGAGCGTACAAAAACCTAACTTGCGGTGTGGTGCATGTGCTCCAGAGACGTGAGCTCAAAACCGAATGGCATTGTTGCAGGTTATGGTCTACCAGGCTAACAGTAAGCAGTATTACACATCTTTTATCTCTGGCAGTCACACCACCAACGGTCTGTCGATTGGCATTCTGGAGTTCCCTTTATACTAAATGGTGACGTCACGCCAGGATGTCTCGACCAATCAACGCGCGTGTCATATACAAGGTATGGTTATCGACTAGGTGATCTGCTGGCCTTCACCATACCAAGCACATGTGCTATGGCGCTGTTTCTTTTAGATGGGAGCTCAAAATATTGGGCGAATATTCTCTGATATCTCAGCCATTTCTGAACCGATTTTGATTCTATAAACAGTTTTGGAATCCTCGTTCAATTCTGCTAACGATTCATACCAACACAAGCGATAATGGCTTGTTTCTAAGAAATTACGGACACAGGCCCTAACTATTCATAAGATGACACTCTCTCCACATGCAAACGCGCATATGCAGGGAATCTACATATCTCCTATGGCCGCGTATGCGCACCAGGCCATCTCATGGACTGTTATTCTGAGCATCTCTTATATGGCTATTTACGCTTATTGACCTGCACAGGGGTTGGGGCAGCTTGGAACTTCCCAGGTTCGGCTCTTCCATACCCAGAAGCGCCCAAATCGCGACAAGGGCGCAATTCGAAAATAGGATGCCAAGAAGCATATGTGGTATGAGACAGGAAGTTGATCACGTGACTAGCAGTAAGAGAACGTTTACTGGAAATGGACGCTCTATCATCCACTGATTGAAGAATCTTCAATCTTGGATAACTCAGTTAACGGATCTTTCCAGTTTATTCATCCATCATATAGTGTCATAATAAACTACATGACGTGTAGGATGACGTCATAACCAATGACACCATGAATGACGTAGATAAATACGTCACTAACGCAGAATAGATGACGGGATAAGCGTTATTGCGATAAGCGATGAGCGTTATTGTACGAGTTGTATGTCTTTATTATTTAATAAACATTCTGTTGAATATTTTGAAACTAATTTGACTTAGTTTCAAAATATTTAACAACTTACCTCTATAGTTTTCTATAAATTGAAAGTCTGGGAGTTCAGGGATCACTCGATCCAAACACGAGCGAGGTGTGGCTGGAATTTGCCAGATATGGGCGGGGCATAGCTAAAACTGGAAAGGTCCATACTGAGCCGATTGTGAAACTGTTTTCAGATTCGCAAAACCCGGACAATTTTGTACTTGAAAAATATAAATACGTTTCCAAATAGGGCAGTAATGAGGATACGCGAATTAATTCTTACATGTCGTAATTATTCTATTTATATCGCAGCTGACATATTGGTCAGCGGCATACAGATGCACACCCCGGTTACTGAAAAAATGCTATGCTATTCATGGTAAAGTTATCCCAGGTACCAGACCTAGAGAAAGTTCACAGCAACGCATACCATGGAGATTCGGCTCTGGACCCTGCCCATGGAACAATCTGGCAAGGACTTGGTTGGACTCCGAATTTTATTACATAAACACTAAATTTAGCAGATTGATCCCGTGAAAATGATTAGACAAACTGACTCGGGCAGCATTTCTTTGCACAGTAGTGATATATTACTTCATTATGAAATGTTGCAATGAAGATGAGCTAAGACAAGTGAGACTACTGCTTGTAGACACCAAGTGTACGTGTACGAGTCAAGTCGGTGAAGTCTGTAGAGTTTGAGACATCACTCGGCTCCTCACAGCGTCTCCGGTGCTTTTCACATGTTACCTTGCTGCGTCATTGAAATCTGTGCGGGAAGATTACACAAGCCCAAGCACCCCCCCCCCTCCCCCCCCCCCACCCCCAGTGTCAATACTGGGTATACCGCTAAAGATAGAATAGGCCGATGATGTGGACTTCAGAGACGAGGAAAGGAAACCACCTGGCGAACCTTTCCCAATAGATGCAAGCCAATTAAAAATTGAGAATTTCTTTATGAATGAATCCAAAACAGAGTTCACCCACATATACCTATCTACAAGCATGAAATTAACGAAAATGACGATCCGAAAAGTAAAATCCTGGGCTCACTGCTTTGAAGTACTGCTGACATTGCTGCACGCTGCGTCAGGGGGAATATAGCTTTTCAGTCCTTCTAGAAGCTATGGATTCGTAGATCAAAGATGCCCTTGATTAAAAGGCCATGTTTATACAATGCAACCTGTGTATCCTTGATGCTGTATAACTGTAACATCTGGGCAGCTCCAGAGGCAACTTTAGACAAACTCGATGCCTGCCACTGAAAACACCCACGCACCATCACTGGACACCGATGGCCAGACAGCATAGTTTCCAATGATGCACTATACAAGATGTGCAGTACGTCGCCGCTGTCTGTAAAAGTCGCCCAGTAAAGATGGTCCATGTTTAGCCATGTGCTAAGGATTCCAGAAGAGACACCAGCACAGAGAGCCTTGGACAACGCCATGAGAGGACGTTATTGCATAAATCTCCTAAGCCTGCTACGAGGTGACCTCAAGAAAGCAGGACTCGGTACACTCAAATCAAGAATGGCCCTGAGGAAGCTACGGATTTCGGCTGAGGACAAGCGGCAGTGGGCAAAGCAAAGAAGGACTGATTGCAGCTGTAGGATGTTTCTACTACTGCAGCCTTAGAATACAGTAATCATGCATAATGAAATGTAAACTTGTCATAAATACCTTATGTCACCACTTATGTATACTTGCTAATGAGGACAGGGACAATAACCAGTGCTAAATGTATTTATAGGAAATGATAAAGCCACTTATTATCTAACCAGGTGGATTAACTTCTAATGGCAGATGGCGGACTGAATGATGACATCGTAATGGTCACCTGTTAGTCAGATATGTGGTTGTTGAGAATTCTTCTAATCTACACACCAATGTGAGTCTTTGGTGGAAATGGGCATAGTTGTCCGACCTGTAACTCGGACCCCACATCCACCCAAATATTAATTGACAGTACTAAATATATGTGGTCGTTGCTATAAGACTGAATCATATAGATGGTACACCAAATTTTTTTTTTAAATCATAAAGCAATATACATGCATGTGTTCCTCCTGAGACGGCCCTTCGTTCTCTTCTCAGGACCCAGAGTGAACAAAACTGGCATTTTACAAATTGAAAGCAATGCAGCATTTATTAGGTGATTTCCACATGAAACAGCTATTGCGTATGCTGGAATTCACACCCATATACTCGCATGCATGCAAGCATGCACACACACAGACACCCATACACGCACACACACAGACACTCATACACGCACGCACGCACACACCCACTTCACAAACACACCATGTTTACAGTCATTGATTAACTTATGTATGGTGTTACTATTTTGAGATTGAATTGTCTTAGCTCGACGAAAACATGTTTTAGCTTTAAATTAATTAATAGTTCAACCACTTAAAATAAACCACAGTGTTCAGCTTTATGTTAAAATTCAGCCTACATCAACTAAAATATAGTTCCACACGAGATAGTGTCAATTAGCCTCAATTAAAATGCACAGTTCAGCTTTAAATTGAGTGTCAACCATAGACATCTAATACGCGTTTGAATGCCTATGACCCTCTCAGATGCGGAATTTCAGTAAGAAATATACTTGTATTGGCTATAATATATATATTACAAATCCTCGTAATATATGGATTTGTTCAATTTCTCTTCGAATTACCAAGAGAATTTACTAACTTTTGGAAACTATATACACGCGGTTGATCGTCTCTGGCAGCCCATCCGAATATGCGCAGTTGCATTTTACTGACCTCACGTCACCAGAGGGCGAGACACAGTATGCGCATATGCATTCTACGCTTTTTAGATTTCTATGGTGTTAACTAACTTCAAAGTTTTAACTTTAATTAGAATGTCAAATAACATCGAATCAAACGCACACATGTCGACTTTAAATGGCGTCACTTAACTTCAATTAAAACGCACAATTCAGCTTTAAATTGAGCGTCAACTAACTTTAGAGTTTTAACTTTAATTAGAATGTCAAATAACATCGAATCAACCTGATGCAGTTCCACTTAAAATAATGTCAATTAGCTTCGATTAAAACGCACAACTCAATTTTAAATTGAGTGTCAACTAATATTAGAGTTTAGCCTTAAATAGAATGGCAAATAAATGAATCAAATGAAACTATTGTTCAGCTTTAAAGAAATCTTGAATAACATCGAATATGTACACAGTTCTTCTTTAATTAGAACGTCATCAATGTAGGGGCGGTAACTCGTCATACTTCATAGTGGAGTAATGAACATGGGAAATCCGAGGAGTGAATGCGAAGAATTCCCTGACATAGATGCTAAGTGTGAACAAATTGATAAAGCTTAAGCCAACACCTAGAGACTAACTCTTAATTGGATCAGCAGAGCCCCCACCCCTACCCCAAATTAATTCTTTATCGACCATAAAAGGGAGACTCTGAGATCTGTTATTTACAACACATCCCAACTTGATTGATAAACATTTTGTCTGTCCACTAATTGGCAAAAGTGATCATGATATTTTGGCCGTTAACACCAAACTACCATCAATCTATGACAAGTAAGAACAAGTAAACCATGAATAGTGTACAACTATAGTAAAGCAAAATTGGACAACATCTGGAATGACACACAAAAATTCCAAGAGGATATTTGAGTAACGGCAAACACCATTCCGTAAATGATAACTAATCTCGCTTTAAACATGTTTTAACTCTAAGCATAACTTCTCACATTCCACGCAAGAAAACGGGAAGAAAGCCAAATATACCTGGATGGCCAGAGAAATCAAGAAGATGATAAAGAAAATGAAATCAGCTCTACAGAAAAGCTGCCAATCAAAATCAACAGAGGATAAATGCCAATATCAAGGGATGCCTCGAATCATCAGAAATAATCTCCACTCATCATATTGCAACTACATTCAATAACATACTTGACCAAGAAACTGATACAAACTAATAACATTTCCAAACAATTCTGGAAATTTTATATTAAAGGCCGACCACAGGATGACATTCGAGTAGGAAAGCTAATGCCAGATGGCAAGCCAACCATTAATCCAAAAAGGGAAAGCAGACATGATAAGCCAACAGTTTACTACCGTCTTTACAACTGAGAACTACACAGCCCTGTCAAGCAGGGGACCTTCATCGTACAACCTATGCCAAAATCACCATAAGCAAGCAAGGTGCTGCGAACTGCATCAATCGATGCAATCCCAAGAAGGCGACATGTCTGAATAACCTACCGATCATGTACGAAAGGAAACCAACAATGAGACGACCCCCAATCTTGGCTGCATCATTCCAACAATCTCTTGACAATCAGAAATTACATCTGACTGTGAGAACGCCATCATTGTACATATTTTTTAAAAAGGTGAGAGGTCAAAACCAGCTCACTACAGGCCAGTTTGACTAACAGCAGTAGCCTCAACTTTGCTAGAACACATAATTGTTTCACAAATCATGGACCACTCAGACAGCCAAAACATCCTCTGTGAAAACCAGCATGGCTTCAGATCAAAGCGATCGTGTGAAACACTATTGCTTTTGACATCAGACGACATCACTCAGAACATGAATAATTGTATACAAGTCGACATAGCGATTTTAGATTTCACAAAAAAGTCTTTCACAAAGTCACACGCCAAAGACTTCTATTAAATTGGGTTACTATGGTATCCAAGGTGACACCCAAAAGTGGATCGACTCATACCCTTAATGGCCGCCAGAAGCAAGTAGTTTTGAATGGTGTAGCATCAGCATCGTCAAAAGTGATATCGGGAGTGCCACAGGGGACCATCCTAGGTCCGTCCCTCATCCTGATATACATAAATGATATAGCCGAGACCCATCACTCAATTGTGAATCTGTTTGCTGACAATTGTGTATTGCACTGACAAATTGCACGTGTCGATGACCACCACCTACTACACGAAGATCTTAACGTAGCAGCATGGTGTCACACATGCCACACATGGCAGATGAAATTCAATATAGAGTAATGTATCATGATGAAAATAAACAACAAGACGATAAGGACAGAGTCTGATTATGCCATGGAAGGCAAGGTGTTAAACATAGATAAACACCACCCATATCCAGGAGTAGAGCTAACTGATAAGATGAAATTTAATCATCATATAAACACCATCACAAATAAAGCGTCAAGAGTTTTAGGATTCATCAGGAAGAATTTCAAGCCATGCACAATGAAGCTCAAAGAACGCGCATATACCAGCCTAGTATGCGTAAATCTGGAATATATCTCAGCAATATGGAATCCACAGCAGATAACTCAGATCAAACAAATAGAGGAGGTCCACGGAAACATGGCACTCTATGTACTGAACCAGCCATACAACACCACACAACCTGACAGCGTTAAACTAATGTTATAGCAATTACAATGGGACTCACTATAACAACGCAAGAACCGACGTAATATTAATGTACAAGATGGTGAACAAACTAGTAGTGATACCACAATCATACCTTCCAACACAAGCAAACCGTGTATCAATGCGACATGACAACAGAGAAAGGTTCAGCGCATATAAAACATTCATAACTGTTTACTCATACTTCGCAAGAACAAGACCTTCGTGGAACCGGCTACCACACGAGGCAGTAACAATGCAGAGCCTGGACGCATTCAAATCTGCCGTCCAGAGAATCACCGTCTAGAGAGACCCTTCACAGAGTTCTTAATTTGCAAACTACTCATTCGCGACATATGATGTCTGCTTGTGGATAACAGTCGAGTATATCGTTAAAGTTGAAGTTGAAGCTGATCATCTGTCAACTCATGTTTGGGCACAAATGGTGGAGCATAAGGATGAAATAAGGATCCTGTCTGTCTGTCTGTCGGTCTGATTTATGATTCGCCTCCAAAGCTGCATCAAATTTTCCTCACTATCAGATTTAGACAACGCAATCATAGAATCCGGCTGATGCTTTGATTTACCACTCTTTTGCTTGTTCTTAGCGATAGTTGGTGGGCACTCAACTGGTAGAAAACTACTAGGCCACATCATATTTCTGTGTAGTACTCGAGTTCACTCCTTCCCATCTTTCGGCTTAACTTCATAAACTGTGGATTGTTCATAACGCCTCTTAACCACAATGTGAATGTTAGCCTCCCAGAATGGTCTGATCTTATTAGGTCCACCACGCTCCCTCAAGTTCCGAACTAACATCATCTTCCAGCACGCTGCTATTGGGTCGTTTGCCATCATACTACATCCGTTGCTTGTCAGATACCTTCTCCACACACGTGGCTGCTCGTTTTATCTATAGACTTGGACCATTTCTTAACATACTCCTGGTGGATGATCTCGTTGTGGTCCTCATTCAAACCAAGCACTAGATCTATATGTAACCGTGGATGTCTCCCGAAAACTAAATAACATGCTGAATACTATGCGACCTCATCTCTCTAGATGCAAAAAATCTATTGACACAAATGGGGGCTGATGTTAGTATAGATTTCAGTTGGTCGCATGATATCACGTGAGGATTCCTGTCTTTCAAACATTTGCATGTACTAGACAATGTATCTCTGTCGTCATTCCAGGCCAGTAAAAGCAATCATGCACCAAGGAGATTGCATGGTCATCACCCAGATGTCCCATGCCTTTATGCATTTTCTTGAACACAAAGTTTCGAAACTTCTTAGGAAGCATGAACTGTATCCGAAACTTATCTCTGTGAAGCCATGTGTCTCTCTGCTGAAACCCTCTATCATCGAGTTTCAACGTTGCCCATTCGCACATGAACCCTTTTCACAAAAAATGTATCCTATTTCTGGTCTCGCAATATAGGTTTCTGGTTACTTTTGATTCGTTCAATGACACAGCTGATGTCTTGATTGACAATTGCCCAGATTAAATTAACACACCTGGAGATCAAATGAACACACCTGCTGAACAGCTGTTACTGACACCTTGCTTCAATAAGTCGAAATCTGAAAATGCCCGTTCAGGCGCACTGGCGTTTTACTAACCTCACGTCACCGGCGGTCAGGACAACTGGCCCAATATTGAAGGTAAGTGGATGTCCTGTCTACGTTTATTAGATCATCTTCTTCCCACTCAGCTACATAGATGTTGGCAAAACTAGGACTAAAACGTTTACACATAGCGCATCCACAGATTTGTTGGTAGATTTCGCCAGCGAATTCGATATCATTGCCATTTAAACTCAGCTCCGGGAGAGCCAATATTTCGCTAGTGGGCCTATTGTTATCAGGATATTTATCAAATGCTCTGCGAACAGAAGTCAAACCCCTTTCGATGTCAATGTTTGTGTACATAGCATCGATGTCGAGGGTTATCAAGAGTGAGTTTGGAGGAACAGAACTTTTGGAGACCTCAGATAGGAAATCCTCAGTGTTGTTCAAAAAGATGAAATGTCTATTCGCAATTGGTTGTAGGTGGTAATCAATAATTTCACTAATTCGATAAGATTCAGAGCCGCAATCAGAGATAATAGGTCGACCCGGTGGTATCATAGGGTCGGACCATGACTCAATAGGTTTATGGCAAAAGGTAAAACGTACGTGGATTTGAATCTCGTTTAGCAGTAAGGTATTTAAACTGCTTTTTCGTTATGGCCTTGTTGTCAGCCATTTCTAGAAGGATTCCATTAAATTTATCACATTTATTTTGCCAGAGTGGTTCGTCTAATTTGCGGTAGTGTTTCAGATTACTGAGTTGCCGATGCGCTTCACGAATATAATTATCCTTACACATTATTACAGTAGCAGATCCCTTGTCAGCAGGCTTTATAACGATGTCATTGTTGTTACGCAACCCTGTTAAGGCTAAACGTTCTTGATATGACAAATTTTGATGATTTTTAGGAAATTCTAAATCTTCAACACGTTCCTTAATAGCTTTTATACTATCAGGGATCGCAGGGTCCACCAACTTCGAGTTAGGTGCCCAGCCAGTTTTTTCAACGAAAGGTAGAAAGTTGTTTTTCTTGGAATTTCGAAAAAAGTCTGCTAATTTTAAACGGTGAGAAAATTCTTCAATTTCCCATAAGCCATTATCTAAAAGGGCATCTATGTCGACTTTGGCCCGTGGTGTTGGTACGAATGCTAGACCGAGATTTAGCAAAGATCTTTCAGCTTCAGACAATGTAGAACCATTTAGGTTAACGATATTACCACCCAGGCCAATTTCTGGGTGGTTAGTACCCTGACCCGTATTTAGTTTAAATTAAGGTGCGATAACCAACTATTATACATTTTATTTGCAGTGCACTCAGTCCAGTGGATGTTGTCCTCAACCACCTGAAATTCAGACACGGGGAGGCTGGGCAGGATAGGGACCTTCGCCCTTAAGGCCTCTACACGACTGTTAACGAATTGTATGTTTCGTTTCTGGGTTGCAGTCGGGTGCTTCGAATAATTTAGTTTGGCAAAGTGAACTTTAGCCTTTGGAAATTTTGAGCGCATGGTACTAAACAGATTCTCAATTCTTTGGGAGGTGTCATGCTGAAGTTCATCTTTATCATTAATTCCGATGTTGAGGATGCTACGCTGAGATTGGAAGACCTCATTGTATTTTCTAACCATATTCCTAATGTGGTTTTTCTTAGCACCTGGATAGATTGCTACCTGCATATCTGGATGAAGTGTCTGATTGATACGAGCTAAATTTGAAGACCCGATCAGCAGAATCTTCTTGTTCAGAGTAGGCAGGCGCCATTCATTCTTGTTATCCATCACAAACCGAAACTTGTAGAAAGACCTATGCTCTTTTGGGTGTATCCCTAGGCGTAGGCTTGGGCTTAGGTGTGGGCGTAAACTTAGGTTGTGGTGGCTTGAACCTCGGCGTCGACGATCTGGTCTTTCGACCAGGTCGGTCAGTAGCTGCTCTCTGTGGAAGGGGAGGAAACTCGACTGAGGACAGTGGCGAGACGGGAAGAGGGATCTGACTAGGATCCACACGAGCAGACACTGACGGTGACCATTCTGGCAGTGGAATCAGGAGCGGATCCACCCCAGGCGACTGCAGGGGGAACACTGGTGAGCACTGGTTATTCACCCGCTTAACTACTGGGGGACTCTCAGTGGGTGACCTATTCCGTTTCCGATTTGATTGTGGGATGACTGGTAAGGTCAAGGCTGACCTTGCAGTCGGTGTGACTGGTAGGGCCACAGAGGGCCCTGCAGTTGATGTTCCTGGTAAGGTCACAGGTGACCCTACAGGGGGTGTTCTACTATGGCAGGTTTTAAAATGCGGATCAACAGGTCTGATGAAATCATAAAACTGATCAATTGATGAAGAATGAAACTTCCTGCCATAGTTATTTCGGGCCCAATTTATTGCTGTGATCTTCGCTCTACCTAAATCTGGAAAGTATAGTGACTAATGTTAACCTGAAGTAAAGATATGGCCCATTTCAAATTTGCTGCTAAGATGTCCTTACAGACCTCGGCGTTTGGCATCGCTGGTTTACAGAAGAAATTCTGTCTCTCTAACTCTGACAGTTTCCAGCTCAATCCAGGAGGCAAACTGCCCCTACGTACATGAGCATTCAAGATGCCAAGGTGGTGAAATCAGTGTATAATCATGTAGTAACACTTGGTTAGTGCATCCTGGGCAGATGGCGGGCGGCTGTCGTTAGACCTCCTGTCATCCCGTCTTCTACTCTTGCTAACTCCAGCCATAATGTTACTAGTTAGATAATTCAATGTTTCTGCCACTAAAATCTACAAGAATACCAAAAAGTTGAGGGGACCTAATGGAATCGTGAGCCAAGGGAAGTCTACCGAATTACAAGCCTAACAAAATCTACAAGCATATCAAAAATCTACCGCTGAAACAAAGAAGGTTATGATTAAGCATGTTAATATTTAAATAATTAATATAAGCTATCAAAGGATAATTGTGTATATTACCAATAATCTTATGCACCGTCGTGAAGTGGGCGACCGCTTTCGACAAGGTTTGTCAGCTTCAGGCCACAGAACAAAAACAGTGATGGTGCTGGTGGAGGTGGTGGTGGTAGTCGTGCTGGTGGTGGTGGTGGTGATGATGGTGGTGGTGGTGGTGGTGGTGGAGGTGGTTGTGGTGGTGGGGGGGGGGGTGAGTTGATGGTGGTGATGGTGGTACACTAGTTCTTCCCAGTCAGTAGAAACGTATGGCCAAGCTCCTGCTCTCTCAGCTCTGATATCATCACGCGACTATTGAATAGATGGTCGAAGCCAAGTGCTGCAAGTTCGAAAGTTCGTAGACTTCGATGTAAACTGAAGGCTCACGTTGACATCTAGAAATGCAGGAGATGCTATCTGGAACAATTTAGATTTCAAAACTTTTCGGTGTTGGGGAAGAACCATTAACACATCTTAGATGAGGGGACCACCCATCCCTAATCCTCCACCAAAGTCGGAAATTTACAACCAGTTCATCCCATATGGAAGAATAGCGCACATTACGCGACTGTAATAAATGTATTAATAGGGCATTCCGGTGAAGGAGAAAATGTTTTCATATGATATTTAACTGGGAAGAGTGAACAAAAATGGTGTTTTCATAAATTGAAAGAAACCCAGCATTTATTATGCGACTTCCCCACGAAACAGCAGATACGCGTGTTCAGGGGGAAGTCTCAGACAAATGCTGCATAATTACCGCATTTAAACAAATGGCGTGCCTTGTTATCTCTCTATCAGAATCCACTCGCTAACGCGTGATATGTCACTCAGAAAAGGACTAGGAGTCGGTTTCGCAAAGGGAATCTAAGCACACTAGAGTACTTTCCTACACACTTTTGTGAAACCGTCCATGGTGCACGCTGGCCAACTCCAGTAATCACATATCTGAGTAGACTAGGACTTATTCGATCTATCTATACTATGTTACGAAGAGCCCATACGCGCTATTGACTTGGTATGGTGGCAATACTGGACCCACACAGTGGGTAAAGATGATTATATACCAAGATCACGCACCTATAGCGATATGAAAATAAAGTTGATTAGCGCATTATAAAAATTACAACACACTGCACACCACCACAAAATTCAGTTGAACAAGCCCGAAATTACCTAGTAAATCACAAACTGTAAAAGTAGATCAAACAGACTTCGATACTACTGGTATGAAAGAAATGAGCAGGTATACTTTTTAATTTTATATCATTATGGATGAAATGTTTCATGGAGTCAACGATTGTATCATCGTTTCCATAACATCTAGGAAAAAGACAATTAAGAAATTCTACAAATATTAACACAGATGGGTTTGATGTTGCCTTATAATCTTCGAGGTAGGTAGGTCTGTATATTCTTTGAGGTGCTTTAAGACGACATGATTTGAAATTTATGTTGCCTCAACCTGGGTAAGGAGAATGGAATTCACCTTTCCAGAGTACCTACCCATCATATGACGTCATAATGAACTGCGTGATGTGTACAATGACATCATAATGAATAACGTCGATAAGTACGTCACGAACGCATATTTGAAGACTGTCTATGCTTTGTTGTACAAATTGTTTGCTTTTACTATTTAATAAATATTCTGTTGAATATTTTGAAACTAATTTGACTGGGCGCTGTTGCTGCCATAGGCAGCAACAGCACCCAGTCAAATTAGTTACAAAATATTCAACAGCTTCCCTGTATAGTTTTCAGGAAATTGATAGCTAGGGCATTTGGGGATCGATCAATTTCAACACGGCGAGGTGTGGGTGGAGCTTAGTTAGTGATGGGCGGGGCATGGCTAAAAATGGAAAGGTCCATTGGCAATGAAACCTTCATTGTCAGACTCTAAACAAGTCAGATCAACTTCTCGATGTAGTCGTAACTGATGCTGCGTTCATTGAAAATAGCACATAAATATGTGTTTACTCCAATAAATCTTATGCGAGTACCCACGTTTCTAAACAGAACTAAAATAGTAATAACTATAAACTAACATCAAAATAATCACCAATATTGCCGAGAATAGGCCTACATGCCGGAATTGCCTTAAAGCCAGCTAATAGATAATACGTCTTACGTAGTTAGCTTTAAGCCAACTCACTATGCGTTATATATATACACCTGTGCAAAAGTTAAGCACCACCCTATTTTTACGCACATGCGAGGGTATATTCATGTGCTATGAAGAAAGCAATAGCATAAACATTTATGTACCCATCCATCTTAGTGCAAGAGGTAATAATGCAACTAGAGGAATGCTGATTATGATGGTGGGGAAACACTGTATGTTTTTGTTTTAACTTGAAAACGAGGCCTGAATATGGTTACGTTGACACAACTGACAACTATTGCCCTACAGTTGACACACGTGGCTAGATTGTCATTAATGGTGTCTGAAAACGAAGTTTAACATCTGTGCACGAGTTTGAGACTGTCATTATTAATACCGGGTATATCCACCTTGTGCCTGGATGACGGCCTGGACACGACGTCTCATGCTGGTCACCAACCGACTGATACGCCATTGTGGTATTCGTTGCCATTCAAGATGGAGTGCGTCTGTTAATTCCTGTAGGTTCTGCACAGGAGGATCCCTCCTTCTCACCATGTTTCCCAGAATGTCCCAGATATGCTCAATAGGGTTCATGTCAGGGCTCCTTGCTGGCCATGGTAGGGTTTCGATGGCATTCTGGTGGAGGTATTCATGCACAGCTCTAGCACGATGTGGTCGGGCGTTGTCATCCATGAATATAGGGTGGGTTCTAGGTGCATGATTTACAAAATGAGGGACCACAACTCTATCCAGTATGGAATCTTGATATCTTTGTCCATTTAGTGTTCCAGGTACAGTCAACAGATCCAGCTTACAATCAAATGAGATGCACCCCCATATCATAACGGAACCTCCACCAAATGGAACTTCTTCCATGATGTTACGTTGGTCGTACGCCGTGCGTCTGGATCTCCATACACGAGTTCGACCATCTGTGGCATGAAGCAGGAACCGACTTTCATCGGACCAGTGTACCCGTCTCCAGGATCTCATGTTCCAGTGTCTTCTTTCGTTGCACCACCTCAGACGCTCCTCTTTGTGGTGTGCAGTGAGGAGAGGACGTCTGACAGGTCTCCTAGCTTTCATGCCAGCAGCATACAGTCTCCTTTTGACGGTAGACATTGACACTCTATTGCGCGTTTCCCATTGCTGGCTGAGCACTCTGCTGTTGGTGAATGGAGATCGCCTAACAAGGCGTACTAGGGCTCGATCATCACGGGCAGTAGTCTTCTTCGGTCTTCCAGATCTAGGCCTGTCCTTCACCTCGTTAGTTTGCTCATGTTTTGCAATCAAACGACTGATTACAGTATGGTTAATGTTCAGCTGTCTGCCAATCTCTCTGCATGACATACCAGTGGTATGCATGCCTATGATTTGCCATTTCACACGATCACTTAACCTTCGTCTTGCCATAGCGGTTCACAATCAAGAGCTAATTCTCTCTGTACAAATACACCACGGTCATGAACACAAAATTCCTAATCTTGTCGCCTAAATCTGTATGTAATGTTCTACACCTCAAACTGGACTTTTACATAACTGAACACGTGTGCTGTTTCCCGCCACGCACGGACATCAAGCGGCGTGAAGTCATGCATGCATGTGCATTTCGTACTTGGAATTATGTCAGCTAACACGGGGACAAAAAGTATGGCAGCCTAGTTGTACCATCATGTTTCTACGTTCTATTGTTTTTGGTGGTGATTAACTTTTGCACAGGTGTATATATATATATATATATATATATATATATATATATATATATATATATATATATATATATATATATATATATATATATATATATATATATATATATATATATATATATATATATATATATACTGAGCCAAAAAGGTTTAGCAACAGTGAAGTTTGGTTTGTTGTATTAAAACTATGCGTCCATTTATAACCAAATTTGCAGGCATGTTTCGTCAATGTAATGTCTCGCTGATCATGAAGAAATGCAAATCATTTCTTGCATTTCTCGGCCGCACGCTTACTGCATGTGAAAATGCATTTTTCATGCACTGACCCGCATCGGCGGGTAGCGAAGGCAAAAATTCACCATATTGCAAAAGCAGATAACGAACGTTAACAGAAAACGCTTAAAGGTTTACCCTACCGAACATGGGCCTCCGCCCAGGGCTACCCGAAAATCAGCGCCATGAAGCAATGGGAAGACTCGCTGCTGGGCAGAGCGTTCGCGCTGTTGCTCGACATATTAATGTTCACGCCTCAACCATTTCCCGTCTCCGCCAACGTGAGCAGGAAACTAGACATGTTAATGACCGACCACGATCTGGCAGACCGAGAGCAACAACACCACGAGAAGACCGCTACTTAGTGACGTCATCACGACGTCACAGGTTTGAGACTGCGCCGCGGCTGTCCCGTAATTTGCACACCGCTACCGGCACTACAGTGCATGCACAAACTGTGCGAAACAGACTCCATGATGCTGGACTGCATGCCCGTCGTCCACTTGTTGCTGTTCCGCTTACAGAGCGTCACATCGAGAATCGGTTTGCATGGGCAAGAACTCATCAGCGATGGCGTGCTCAACAATGGAGCCACGTTTTGTTCAGTGATGAGTCGAGGTTTGGTGTGGATGTGGCTGATGGTAGGCAACGGGTTTGGCGACGTTTAGGAGAACGGTATGATGCAGCCAACATCATTCAGAACGACAGATTCGGTGGCGGCAGTGTCATGGGGTGGGCTGGAATCCATGAAAATGGCAAAATAGATCTCATTGTGATTCGCAGAAATTTAACGGCTCAACGTTACTGTGAAGAAGTTGTCGCCCCTGTTGTCATCCCTTTTATGCAGCATCATGCAGACTTTATGTTCCAGCAAGACAACGCCCGTCCTCATTCAGCGAGGGTCACCAGTGATTTCCTTGAGGCTAACAACGTTTCGGTGTTGGACTGGCCAGCGCGATCACCGGACCTGTCTCCTATCGAACACGTGTGGGACATTCTTGGCCGTATGGTGCGTGAGAACCATCCACATCTTCACAACATGCGGGAGCTGGAAGCTGCACTGCTCCAGGAATGGGATGGGATTCGTCTTCGTGACATCAGGTGCTTAATTCGAAGCATGAGAGCGCGACGTAGGGCGGTGGTTAATGCGCGCGGAAGTCACAACCGGTATTGACAGCTCAGTGTCATTATTTAAATTTGACCCTTCCGTTGAATGATGTTAAAGGCGCGATGCTAGCATTACAGTAACAAGAGACTGTTGTTCAAATTGGAAAATGACCTATCAATTAAATAATATATTTGAATCAACTTATTGTTTTTGTTAAATAACATTTATACAGTAATATTCTCAGTGTTGCTAAACTTTTTTGGTTCAGTATATATATATATATATATATATATATATATATATATATATATATATTCTGACCCCATTGCCTGTGTTGAAGGTAGGAAACCATAAATCGTATCACCATCGATAATCACCTCATAATTGTTAGATTACTTAGCACAGCAGGGCATGATTTCTTTCATGATATCTTCCCTGATCGGCTTGGCCATGAACATATAAATAAAGGGGTTAATAGCGGAGTTCATGAACAAAACGGCAGACGTGATCAGGAATAAAATCGGGTGTAGTGGCTCATACGGAACTCCAAACATTCCGTGTGCGATGTCATGTACAAATGAAGGTATCCATGTCAGAAAGAATATGGTTATCATGGTAACTAGGGCTTTCTGTACCGTATTACGTCTGTCCAGCTGTGCAACCTCTTTAGTAGATTTGTCCACTTTTAGTTGTTTTGCGATATGAAGTGAAATTATAATAATCCACGGCAAGACATAGTTCAGGAAATGTATTAAGATGTCCCTAATATTATCGTTACCATAGAACTCACAATATCGGATTATCTCTCCTTTGTATAGTATGTCTCTTTCTCTACTGAGTAAGAATGGGATGCTGGTGGTGAGCGATAGTACCCACAGGCCTAAGCATACCTTTGCCACAAGGCTAACTGTAAGGATGGCTTTTGTCTTCAAAGGATGCACTAACTGGAAATATCGCATGAATGCGAAAAACACCAAATGGATGAGACTTACTGCCATTGACGTTGACATGAAGTAGATTCCAAATGCACAGATGAAGACCGGAATCCACATTGGCATAATGGGAAAGAGGAAGAGAATCCACAGATTAGTCGAGATACACATGCATAGATCTGACACTGCTAAGCTCAAGATGAATGTGAAAGTTTGTTGTTGATACTTCTTAGATTTAATCAAATAGAATATCAAAATGGCATTAGCTACCATCCCAATAGATATAAATATTGCAATGCTTTGGTAGTAGAGAGGGTGTATAGCCATAGCAACTTCCATAAATTGTCGGAACATTTCATTGGCATCAACACTGTTATGTAACGACACTGGTTGAGTTACCATTGATTCATTAAGTATACGATGTGCTGTAGTAGGTGTGAAGAAAGCATACATGGCTGCTATAGGGATTGCACAGTGGCTAGTAAAATTCAGTTTTTGCTCAATTTAGTGCACAGATTAGAATCTGTGTGCCGTATTGATGTCTTGATATGTCAAAATCCTGTATTTCAAGCCACTTCTGATGAAATCTTAGGAATATCATTCTTATTATATAGTTAGTTAGGAAAGCACAAGACACACAATCACCACATTGGGTGGGGGGGGGTGGTAAACTATGCATTATACAGATATTTTAATCAATCAAGAATGCATTCATTGACATCATTCCAATGCCATTGAATCTACGTATGAAACCCTAAGTTGTTCTCAAATATTCTTGTGTATGTATTTTATCTCTGAAAGCAGTAGCACATATCATGACACGATGGTATGTTCACCTATTGTATGGCATACCACGATGTAATGTAAATATAAAACGCTAGCACTAGTGATAGGCCCCATGAACAACGTAATATTGATTTTCTTATACAAACAATATCTTACACCATTATTATTCATAGCCCTTCAGATTTTCGTCAGAAATATCGCAAGCCTAATGAAAAGCGCTTAGAATTATATTATTATAAGAGAATTATATATAAGCTTCTCAGAACTCCAGCTTTAAAATATACATAATTTTATTTTCATTAGTTAAAGCTAGCAGCTTAATAATCAGCAAAATAATAGACAAAAGACAATGGATGAATCCACTTTAAGCTATGTGCCGCCCATTTCTAGCTAAGCTCTGCACACGTTTTGCGCGTGTTGGTATAGATTTATATACTTTGAAACCAAGAATCCCAATTTCAACGTCGCTATTCAGCTAACCTATTGAATGTTTTGAGACTAATTTGACTGTAGACTGTTGCTGCCTATGAAAGCAACAGCGTCCAGTAACATTAGTTTCAAACTATTCAACAGAATATTTATTAAATGGTAAACACATACAGTTCGTACAAATTGCGGACTATTCCAGGTTATTGATGGAGTATTTCTGTCAATTATGGTTCTGACGCCAGCCTACATGTGTGAGTGTGACGTAATTGATGATGACCTCATCTACTTGACTGACAGACCGGATTCATCAAATCCGAAAACAAATAGAAATACTATCAACCTACAATTATGAGCATAGAATTTATAGCATTCACTACAACGAGGGTACAGGCAATGTGTGTGTGGTATTATGGACTTTTTCTCTGTTATTTGCTAGTACAATGCAGCTCTACTGAAATAGATTATCTTGGTAATGTCTGTAAAGAGAATTATTTTTCTTTGTTACTCCCACTTGGTAGATGTCTAGATTCTCAAAGAGATGCCTATTTGAATGGATGCGTGTCCAGCACTCAGTCGGTACTGCTATGATGAACGTCTATATCCATGCCCCTTGTCCCATGTAGCATGATGGTAATGTAGTGCTAAGATTTCTAGATGAGGGGCTAGCCTGTGAATCATATAATATAGAGAATTTGTGTTCCTCTTCATATGGTATCAGACGTATACGTTCCTAACACATACGGTATGGGATATCTTTTCTTAAATAAATTTTAAATAATAATAATAATAATAATAATAATAATAATAATAATAATAATAATAATAATAATAATAATAATTTAAGCACACCGTCCACTACTGTATGTAACATGTAATTTCTGTGTCCTGGGAGTAATAAAGAAACTTAAAACTTGATACTCTGAAGATCATTCATGATCGACTGTATAGATTTTCAGTTCCAGTAATAAAGTAAAACTGTAAATCAGAAGTATGTTGGACAGTGGTATTAACCCTTTAGCACCCATATCAGCCAAATCCGTCTCTACAGTGGTCTTGAGCAATGTCCATTTGCATACCGAGCCAGTCATTCCAGTGGCACATTTTCAAAAATAGTCTACTCTTGGTCTGCAAATGAACAGTTTCTCTGGGAAAAATTTAATTTTCTTGAACAAATTCGAGGATTAACGTTTTAAGTGTTGTAAACGAGTGTCACTTGGACGGATGAATGCATTCTGTCATTCGTGTGTAATATTTTGTGGATGGAAACCGAACACGTTTCCTCATGTTTCGAATTATCCTGGAGCACGCCCAGGTTGTGGAATCCTATTGTAGCCAAATGGGGCGGGGTGGTGGTCTGTCGAGTGGTAGCGGGCTCTGTCTCCATGGGTGGGTGGATAGCAGCGGCTGGCGAGGACGATCTGCAGTTGGTATCGAGTGGACGTCGTTGGCGGTGGCGTCTTATAGGTGGTTGTTGTGTCAGCAGTCATCAGCATGGCAGTTGTAGTCGTCGCGGCGGATGGTGCTACTGGAGGGAGGACGAGTGTTGGCTGATCTCGGTGGAGTGGGCGAGCCATTCGTCTCTTGCGTCCCACTGGAACACTCTTTCTCTTCTCTCCCTACAAATATTTGCAGTCAAGAAACGGTGACTACATCTGTGGATATACGTTGGTCCTGTCGGATATGAATGGAGCCAAGCGCCTTCTGCAGATTCAACTCGATCATTGTGACAGAGTCGTCTGGACGAGATGCGATGATGGTTACCAGACGGTTTACTTGGATTAGAGAGGGGCTATCTTGGATCTTCAGGCAATGAGTCGACACGGTGATAGATGGCAGGCATCTTAGCAAAGTGGAATGATCACAAATACATCACATATGTTACTTAATAGATTCCTCCTATTCCTTTCAGCAGCTTTCTCCCTCGAAACGGGGAATGTTGTATAAGTATATCACCTAGCCAAACAAGGGAGGGAGAGGGAGTGAGGGAGAGCTCCCTCGTGGGGCCTACGCTAACGTCTTGGCTGGCGTATGCCTAACCTTAAAGGTGAACCAAAATCCGCAATAAGAAGAGAAAAGAGAGAAGAGAATGAGAGAGGATCCTTTTCAGATACCCTTCCTATTTTGGTGGCTAGAGCATAACTCGAAAACAGCTGACTTGGAGTTCGGATAGATTGAAATGAAAGAGGCAGGAAGACAGCCTGACAGTCTTGAAGCCTTGCCTGGAATTTCAAAAGAAATTTCGAAAACGGTGGTCGAAAAGTTTCCTACCAAATGTTTGTGTATAAGCCAGAAAGTAGGGAGGTAAAGCAATTTTAGTTGATGCCACTTTTGATGTCTCGTTGCGGTTCGTCTAGTCTACAGTTCACTGATGGCAGGCTTTTGTGTGCTTCTACTTATGGTTTACAAATTATGCATGTGTGTGTGTGCGTGCGGGCGTGCGTGTGTGCTTTATTGCTCAGGGCCTAGCACTATCCAAACCTTGTAGATTATAGTTAGTAGATATGACCAAAAGTGAGCGTGGAAATGCCAACCAAATGATCTCAGAGTCATACCAGCGGCCGCGACAAAAGACACTGCACTTTATGATGATAGGCACAATTAGAACATCACTAGCAGTTATAGCGAGGAAGAGATACAGGGAAGCAAACAGTTATAAAAAGCGCATGTGCCATGGACCTGTGAATTTTAGTGCAGTGTTCTTATATAAGAGATTACCATGCAAGTATTCAGTATGGACTTTGCGCATTTCAAACAGCGAACTGAACATAGGGGAGCAGTGACCGAAGAATCAATTCATCTCTCTCCCATCCACCTGCTCTCTGCTCTGCTCTCTCTCTCTCTCTCTCTCTCTCTCTCTCTCTCTCTCTCTCGCTCTCTCTCTCTTTCTCTCTCTCTCTCTCTCTTTCTCTCTCTCAAAATAGAGCTTGCAAACACGTATATCTAAACCCAGTTTCCCTACAAGAACGAGTGTTGCATGGTTTATGATACAGGTGGTGAAACAATGCGAGCTCAAGGGAATGTCGCCAGTTATTTCTATCTATCTAACATCTTACCCCTGCGGCCCACCTGCGTGCGTGCGTGCGTGCGTGCGTGTGGGTGTGCATGCGTGCGTGTGGGTGTGCATGCGTGCGTGCGTGCGTGCGTGTGTGTGTGCGGTGGGACCTACTCGAGATAGCTGCAGTGGGAGCGTCGCTGAGTGTGGTTAGGTTTCCACCTTATATCCTTCAGTTTGAGCAAATACCTATTAAGTGTGCTTTAGTCACAGCTGTGTACAACGAGGTAAGATGGTGGCGTGTATGTCCAACAAAGTCGATGATGTAACGTTCGTTTGATAGCCCGAAAGGTTAAGGTATCGGGATGGAGGGATGTACAATGTTTCGAAGTGAGCTAGCCAGAGAATGACTTATCAGTGCGAGTAGCAGGCTCTCATATGCTTTCCATACTTGAAGTGTACGGTGTATTATTGGAAAGTAAGGTTGGTGCTCATTTAAAGGCCGCTAGATGAACTTAAGGTGGTGTGCACAGGTGGCATTGTGAGTCTTCTCTCTATCCATGGCATTATTTGTAGACATAAGTTACTCCAAGTGAAGTGAGGTCTAGTATGTTTATTCCAAGTAAGGGATGAGAGTGTGGAAAAGTTGCCTAAGGGGTTTGCGTGAGAGAAGAGGTTCGAACACAACTTGACTGATCGGCAATCTTCTATTACAATGTGAACCCAAAAGATGACTGCTACAATAAAAAGTTGGAAAATAATATAAATTAACACACGCACATTTCATTAGTGTTGTGCAACAACCATCCGATGAAGATCAGGCAAGCACAGCTGTCATCAGGAAGACTTAAAAGATCATGTTTTGTGAAAGAGACAAAAGCACTTCAAATGAAACACCAAGAAATGTTGCCAGCACAAACAGAAGACCCAAACCACACCCTTGATCCTCCACCCTGGAAAAACAAACTAGAGAGCATAGCTATTCGCACCACAGTACCTCATCTCACAACCAAAGATGAACAATGTGATGTGAGCATGAAGGCCCTGACCCTAGCCATGCTGGAAGAAATGTACCATCAGGAGACATTGATAAGGATCTACACAGATGGATCAGCCAAAGATACAATTAGGAGCGGAGGTGCCGGACTGCACATACAGTATCCAATGGACAACATGAGTCAGCTGCAATACAGACAGGCAAACACTGCACAAACTACAGAGCTGAAGTCGAAGCACTGGTTCATGCAGCTAATAGCATCAACAGAACAGCAGACCCTATTGC
Organism: Chaetoderma sp. LZ-2023a; assembly: GCA_034401795.1. Lineage (NCBI taxonomy): Eukaryota > Metazoa > Mollusca > Caudofoveata > Chaetodermatida > Chaetodermatidae > Chaetoderma > Chaetoderma sp. LZ-2023a. The sequence continues at coordinate 161,185,758 of CM067359.1, forward strand.
ACAGATTGTATTTTTATCTGATGCCCGCTCCGTCCTTGAGGCATACCAAAGGTAAGCGGTCACAACTTGAAGAAGCACTACAAACCATCAAATGCTTTCGGATAGCATTGCAGTGGATCCCCTCACACCGTGGAGTCCAAGGAAATGAGGAAACAGACAAGATGGCAAAGGTGGATGCAGAAGAGAATCAGACAGAAAACATGGTTACCCATACAGAGATGAAGACTATCATCAAGTGATTCTGTAGAACACCTCAAACAGAAGATGCCTACCATCATCTCTCGAGGCCAGAGCAAGTGACAATATTTCGTCTCAGTACTGGACATAACAGAATAAACCAACACATGTACAGGCGGTTCCACCTTACGACATCGCCCGCTTGTCCTTGTGATGAAGCAGAACAGACCACAGAGCACATACTTCAATGTTGCAGTACATATCAGCTGCTGAGAGAAGAGATCTGGCATTTGTCAACCTCTTTTCTTGAAATGCTGTATGGCCCTGTGGAAGATCTGCAGAAAACCACAGATTTCATCTTGAGAACGGCTCCCCAAGTGTGATACCAGCGATCGAAAAGAAGAAGAAGAACAACAAATGCACAATAAAGAGAACACAGGATCCTGGATATCACAAGTAGCACCGTAAATTGATTAGCAGCCCTTCACACAATTTACCTTAAAGATTCTGTTGTTTCCTTTCTTATTTATTTAACCCGTTAATGCTGCAGTGGATTATCCCAGAATGGGAGATGACAATACAACCAGGGAATATAGAAATGTAATTGGTACTGAGGCGGCCTGCAGAGGAAGGTGTTGTTTTCATTGGCGTCTATCGAATCCCTCCAGGTCCCATTCACGTCATATCTGGGCTGGTTTCGTTTCAATCTATTATTGGTAACTTCACCCAGCTTTTACACTGGTATCCATTTATACTCCTAGGTGGGTCAGGGGCAAGGAGCAAAGGAGATTGCCCATGTTTACAACAGCTCCAGCAGGAAGCGTGTTCTCCGGTTAAGTAGTCTGGGGCCACGACGCCAAGCTGCTGCCTCCTTGCCTAAAGTTCATGTAAGCGAGGTAGCTTATATGCTTGCTGGAGGGGTCACGTTACTGCTCCATCACTTCGAGAGCGAATCAGATTCTTTGTATGCGTCGGTGGGGCTCACCATCGTTTGATACACCCGGTTTTGGCTTCCTAGCCAGCTGTTCAGCATCGAGTGCTGAAAAGGAAGACTCTTTGATTTCGGGATATCTCCGCTGTCGAGTGAAGTAAAAAGGATCTTATGACTTCAGAATTGTGAAAAAGAGACAGTTCCAACAGCCCAAAAACCTCTTTGATCAGTTACGGATTAATCGAGCAATGCCAAAGTATCTTCTAGGACAGTCTCATGGAAATTTATACGGCCTAAAAGTTTGGCATATCATTATAAATATGTGCCACGCGAGAGATATAACTTTGACTGGTGCGATGCTGGTCAGCCGATTCATCTTTCCTTGACTAGTTCTGTAATGGTGATAGTGAATAGAGTCCTACATACTGAATATGTATATATGGTGATGACAAGTTTCTGATGACGTCATTGCACACACCCTTTAATAACCAGTGAGGGTTCATCATCCCGCGTGTGCCAACATTGAGGCGGCTTTATGCCTACGCAATCATACTACACTAATGTATGGTCACCCCCTTTCCTGTGTTAAGATTTAAGACAAATTGTACTTGTAGATTTGAGATATCCACTGATCCGAGATTTGATCCGATCCGGATCTGATTTCTTTTATCTGGATCAATGCCAAAGTGTGGAAACCATCTTGCAGGACATGCTCCTTCGTTGTGTTAAATTTTGAGCCAAATCGTATCAGTAGATTTAGATACACGCATACATGCACGCACACACTCACACATACATACACGCAAAATATTTTGTTTCAGATTTTCCCTTGTTGGAGGTGATTACAGACATAACTTTTAATACACAAGTCGCCACTGGACCATGCCCCGTGTTCAGTCAGGGCACCAGCAAAGCAGCAAGTTGGTGGTGTCAGTATCGCCTTACACCGACCAAAGTAGAAAGCCTGTCCAGGCTGTCCACAGCCGACAACGTGACACCTCACTCTGGGATCCACATTTCAGCAATCTGTAGCCCCCACCAACCTATTTTCTACGTTTGTCAGTGGAGAGTAATACTGACCCCGAACTTGTTATTCCTGTGTTCCTATTATTTTACTACTTTCTAAACATGGGCCAAATCTTCCATTTAGAGAGAGAGATATACATAGGTATATCCGCGGAAATTCTAAACATGGGCCAAACTCCTATTAGAGACAGAGAAATTAGTCATATAGCCACCGCAGATTCTAAACATGGAAAATGCTGTCCAATAATTGACATATCTGTTGTGGCAAGAAGCCCACACCAGTCGGCTGATACATACCACAATGGGAAGGCCGTTAACACCAGCTCCTGGGAAGCCCACCCCATCTTTCCATAGGAACTCAATGTCACCACATGGGAAGCGCAATCCGCCACCATGCAAGAGGTCAGCCATTGGATGACAATTCACAAGACAGTTGTCACCAACACAAGTGGCGGAGCAGCAGAGAAGTATCCACTTGAACAGTGGGAAAATGTTACAGTTCTCACATTCTATCAGACAACCACCGACATAGGATCAAGAGAACGCTTGTGGAAGAAATCCTCGAACTGAAGTGGTTGATGTTCTGCCTCACCCTCAGGGTGTTACTGCAAAAGGAGAAAAGATTGAACAGATGCCACACCCCCAAACCTCACCCCAGATCCCATGTGCAGGTCTAAACAACAGCCTCTCCTGAAGGCAATCGACACGAGCGTGGCTGTGAAGGGTGTCAGAGGCAAAGTTCTACAGTGTCTTGAAAACTGTACTCACCAGGGTTCAGGATGGGCAGTTGCCCAGGTTGATGCACTCTATCTCAACATTGCCAGGTATCAGGCACTGCACGGCAATTCAAACATTGATCTCCCTGCTGCATCAAACTGAAGCAGGTGGTGATCAACGCCTAGAATGCAGATGACCACTGTCTCCTGGCTGAGAAGTGACACACAGTCTGTAATCGGCACATGGCATCAGTGTATGCATAGTGTGGGACCAGCCTTGACTTCCACTGTGCGGACTCTCCTGTGCCCCTCAATCAGCTGTTGCGTTGACTGGCCATGGAATCAATGTCTTCAGGCATGACAATGGTTGCTACCAACTTCAGCTGCGTGAGGCTGATCCAAGCATTCTGTGGAAGAATCTGCGGCATATCGAGAAGGGTGGCAAGCAATGCCTTACGTCGATCATAGAGATTAATTACCTGCTTCATAAGCAGAGTCGACACATTGGGAGGAAACACCTCTGCAGGCGATGCCTCTACAGCTATGCCCTGGAGGACCTACTCATTCAGCATAAGCCGGAGTATCGTAGAGTCAGTGGCATGCCAATGTGCATAATGAATGTATGCCACCTGGTGACAAGAAGATGCTGTAGCTCACAGCTCACATGCCGGGCATCATCTCCTAAGCCCTAACAACTAAGATCAAGTGGCCAGAGCCCAATCCAGCTCAAGGAAGTGTTACCCCTGTCTGGGTAGGAGGGCATGTTCATCGGGCTACAAGAATAACCAAACACCTGCAGATAGACGAAACGTTAATTATTTCATTAAAACCAGCTGATCGGCAGACATTTTGCGTGAAGTGGCGTTAGTTAAAATAAACGAATATATGATTAACTAACTGATAAGATATCATAAAATTATATTAGTTAATAAACGTATGATTGATTGAAAGCAAGCATGGCATGAAGTGACATGTTAAGGAATGACAGAAATTATGCTATGAAGTGACATATTGATGGATGTGTGATTGAATTACAGAACGCTGGTCATATGATTGATGTATGATTGAATGGCAGAAAGTATGGCATGAAGTGACATGTTAATGAACGTATATTTGTATTACAGAAAGCTGGTCATGAAGTGTCATGTAAAGGAATGTATGATTGAATACCGGACAGTATGTCATGAAGTGACATGTTAATTATGTATGATTGAATTACAGAAAGCTGTTCATGAAGTGGCATGTAAAGGAATGTATGATTGAATGGCAGAAAGTATGTCATGAAGTGACATGTTAATTAATGAATGTATGATTGGTTGACGGTTAGAGGTATTGATGTGACGTCAAATAAACAAGTGGCCAACATCGTACATGGACAGAGTACACAGTTGGCAATTCTTTATGTAATTACGGTTTATCACCTTATGATCTTGTGAATAACAAAATAACAAAAGCCTGATCTAGGCCTGCTATTAATCTGACTCCATCTTGATATCTCAGGCATAGCGCCATAATTTAGCATCACCATGGAGAGTTCAGACAACAGTAAATGTCAGCTTTATTGTGGGATGCCAGCTGGTGATTATTAAACACCGTTTTCAGACCTACATGTCATCATCACACAACTTGAGTGTACCACGATCATGACAAATATGATTAAAAGCATAAGCATGGCGATCCAGGTCACACTGAGTTCACCAGAACAAGCGCAGCAATGCTATAATACAATATTCTGCACATAATAACTATTTTAGAGCGATAAGCTCCCTAGGAAGGTTATACAAATTTCAAAGTTCAAAGTTGTTTATTTCATACCATATATTACATATATCTAAATTGAAAATGAGCAGTCCATCAAAGGCACAGCCTATGAGTCGATGGACCCCCTAACATAAAATACGAGACAGTATACATGCCATAGGGGATGAGAGCTGCTATGATGCTGATGCTATGACATGTAGTACATAGCATATAGCATGTAGCTTATACTTTTGCATGTACACGCACGTACGCACGCACGCACGCACGCACGCACGCACATACATACACACACACACACACACACACACACACACACACACACACACACACACACACACACACACATATATATATATATATATATATATATATATATATATATATATATATATATATATATATATATATATATATACGCACACATACACATACATAGATACACGCACATATACATACATATGATTACACACACGCACGCATTCACGCACGCACGCAGGCAGGCACGCACGCACGCACGCACGCACGCACGCACGCACGCATATATATATATATATATATATATATATATATATATATATATATATATATATATATATATATATATATATATATATATATATATATATTTATATATATATATATATATATATATATATATATATATATATATATCCAAATAAGGACATTATTTATGGTACAAAATGTATGTGCCAATTATCGTGTGTCCTCTATGTATGTGTATGTGTATACACATACATATAGGACACACGATAATTGGCACATATACATTTTGTGCCATAAATAATGTCCTTATTTGGATGCTTTATACTTAAATATGCACATAGGTACACATGCACACACAGGTACACACACATATACACCTATACCAACATATGTGAATGCATACATTAGAGCTGGGCGGTCTGACGGTAGTACCGTGAGGACCCCGGTATACCGTGAACCGATACCGTGACCGTTGACATTTCCAAATACCGTGAATACCGTCCATAATGTTTGAGCAATATTTGAGAAATATATTCATAAAATCTGCCTTGACCAAGAGTAAATAGGTGCTAATAGTGCCAAAAACACAGGCATCCCTACCTATTAGCCGAGTTGAGGTGAAAGGGTCGTTGTAAAAACAAACATCAAGACGTCAATTACAAAATAATGTCCAACGTACGTCTTGAAAGTCCCATGGTAAAATTGCTTTATTTAAAACATCTAGTCATTCTCTTTCCGTCCGCCGGTAGTAATTACACTATAATATATTCCCTATTCCCGTTTCTATTATTTGTAATTTATTACTCCAAGCATTTTGTCACCGAACAAACACGCTAGAATAACAAAATAACATACAAACTGCGCGCTATTCAAACACAACAGCGATCTCGCAAAGACGTATCTGATTGGTTGTTCATGAACTAGACCGTGGGAAAATACATTACTATGCTGAATTTATCAATGAAAATTTACTAAAACGTAGTATTTGCTATTTTATTAAGAACGAGCAGCGTTGAAGTCGTTATTTTTTATTTTTCTGGCTTGTTTTAAGAAATTTCTTTAAGGATTAAATCCAGTTTAAGTAACGACACCTAAAAATTATAGTGTTTTAGTTTTTGTAATTCATTTTTCAACTGGCTACACGTCGGAAGTTCGCGGAAATAGCTTTTTACACGCATTGTTCACGTGTAGCATGGCGAGTAACGAGTCTGCACATCGGGTACTCGGTAATTATCAGGAGCTTTGGAATCGGCTATATTCAATGTCGTGTTATATGTATGTGTATAGGCCTGTTTTCGCTAGTAACAGAATACACGACTCCAACAGAAATAAAAGCGTACAACACTCGGCCCGTTTAAATACTCGCGGATTTTGTCTAGACTCTGTTTATCAAAGCGCTCGACTGCCAAAATAAAATGTGCCGTTTGCTGGTCGCACACATTAATAGCAAGAACAATCCAGATTGAAAACAGTGCGCCCCAATGTCTCAAACAGCGGGTTATAGTTGGCGAGTCGACCACACCCTTTGACCGATATTCCCGTGAATGATATTACGTCAATAAAAATAGTGACCTAATAAAATCATGAAACTAAACAGACATGTTTTTCTTTTCTAAATCAGGAAGCCGATTTATTTATTTTACCTAAATTTACCGTCGATTGGAGATGGAAATGAAAAGGATTGTTCTAATTTCTTGGCATGGCCCAAGCTCAGATGACGGTATACGGTGGTACCGCGGTATTTTTTCATGGTACCGATACCGTCATGTAAATATCAATTCCGCCCAGCTCTAGCATACATACACTACAGTTCACTTTGTACGTGTACAAACATTCATACATGTATACACACTCACACACGCATATACATGTATGTACACTCTGAAACCAGGTGAGTGCACTACCTCGTATACCATAATAGGCAAGTTTGTCTAATAGGATTTGGTGATTAATGGTGTCAAAAACTTTTTAAAGGTCCCAAAAGATGCCTACTATGCTTTGTTTCTTTTCCAGTGATTTAATCAATTTTTCAATCATTTCGATTATTGCATACATTGTTGAGTGTTTTTCGTGAAATCCATATTGTGATATGTATAGAATAGATTTTTTTTCTAGGTAACTTGTCAGCCGATTGTACATTAGGCGCTCCAGGAGTTTGGAGAAGAGTGGAAGTATGGAAACTGTCCTGTAGTTTGAGAAATTAGTCAAATCCTTGGCTTTGTATATGGGTGTAACACGTGCTATTTTTAATTTTGCTGGGAAAATGCGTTGTGTTAAAGAAAGATTGCAAATGTGGCTTAGTGGGATGAGAATACTGACAGCACATTTTTTGAAAATACGCCACTTAAAGCCATCGATGCCAGCACTTTTTATGGGTTAAATGTATTTAGTATAGTAAATATTTCTTGCGTGTTAGTAGGATTACAAAAGAACGATGATTGATTGCTACCTGCAAGGAAATCAGTAGATTTTTTATTGGAATTTGCTTGGATTTTGTTCGAAAGTTGTGGTCCTATACTTACGAAATAATTATTGAATCCATTGACAATTTCAAATTTATCCATGATGACTTTTTCAAATTTATCCGAGATGACTTTGTTGTCACAAAGAAATTGTGTCTGTTGTGCCCTGATGGTCTTGTTTAGAAGCGATTTGATAATTTTCCATGTTTCCTTTATATCTTTTTTTTACTGTTCGAATTTACTCTGATAGTATGTTTTCTTGGCTATTTTGATGATTTGGTCTAATTTGTTTCTATATTTTTTTAATTGGATATCATTGTGTTTAGTCTAACACTTAATAAATGTTAAGTAGAGTTTGTGTCTCTTGTGGCAGGCAGCTATTAGTCCGTTCGCAAGCCATGGTTTAGTTGGGTTGTGCTTAAATCTTTTATTTTCTTTCATTGGGAAGCTTTGATCAAAAATAGATGTGCATATGTCATGAAATTTGTTATAGGCATGCTCACAAGACTGTATGTTTGTTATTGAGCTCCAGTCAGTCTCTGCCATGGACCTTTTGAACTTTTCAATGTTGATCTGGCAGTAATCTCTGCATTTAAATTTCTCCTGCTCAAATCTTTTTTGATATGTTTGTTGTTTTTCTAGAAGAAATATAGGTAAGTGGTCTGAGATATCAGTTACGAAAATTCCGACTTGATTTTTACTAATATTGTGGTTGATGTTATTGCAGAATATGTTGTCAATGACAATCAACTGCATCCCCAATAACATGAAGAAATACATCTCATTCCACCTCCGCATCCCATAGTACATTGACTCAACACAGTTCCACATGGCACTGCTGGACAAGCCATGGAATCAATGTCTTCGGGACAGCAGCACAGCTTTCACTCTCACATAGGTGCTACCAGCCTGAGTGGAGCAATCTCCTGCTCTGCAAGGGGTGTATATGTACGGCACATGGGCAGTTGGGCGTGATTCAACGAGACCTGTCTGATGCTAGTAGAAGCCTTCTACATTAGGTTCCCTGGCGATGGCATCTCTGATGACGACTACAGCCATGCAGGGCTATCTGGTGATAGTCTGACTGCCAAACCATGGAGGATCACCATGAATTCTATCTGGTGTCTGATACCCTTCTATTTGGGGATGTCATTGAAAACTTATGAACAACGTGCCTCCATCAGTGCTGTTTGGATCCAGCAGACTGGATAGGGTGCGCATATGTCCAACATTATTATTTACTGAAACTACATCAAAGATCAGGAATCATTCAGTCTCCACTTTGAACATTTGTGATCTTCCCCTCCGGTTGGGTTAGAAGCTCCGTCAGTGGAACGTTCGCTGCATATTTAAATAACTGTCAACTAAAAGTTTTATTATTTCGCGTTTAACATCTCACTAATTTGCTCAATTACAAGACAGTATCACGTTCTACATAAATAAAAAAAGTGAACGCAGTGAGTGATTGCTCCGCGCGAAGTGTGAAGCCATCGCGAACAAAGTGAGCATATATAGATTGCATGTACGTATGTGTAATGAGCGTGATATTACTACTACGAAATAGCGTACATTTATTTCAGCAGTAAAAAGGATTGAATAGTATCAAGCAGGCCACCTAAAAGCTATATATGTATTCCTATTTATGCATATTTTGTAATTACAAGCATACAGTATTGTTCACTGTCTCGTATTATTTTTGACATCCAGACACCCACCCATGACCGTGGAAAGTCGTGGTTGCCGTATGTATTTAGTGCTGTAACATGAAATTTAAGTCCTGGTACCATGTCTTTCGCACGTGGATGGAATGTGCACTCACATATTTACTCCTAAACATGCATTAATTTCCATTTTTGCTGTGTATGTCTTAATAAGTGTGATTTGAAAATTCTAGCTGACGATATTTCTCTATGACGTCATTGTTATTATGAACTTGTAACTTGTAACTTATCTTAACCTCCCATATAGGAGAACCGTCTAGGTTGTCATCTCTCTAACTCTCAGTGATGTGCCCGGTACTTATTTCGTACAGGAACTTGTTTGTGTTTCCCACATTGGTGCGGTGCACTGCGATACTTCGCTAATTATATTTTATAGCGGCATTGGCTGGTGCAACTAAATGCTGTACGTAAAATATGCAAATAATGCCAACAAGGCTGGCTGGTATCGTTGACTAAATATTGTAGTGAAACTTGTGGACTGGATTTTCCCGAATGCCCTCCAAGCGTGATGAAAAATTAGCTTCAAATGTACTATACATGGATATACATACATAGGGCTTTTCGACCATGTACAAATTCGTCATATTTAATTTAAAACCATAAATGATATCTGCGTTCACTTATATGCAACGTCTATTTTCATATTATCATAAATGTGTAAACTACACCGCATGGTTCGTCTAAAGGAAACTAGTTCAGAGAGACGGGATCTACTAAAGACAAAATAGGACAAGAAGAACAACTCCAAGCTCAATCGTAGAAGGATAAATTCCTCGCCACTTGGTTCCTTGAGGGAACCCATTCATTACGGCCGAATATGCGTATAAATTGCACGCACATTGAACTATTTCGGTAATGTGCACGCATACGCACAGGTTAGCGCAGATTTTGATGACATAATCAGATTCTGTAAAACAGTAAGGGAGCCTTCATTTTATACATACAAATGAATTATAAATAGGCCTACATAGATATAGCCAGATGTCCGAGGGGTACCTCGAGGGACCCTGTATGTATGTAGATGTACGTGAAGGGTGCCTTGAGGGAACATGTATTTTTGTAGATTGCTGAGGGTGCCTTGATGGAACCTATATTTATGGCGATGTTTGAGGGGTGCCTTCAGGGAACATGTATTTATGTAGATTGCTGAGGGTGTCTTTATTTATGTAGACATGCCTGATGGTGCCTTGAGGGAACCCTTATTTATGTAGATGTCTGAGTGGTGCCTTGAAGGAACCTGTATTTATGTAGATTGTTGAGAGGTGCCTTAAAGGAACCTTTATTTATGTAGATGGCTAGTACAGCTTAGACTAGTATAGCTTGGATCATCTTGCCTTAACTTGGCTTAGCTTGGTTTGGCTTAGCTTGGCTTCGCATTGCCCCAGTCGACATGGTTGTAAATAGGTACCTGCGTATGTTGCTGCCGGCTTGGTCTGTCTACCTGCCTGCCTTTCTGCCTACATACATGCCTACCTGCCTGCCTGCGCTGCCTCTCCTCTAGACTTGGCCTACCTTAGGATAGTTTAAGCATACATTGTGCAGCCTAGCCTAGGCATAGCTAGCATAGCCAACTCACCTTAACCTACCCTAGACGTAGCATATAGGCGAGCCTAGCTTGTACAGCTTAACCTAGGCCTAGCTTTCCCAGCTTAGACTAAACTAGCCTAACATAACCTAGTCTAGACTATCCCAACCTAGCATAACTAATCTTAGGCTTAGCTTGGCATAGGGTAACCTATAGGCATAGCTTGTATAGCATAGCCTATACATAGCTAGCACAGGTTATCCTACCGAGACCTAGCTTATAGCCTAACGTAGCATACCCCAGGCTTAGGCGTATCCTAGCATCGGCTAACCTATGTATAGCTTGAGTAGATTAGTCTGAGCATAGCTAACTCAGCTGGGATTATCCTAGACTTAGCCTATAGTCTAGCCCAGGCTAACGTAACATAGACTAGTGTGACGTACCAACTTTAACCTTAGAAAAACTTTAACAATCATCTCCAAAGGAGAAAATAACAATTTGATTGACGAAAGAAAATTCAGTTGCTAGAGGTCACTGGTTCTTAAAGAATCCCATTTGTCTTAACTATAGGCGTGAATGATGGGGGATGGGAGTAATAATATAAAAATTAAGTTTAAGTAAGAATTTTAATGAATGAATTCTCTCACCATTTGTTCACTGCTCCACAACGAATATCTATACAAATGGAATACGCAAAATACTGAATAGATTACATAAAGCCTTAAACACTACACATGCAAAAACCATTTCTTCATTTCGCAGAATAAACCCAATGAAACAATTACCAGGATCTCCTGAGATCAAAGTTGAAAATAGAATATGACTGATCACAATCTTACCTATAAAATATCCTTAATCCTTATAACCACCCGGAGGGACGTTGGCCAAAGACAAAATATTCTTTAATATGGAAAATTCCCCATTTCCTCAGAATAATTCGCATAAAATATAATGCCCTAAATACATTTTACAGATAGGTAATTTCTTATCTAGGTCTAACAAATTAAAGTTAAACAATTTCTTTCATCTAATTTCTGCTGAATATTTTGAAACAAACCAAACTGGGAGCCGTAGCTGCCTATGGCATCAACCATGCTGACTATGGCAGCAACAGTTTATAATAACAAATAGCTTACCTATACGGTTGCCTTGTAATTGTTATACTGGGACGCCAGGGTTCAGAGAGTCAAGTTTGCTTCATATGCATACAAGGGGGGAAACACATCACACTGATCTTACCACATACTCTGATTCTGTCCTACCTTTAAAGAAAACATGTGCCTTATCAGCCATCGTCCTTGACTACCTTTACCCCCAGATTTGATGACAGAAATCAATTCTTATCAATAAGAATTAATTACACCAACAACTCTGACCAAAATAATGGCCAAGACCTAGCACTGTAGACAATTTCACCACAGACAAATAGACAGAATCAGAGAGAAAATCTAACTATCTCACCAGAACTGTTCCTTCCATATATGCGCTCAAAGTCTGAACTGCCTCATCATCTGCCGTCAATTGACCTAATCAAAATAATATAGTATGTGCTAGATTATATGCTAATCTCAGAAAGATGGTTGCATTTCAACCATGCAGTACAAAACCCATTGTGATGGCAACTATTCTGTTCTTCGAATAGGAGAGCTAAAAGAACTTACATTCATCAAAAACCTTATTTCCTTTTTAAAATATAATAACAAAGTATACAAATAAACAATACAGTATATTTACAAAGTGTACCATTCCTGGATCACTAGATAACAGCTGGTTCACTCCATGGATCCAGAAATATGTTAGCCCTAACAGGCTAACATTTGAGTAGGGTAATCCGACCTGAAATCCGAACTTACTCCTTTCATTGTGTTACCGGTTTTCGAACTAACCAAACCTCCCGACTCCTGATGGGACACTTATTATACTGGTAGAACCAAATGTCTCACGGTTATAAACGCTGTGGAGTACATATTGGATGGAACAGGTTGACCATTACTAATTGGAAATATAACCAGTTTTCGTATTTTTCAATACTACTCCAACAACTAACGCCGCCGAATATTGGAAAATCCAGAGCCACACACATCAAGAAATTATAGAATCGGAATGAATTAAGTGCAACATAATGAAATAAAGTCACTATTCCATTTGCACTTCAAAACATCCCCCATCAATTCCATCTTTTCCCATGCGGTCCATCCAAAGGTTCCCATATTTTAATGGGAATTTTAGACTTGATAGGGGGAGGGGAAAGGGTATGATAATGATGATAACATTCTCAATATTTATTCTAATTATATATATATATATATATATATATATATATATATATATATATATATATATATATATATATATATATATATATATATATATATATATATATATATATATATATATATATATACACCTGTGCAAAAGTTAAGCACCACCCTATTTTTACGCACATGCGATGGTATATTCATGTGCTATGAAGAAAGCAATAGCATAAACATTTATGTACCCATCCATCTTAGTGCAAGTGGTAATAATGCAACTAGAGGAATGCTGATTATGATGGTGGGCAAACACTGTATGTTTTTGTTTGAACTTGAAAACGAGGCCTGAATATGGTTACGTTGACACAACTGACAACTATTGCCCTACAGTTGACACACGTGGCTAGATTGTCATTAATGGTGTCTGAAAACGAAGTTTAACATCTGTGCACGAGTTTGAGACTGTCATTATTAATACCGGGTATATCCACCTTGTGCCTGGATGACGGCCTGGACACGACGTCTCATGCTGGTCACCAACCGACTGATACGCCATTGTGGTATTCGTTGCCATTCAAGATGGAGTGCGTCTGTTAATTCCTGTAGGTTCTGCACAGGAGGATCCCTCCTCACCATGTTTCCCAGAATGTCCCAGATATGCTCAATAGGGTTCATGTCAGGGCTCCTTGCTGGCCATGGTAGGGTTTCGATGGCATTCTGGCGGAGGTATTCATGCACAGCTCTAGCACGATGTGGTCGGGCGTTGTCATCCATGAATATAGAGTGGGTTCCAGGTGCATGATTTACAAAATGAGGGACCACAACTCTATCCAGTATGGAATCTTGATATCTTTGTCCATTTAGTGTTCCAGGTACAGTCAACAGATCCAGCTTACAATCAAATGAGATGCACCCCATATCATAACGGAACCTCCACCAAATGGAACTTCTTCCATGATGTTACGTTGGTCGTACGCCGTGCGTCTGGACCTCCATACACGAGTTCGACCATCTGTGGCATGAAGCAGGAACCGACTTTCATCGGACCAGTGTACCCGTCTCCAGGATCTCATGTTCCAGTGTCTTCTTTCGTTGCACCACCTCAGACGCTCCTCTTTGTGGTGTGCAGTGAGGAGAGGACGTCTGACAGGTCTCCTAGCTTTCATGCCAGCAGCATACAGTCTCCTTTTGACGGTAGACATTGACACTCTATTGCGCGTTTCCCATTGCTGGCTGAGCACTCTGCTGTTGGTGAATGGAGATCTCCTAACAAGGCGTACAAGGGCTCGATCATCACGGGCAGTAGTCTTCTTCGGTCTTCCAGAGCTAGGCCTGTCGTTCACCTCGTTAGTTTGCCCATGTTTTGCAATCAAACGACTGATTACATATGGTTAATGTTCAGCTGTCTGCCAATCTCTCTGCATGACAGACCAGTGGTATGCATGCCTATGATTTGCCATTTCACATGATCACTTAACCTTCGTCTTGCCATAGTGGTTCACAATCAAGAGCTAATTCTCTCTGTACAAATAAACCACGGTCATGAACAGAAAATTCCTAATCTTGTAGCCTAAATCTGTATGTAATGTTCTACACCTCAAACTGGACTTTTACATAACTGAACACTTGTGCTGTTTCCCGCCACGCACGGACATCAAGCGGCGTGAAGTCATGCATGCATGTGCATTTCGTACTTGGAATTATGTCAGCTAACGCGGGGACAAAAAGTATGGCAGCCTAGGTGTACCATCATGTTTCTACGTTCTATTGTTTTTGCTGGTGCTTAACTTTTGCACAGGTGTATATATATATATATATTTATATACATATACGAGCATAACTTACCCAACTACAGACCAAATCTACCAACAGGATTCCACACTTAGATTCACGGAATCATTCCTGCCAAGTTGACTTGTCAGTTGGATATCAGTGAATGGCTATCTTAAACCATCCTTTAAACAAACACACAACTTTCTAGCTGTCCGGCCAATCAGAAGCGAACCTGAGTTTCGCGTGCAAAAACAGCGCGAAATACATTTCATCTGCCTACGTGCCAACTTAAAGTTACCCTTAAAGTTATCCTGCCCTAACATATAAAGGAAATTTATAGAAAAACCTAACCATATCCCAAACCATAGCTTTAGGCTTAGACTAGCATATGCTAGCCTAGACATAGTTTGCGTAGTCTAATCTAAAGCCAACTTAGGCTAGACCTAGACATAGTTTAGCCTAGCCTAGCCTAGCTTAGCCTAGCATAGCCTAGCCACCACCTCTCCCACCCACCTCCCCTGCCTCAAGAAAGCCATTAGTAACCGGTACGCAGAAGCGGACTACGTCACAGAATATGTGTAGATCAAGAAAACTGGATATATTGTAGTGTGGAACAGCAGATTGCCTTTCGTCAACTCGCACTCAAGGGAAGCAACTCACTCAGCTGGTTTGTCTATGCAAACAGCATTTAGACACGTATGACCTACCCTCTGCACAAAGCATGTTCGTTGATCTACCCTCAAGAGTTGAGTGGAAGAGGGTTTCAAAATCTGCGGCTCATGATGCTTGGAGAGAGAAACTAGTGGTAGAGAGAAGAGAGAACCCACTAAGTTCAGTGAGGTTTCTGTCCACAAGCAGCTTAGATACTACTACTGTAGCCTATGTCTGGAAAGGTTCTATAGACTCAATCTGGGAGACGAGAAAAGCAAGGGTGAAGGTGAAGCTAATGTGTGGTGTTATGCATCTGCAAGCTCGTGAGGCCAAATTTGCCAGGTCGTCACCAATGTGTAAACTGTGCTGTGAAGAGACTGAAAATCGTGAACACTTTCTGCTGAAGTGTAATTTCCTTAATGAGGTGAGAGACAATCACCTGGGCAGATTAGAAAACCTGTTATTTGAACATGACATCACTCACCTATTGGATGATCCATCTTCCCTTATGCAACTACTGTTGGATGTTACACACGAGAATCTACCCGATTGTTTACATACAGAACCGCTCCAAGGTATGGTAGAGAAGATATGCAGGGACTTTATATATGGCCTGTACCCACCTCCAGCTGAGAAGGCTTAGCCAACAAGAGACGTAAAGTGGTCGACTGGACGCTGGCACGTCGCCTTGGTCTAGCAATATATATAATTTACATCCAGTCGTCAGTTCCGGAAGGATATAGATATATTTCAACTGTTAACTACCTTGGATTTCAAGGATGCTCCCACCAAGGGGAGGAACCTCCAACACAAACAGAAGAAGGTTATAATTAAAGCTTTGAGGTAATAGCTATCCCATCTTTCAGGGGCCAGATATCCATTTGTTTAACTTAAAAAAAATGAATTTCCATCTATTTTACTCTGGCAATGCAGAACAAGATGGTATGTTAAAGAACTATGCTTCGTGCGCATCTATTGGATGTGATAAGGTTCAAGGTGGTGGTGATGGTGGTGGTGGGGATAATGGTGGTGGTGGGGATGATGGTGATGGTCATGATCGTTATCGTCATCGTCGTCATTATCGTCATCATCATGATGATGGTGATGATGATGATGATTTTGTTGATAATAATAATATAAAGAAGGATATTACATGTGAAAAATTGATATCAATACACTGTAACGTGAATTGCATGATAAATAGCGAGAATGCATGTCTGGATTACTTAAATATTTTCTGAGTTAACTTCATAAATTTTATTATATTGTGCAGTATTGTAAGTATAAAAATGATAACTTTCGGAACACACATCGTAGTACAAACAGTACTCCCACCGACGAGCAGTGGGTATGTAGTAAAGCGCCTTTATTAAGCAAGTGAAGCAATACGATATCACGTCATTTAAATTAAACGGAAAAGGGCTGCGCATTGGACATTTTAACATACAACATTTAATGCTTAAACTAAGCCAATTGACCATACTAATGGAAAAAACTACACAAGAAATTGAAATATTTGGTATAACGGAAACATGCATAAGTAGTATCGTTATGGATAATTTAATTGAAATTCAGGGTTATAATGCTGAAAGAAAAGACAGAACGCAGAAAGAAGGGGATGGGATCGTTATTTATATAGCTGAAAATCAATCATATCGTAGGAGACTCGACTTGGAAAATCAACGTATAGAAGCCTTATGGACATAGGTTACATCGTATAAAGCTAAATCACTTTTACTTTGTTGCGTTTATAGACCGCCGGATTCCCCTGTCAGCTGGATAGACGAATTTGAAGATTTACTTGAGTCGGCTTATTCAGAAAATACAGATATTATACTCATAGGCGATTTCAATATTGATTTTCTTAAACCAATCTCACTGAAATGGCAATCAGTTATGGAATTATTTCATCTTGAACAGTTAGTAAAAAGTGTCAATAGAATAACGGAAAACACTAATAGATCATATACACGTAACAGAGCCAACAAAATTTGCTTCAGTAAGCGTAGGCGATTTAGCTTCCAGCGATCACTTTCCCGTATTTGGTATATGTCAGAACCCTAAGCAAAAATCACACAGTCATCATTCGATAAAATATAGATGCAGAAAAGACTATGATACTCAAAAGTTTCTTCAAGCATTATCTGAATATAATTGGGATAGAATAGATTTAGTACATGAACCAAATGAAGCGCTACAAATATGGCAGGACGCATTCATAGCTATTCTAAATCATCACGCTCCTATTATTGAATGCAGAGTCAAACGTATCTGTCAACCTGGATGGATAAATGACGAAATTCTACAAGCAATAAAAGACAGGGATTATTATAAAAAGGTTAAAAATGTTGCTAAATATAAAGAGTTGAAACATAAAGTAATGTCCCTAATTGAACGGTCCAAACGAAACTACTTCAGTACAGCGCTGGTTGATAATAAAACGAATCCTTCGAATATATGGAAAATTATGAAGAGCATAAATCCGAAACCCAACAAAATCCCATTGATCTTGCACGACAGTGATGGAAAAGATGTGAGAGACATGGAAAAACATTGCGTAATGTTTAATGAATATTTCACTACTGTTGCTCGTAATCTAGCAAACACCATAAATACACAGTCTCACGGAATACCGACGGGCCTTAAAACCTATGTTAGAAATAGAATCTCAAGCGAAATTGGATTTAAAATACCAAATATAACAATAAATTACGTCTGCGAAGAACTTAGTTGTCTCAAAACGAATAAGTCAGCTGGCTTTGACGGGCTGAATGCCCATTTCCTAAAATTAGCAGCACCAGTTATAGCGCCATCAATAACACGTATTATAAATATAAGTATTGATACAGGTGTGTTTCCTACCATGTGGAAGTGTGCGAAGGTAAAACTGTTATACAAATCGGATAACAAAAGCGATATTAATAACTATAGACCCATATCCATTTTACCGATTTTAGCCAAAATTATTGAAAGGCATATTCATAATCATTTATATAAATTTCTTAGTAAGTACCATTTACTGAATGAATCGCAATCAGGATTCAGGCCAAAACATTCATGCGAGACTGCATTGTTGAAATTAGTAGAGAAATGGCGGTTTGCGATAGATAATGGCCACTTTGTAGGTGCTATTTTAATAGATTTCAAAAAGGCATTTGACTTAGTCAATCATAGTATATTATTAGAAAAATGAGGCATTTATAAATTTTGTCCACTAACGTTAAAATGGTTTTCATCATATCTAGAAAACAGACTTCAATATGTTTCTATTTCTGATAAGGTATCTGATCATCTACCGATAGAGGTAGGCGTGCCGCAGGGTTCGGTGTTGGGACCCCTCTTATTCATATTATATGTAAACAATCTACACATGGGTCAAGATTGCAACGCTGACATGTATTGTGATGATACGACGATGCACTGTAATTTTGAACGTTTGCCACCGATTAAACAACAGCTCACAACGGATATGGCTTTAATACAAAATTGGTGTGAAAATAATAAAATGATCTTGAATAAGGAGAAAACCAAACTATTAATGATAACAATAAAACCAAGCTAAAGCAGATAAACAAAGACGAAATAAAGATACCGATATTTGATGGTTACTTAGAAATTGTAAATGAAACAAAGCTTTTAGGCGTATATATTAATGACACTCTCTCATGGCAACAGCACATCAGCTAAATTTGCAACAAGATTGCGTCACTCATTTATACGCTAAAGAAAAACAAGAAGTACATGGATGTTGAACAGAGAAACCTGTTTTATAAAGCATATATTCTTTGCCACATAGATTACTGTTGTCTAGTGTATAATGCTGGCTTGCCGTCATTGTTAGATAAGCTTGAGAAATTGCAAAAACGCGCAGCTAGAATAATCTTAGAAGTACCCTATAGGACCCCGTCACAAGAAATGTATGAAACTTTAAACTGGACGATGTTAACTCAAAGAATGCCAGTTAAGACAAACATCATGACATATAAATCATTAAACGGCATTGCTCCTAGTTACATGAAAGATCTATTTACGTTGATGGAAGATGCGCACTCTCGAAATCTATGGTCAAAGACGAACGGTCTATTAAAGCATCCAAAAATTAGAACGGATTACAGGCGGTACAGTTTTACGTATACCGCAACGCACCTATGGAACAATTTACTGACTAATATTAAATATTAAACATTCGCCAACACTATGTCATTCACTTCAAACATACTTGTTAAATGATGGTCATGATGACGACGTCGACGACGACGATGATGATGATGAGGATACAGCTACTACTAGGCTACTGCTGCAGCTCCTACTGCTACTGCTGCTGCCGCTACTACTACTACTACTACTACTGCTGCTGCTGCTGCTGCTGCTGCTGCTGCTGCTGCTGCTGATGATGATGATGATAATAATAACAATTATTTGTTTTCTTCTTTTTCATGGTCGCATCTGCCATGGAGACAAAGTGTGCCGCCATCTGAACGGCTACAAACGACTCCGGTAGATGCCACGGTTTCCTTTGGGATATTACGCAACATCTGCGTCCAACGACACGCGTGAAACCAAAACTAAGAACACTAAGAATAATAGCACATTATATCGGTGATTCATTCCCAATTACAATTAACATTACATTTCTAGAGTCAAAGAACTAAAGACAATAACATGTTTATCTAAAGTGCAGGACATGATCGTAAACGTATATTCTCTATCTATAATTTAGTTGCCTGGTTGCTACAAGCCAAAACAATTTTCAAGGCAAATAAACACTGGATGTGCTGAGGAGTTTGAAGAGAATTTGACAGGAGATTGTTGGTGGCTTGGCTACAATCAATTTTCTGTCAGATTGTTTTCCAAATGTTTCCGCACATCAAGAGCTAAAACCTTGTGGCAAACATAATTTGTAGAAACCCAACAGTCAAGCAGTTAAGCTAAAACGATGTAAACTATATATATATATATATATATATATATATATATATATATATATATATATATATATATATATATATATATATATATATCGTTTATAATTAATTGTTGGCATTTTCAAAATAGACTTATGTCTATTTCTTATATGCTGTATCACTGAGCCATTTTGAAACCGCTAAAAAATTCTTATACCATTAATGAATCCAATCCAATGTATTAATCACATATTTGACGTCATAATCAATTTCGATCCAATGTGTTACTCAAATATATGACGTCATAATCAATTTCGTTCAATTAATGAATCCAATGTATTATTCACATATATGACGTCATAATCAATTACGATCCAATGTATTAATCAAATATATGACGTCATAATCAATTTCGTCACAGCCAGGTTGACGTCACAACAAACAAACAAACAAACTAAACAATGAATGCCATCTTAGTCAGTCAACAACGCTAAATAGTCAGTCAGACTATACGAAGTGTATGTATTTACTGTTAATAAACTTTATGTTGGACAATTTGGAGCCAATTTGACTAGGCGCATCTACTACCAGCGGGAAGAAAATGCATCCTGTCAAATTGGTTTCAAATTATTCAGTCAACATACCTACACCACAATAAAGGTATATATTTATGTAAATAAAGAAATATATTTACGGAGTTAAGGGCCCTACCTATTCAATCGATCCCAATTCAGGCTAATGTTGGATAGACCTTAGCTAACACTATTACTTTATTGTACATAAATGGGTACCCACATGTGTGCATAAGGGCATGCAGGTGTGTGTAAGTCACTTGTAGTCTGGCGTCACATTCAAATAAATTCATAAAATGACATATCTAGCGCCTTCATGAACAATGAACAAGTCCCCGCCAAATGTAGGAATAGTTCCTTATATCTTAAGGTCGTGTTCACGCTGGAGCCAATCCGGAATAACACCATACATCAGTAAGATGTTATTCCTGAATGATTATCCACTAAGAACACGGCCTAAGCTGCCATACGCAACAACAGCAGTCCGGACAAATTAGTTTCAAAATATTGAACAGCTTAACCGTAAAATTGCCTTGAAGAAAGAATGCGTTTGAGGTAGATTGTTTGTCTACATGTATGTCCGTTGTGTATGTGTGCGGAAGTCCATGCTCGCGTAATTGTGTGCGTAAGTGTCTGCATGTAAGTCCGTAGATGTGTGCGTTAATGTGTGTCTATATGAGTGTAGGTGCGCAAGTTATAACTAGGCAATCATAATATAAAATATAATAATGCGATTCTTCTTATTATTATTATTAATCTTGCAGCAATTTTTGTATTTTGTATTTTTCGACATTTGTACAAACATTCAGTGTATATTATATATTATTGTACATAGTGTATATATGTTTGAGGGTCTCGTTAACATCAGGCAACTGACGATTTACCCTCGCCAAATAAAGAATATTATTATTATTATTATTATTATTATTATTATTATTAATCTGCGATCTATCGCAGATTATTGTTTTTTCTCAGGATCTTTATTCTTATTCTTATTCTTATTCTTATTATTATTATTATTATCAAGGAATTTTGCAAACTATCTCCTCCTACAGTTTTTATCTGATCAACTTCAAACTTGGTAAACTTGTGGTACCCATTGGGATCTAGCTTGCTGTTATTTTTCCTCTCGATCGGGTGTATGGTTTCCGAGATGTCCGCATTTCCGCGGGCAAAAAGTCCCATAGGAAATGTATAGGAGCAATATTCGGACAGCGACTACTCCTAGAGTTTTTCCTCAATCATCCTGAAACTTCATATACTTCTAGCATGTGTTGCTCTGCATCTCCAACCAAAATAATTTTTTAGGTACGGTGATCAGATTTGGAGAAAATCCGGCATAAGCCGAATTTTTTGGAATCAAGATACTTCATATTTCAGATGGTTGAAATTTTGTATATATGTAGATGTATGATACTACTAATAAAATCGTTAGCGAACATGTTAACCATTCAGAACTCTATGCCCCCATGTCCCCATAGGAAATGTATGAGAACAATATTCGGATACTGACTGTTCCTAGAGTTTTGCCTCTATCATCTTGAAACTTGAAAAGCTTCTAGCATATTTTGACCCACATGTTGGCCCAAAATATTTTTTGGGTACGTTGACCCGTTTTTGAGAAAATATGGCATGAGCCCAATTTTTTTAAATCAAGATAATTCGTATTTCCAGGTTGGTCAGATGCTTGATATTTGGGATAAACGTAGATACATTATACTACTATGGATTAATAAAACAAAATCGTTAGCGAACATGTTAACCTTTCAGAATGCTGCATTTCCGTTCCCAACATGTCCCATGGGGAATGTATGGGAGCAATATTCGGTAAGCGACTGCTCCTAGGATTTTGTCCGGATCATCTTGAAACCTAACATATTTCTAGGATCTGTTGACCCGCAAGTTGGCCAACAAAATCTTTTCGGTTCAATGTCCAGTTTTTGAGAAAATGCTGAATAAAAACAATTATTTAGTATCATGAGAATTCTTACTTTTGTCCCTATCAGAGGGTTGACATTTTTGACATCCCTAGATACCAGAGGCTACTATTGCTTACTAAAATAAAATCGTTAGTGGACATATTAACATTTCTATTATTGCAAATCTCCACACTAGACAATATTTCTATGATTTGCTGATAGATGACGGGATTAGGGTCCGATTGTTTCAGCATTTAGATCGCCTGATCCGGGGCGGAATTGCCTCTCAGACACCATTTACAGAACTCCGATATCACGAACGGTTCGTGAGGTATTGGGATTTTTGTATCGTAGACAAATATGTCAATAGGGAATGTATTGGAAATTGATTTGATGATAAATGATCCAGTTTTGGAAATATCATATCTAAACTTGGTACATTTCTAGTACGCACCAGGCATAGATCATCTACAGAAATTGGATCTGGTGTATGGTTCCCGAGAATTCCACGTTTTCTTGTCCAAAAAGTCCAATTGGAAATGTAAGGGATTGTTATTCGGACAGCAACTCGTCCTATAGTTTCTTGCAGATCATGGAGAAACTTAACAGACCTCTAGCATATGTTAACCCGCATCTGACACCCACATATTTTCCTGGTCCATTGAGTACCATTTACGATTTGAAGCCTCCAAACTTGAGACACTTTCAGTACACCTTAGTGCCAGGGATGTTTTTATTTTTATTTTGGATCCAGTGAAGAATTTGCGAGGAATACGCTTATCCGTGCCCAAAATGCCCCAAAGAAAATGTATGAGAGTGATATTCTGATAGCGACTCCCATTAACGTTTCTGCAGATCATGTTGACACTTAACATCCTTCCAGAATCCGTAGTACGACCCAAAATCAAGGAAAATGCCATCAAATGTCAAATAACGGAGAAATTAATGAATTTTGTTTGACCCAGGTAGTTAAAAACAATCGAAATTCATCAGATTTAATTGCCTCAATCAACTCCAACAGGAGGTAATTCATGCCAAAACCTAAAATTGGTCACTTTGACCCCTGATTGACCTTGACCTTGGACTGGTCACTTTCAAACCAACATGAGAATCGAAATTCATCATATTGAACTGACACAATCAACTTGAACAGGTAAAGGGAGGTAATTCATGCCAAAAACAAAAATTGGTTAGTTTTTTGTATGAATTGCCTCCTTTTACCTTTAATTCATTAATTTCTCCTTTATTTGACATTTAATGGCATTTTCCTTGATTTTGGTAAAAAAATTCCACTACAGCAAATCAGGACACGTTATTTTATACTTTAGGGTCAAGGCTATCGGTTTCAAGAAATCAGCTTTTCCATACCCTGTGTAAAATTATGGTAATTTCAACTATGGATCTTTGAACTGCGGCAACACGTAGACTTTTTATCAGATCAGCATCAGACATGTTCAATGATCATGTGAGAAGAGGGCTTATAATACTCCTTAATGCCCAGTCATCGCAGATTTACAGTTACTTCAGTAAATGTGTTCTAGTTATTATTATTATTATTATTATTATTATTATTATTATTAATTATTATTATTATTATTATTATTATTATTATTATCTAAAGCAAGTTCTGTAAATACTTCTCTGGGGGATCAGGGACGATTCGTCCCAAAACCGTTTCGCCCCTGGGACGATTCGTCCCTTGGACGAGGGGCGTTTCGTCCCAAATTATGTATGGGTCAGTTCATCCCACTCACTGGGTCGGGTCTGTGACGATTCGTCCCGTTTTGCCTTATATTCAGTCTTTATCAGTTCCTTTACGGAAGATTCAGTAACGATCTTTTACGTGCGTGACATTAAGTTCGCGCCCCTTACAATACATATTTTCTTGCATTTGACCTGTATCAGGGCCACATTTTGGTAAGACAATGCACATCGCACGATTTGTAAGCTAATACGTTATGGCTAGATAAGACCATTTGTCTTAAAGAACCACAAACAATATAGACACAAAGCGTAATTACGGCTTCTAATTTTTAATAGACCATTTCTGATCATGGTAAGATAGGCCTATTACGTGACCACAAACAGTAAGTTACAGCACACAATCTTTACAGCTAAACGATTGTGGTTCTGTAAGACAAATGGTGTTCAAAGTCCGTGCACCTGTTTTAAAGAAGCACAATTTGTATAGCCACAAGGCGCAAATTTGGCTTCTAAGTGAAGGAACCATCCCAGATAACGCAGCATAATAGGCCGATGCTGGGCCGATACCGTGCCGATACTTCCAGTATCGGCCCGGTATCGGCCCAGTAAGCTGCGTTATCAGGGATGTGTGTTTAATGACCACTTTCTGAATCAGAAACTGCAGACGGATGGATGTTAGAGAATGTTGTGACAGATTTCGCTGTCTCAGACACGTATAAGGACATTGCAAGACTGTTCTGTGGTCATAATAATTTGAATGTAGCTTTATGTGTAAAAACAAACAAACACAATTTAATGATTTACCAAAATTAATTTTTATAATCATCATCATTATAATTTATAATAATATAAGATATCACGGGTATATAATTAAATGCAAGAAATATATTTTAGCGCATATTTTAAAATCACTAAGTAAGCGTAGACAAAAGCGTTAAATATAACCGGCAGTTCCATTACGCAACCAAACGGTGTAATGACCACGTTACGGGTGCATGGTTAATGGCTATAGACAGGTACATCTTAATTACGGCAAAGATACAGAAATATTGTTGAACATTTTGAAAATCATTTGACTGGAAGCCATTGCTGCGTCAATTTTCAGTCAAATTATTTGCAAAATAAACAACAATATTTCTGTATCTTTGCCGTGAAATTAAGATAATGGACTTTCGTCGGTGAAATGGTTAACAGGACGGGTACAGCAGCTGTTATAGGCAGATACTCTGAATATCAAGCCAACCATGCAGGAAAGCTGTTGAATATTTTGAAAATAATTTGACTGGAAGCCATTGCTGCCTTAGGCCGCAATGACTTCCAGTTAAATTATTTGCAAAATATTCAACATTATTTTTGTATCTTTGCCGTGAAATTAAGATAATGGACTTCGTCGGTGAAATGGTTAACTGGACGGGTTTAAAATCAGTGTAATAGTGGTTAGGTAGCGTTAGCATTGATTAACGATTAAACAAACTTAATTAATAAATGGATTATAATAACAGATTGGCTAACATCCAGGTAATAGCTGTGTATACATAGGCCACGCGATCACTTTCTCAACAACAACAACAACAACAACAACACGATGTTTCTTCCGGTAACAGCAATGCACAGAGAAAGAAATAATAAAAAGATTCATAGCATGAGTTTAATTAACCCTTTAACACCTCAAATTGGGTCAAGAACATGTCCATTTGCAGAGCAAGAGAAGACTATTTTTTGAAAATTTACCACTGAAGTGACTGGCTCGGTTTACAAAAATATCTTTCGCTTGGTCTGCAAATGGGCATTTCTTAAGACCACCGCAGAAGCCGTTTGGCTGATATGAGTGTTAAAGGGTTAATAACGACTAACTGCTTTTAGCACCAAAATTAATTACGGCTTTGTAATGGCTCACGGGTGGTTGCAAAACCATACAGCATATGAACAGCACGCACGCACGCACGCACGCACGCACGCACGCACGCACGCACGCACGCACGCACGCACGCACGCACGCACGTACGCACGCACGCACGCACGCACGCACGCTTAATTGCTGAGATCGTAGGATTACATTGCAGCAACACCCTTCTCATTCTACTGTGTGTGTGGGGGGCGGGGGGGGGCGTAATTTTAAATTAATATAATAACATGGTTTAACGTGGTTTAATAAGATTTTTATCGGTAAAATATTAATATAAGAAAGGACAATTTTATGTTTGGGTACATGCGAATAATAAAAGTAACACTGAAATAATCCAAAATCAAGATGTTGGCTATCCATAGGCACGTGTGCATTAACATGGGGTGGAGTGGGGTGGGTGGGAATTACCTTATTTCTCTCGGAGGTGATTGAATAAACAAGAAAAGGCATTTTCTTCTCCTTTAATCTTTCTATACCTTCATAATTTATGCCACAAAAATAACAATATTAATGAATTGTAAACAACCAACATGATATGGGACGAAATTGAGACGAAAAAGTGGAACGAATCGGCCCATTTTATAAATGGTACGAATCGCCCCGGACGAACGTCCCAGGGCGAACCGTCCTAGGGACGAATCGTCCCGTTACCCTCTGGGTTATCTCTAAATTCCGGAATGAGCTATGACCCAAACATATACTATTGTAAATACTATATGTTAGTGGAGATTAGTTTTAAGTTATGAATGCAAGGACCAGCTGACCGGCTTCAACATGCCTAATATATTTCAGATGAAAACGATATCATTTCATATCATATCATAAGCACTTTTAGCGTGACGTCGTACCGTCTCCTATTTACGTGTGTGTGTGTGCGTGTGTGCGTGTGTGCGTGCGTGCGTGCGTGTTGCATCAGTTGCGATTGACGTTTTGATGCTACTACGATTCCTCTGGATTGACATAAAACCACGGGAGTTTATTTACTAAATAATATGTTGCGCTTAAAGCAGATACATCTATCTATCCGACGCTGTATAGAATTTTGACAAAACCACACCAAGAATTTCATAATATACGAAAACATTTAGGTGTATACAACGACATTCCCCGTCAAATTAATATACGTAACAAAATGTGACATTTATAAAGTTTTCAATACTACCTTAATTTCATATGAAATGCACATCAATTTGTATAAATAAGTACGACGTCACGCTGAAGATGCCTATGTATCATATCATATCAATAAAGCGGCGCAGCTGTTATTTCAGCTGCACAGCAACCTATCCAGCAGAAATCAGTCCGCTTGAAAGGCCCAAAATGGAAAGCATCTCCATTGGTTAAGGACATCCTGTCCCAGGGCAAGCAACTATATCAAGTATGGCATGAACATAATCAGCCGGGCCCAGAACACCCTATCTCTCAGGAAATGAAAGTTGTAAAAAAGAAACTGAGGTCACAACAGAGATCAGAGCAAGCCCAACAGCGTAAATGATTGTATGCTGAAATCATGGAGAGTTACTCCACCAATAACTTCTATCAACTTATCAGGCGAAGTAAGGGACGATCTTCTTCCACAACCATGCTTCAGCTAGGGGACACAACCATCACAAATCCGGGAGAACAATGTAGAGTCTTCACAAACTATTACAAAGATCTTGCTATTCCAAGGAATGAACCACATTTTTATACTGTGGAACTGGCGGTATTCCGCAATCCCGGAATTCCCGTTTTGCGGCTACCAGGCTAGCTGATTTCCGCCATTTCTACGTACCTTGGAACCCGAAATGCGAGCACCTGCCACCGGTTCCCTGTGCGATTCGTGACCCCTGTTGGTGAGTACCAGTACTAGTAGTATTACTACAAATGGTGTCAAGAGTACTTTGGGCCCTAAATTAAAAATTATTGTTAGTTATTTCTAAATTCGCACGATTTTGCTGTTAAAAAAAGATAGAATTCTCGGAAATATAAGGACTACTCTAGCCCTGCCCGAACGTCAATTTGACGGACTCTGGCCGCCATTTTGATTTTGTTATATTATTATTATTATTATTATTATTATTATTATTATTATTATTATTATTATCGTAAATTCCTCCTGTATAAAGGAGCACCTCCGGATTGGAGTAAAGTGAGTTCTGTTGTCTGAATATGAACGTATATACACATATGTAGACTGAACTTGTCGAAACTGCATGTAAGTTCATGGTAATTGAGGTGTGTACATCAAATCAGACTGCGTGCCCATGGACGCTTCTGCTATCGTTTTTAGACATTGGTTGGTGGTCGGAGTCAATTATTTCTCGTCGCCTGTGGTGTACTATGTACATGTAATGGCGGATGATGTTTTCAGCTATTGCGAGGCAGCATTTGCTCAGGCCATGCGAGGGTTCAATAAGCAGCATTGCCATCTTTTCACTTGTTGCGACTAGACGTTTTGTCTGCTCTTGGCAACTACTGCAGATTGTTGACTGCAGCAATGAGAGATATTTCATCCTGACATCATGTAAGGTCACGCAGTCTACTAGAAAGTGCGGATATGTCTCGGCATCTTCATGACAGAGTTCGCATTCTGGATCCACCTCATACTGGTTGAAGGCTGCTCTATTATCCTGGAGTATGTATGTACCAGTAAACAGGCGCATCTTCACCGGTAAGGCCATTATGTCGGTGTGGCTTGCGGATACTGATATGATTGCTGGGTGGATAGAGTCAGGCCTGGTGTTCTCAACATTCATGTACCTGAGTGATGGGTAGAGTTTCGCCCTGCGTAGCAGCTTCTCATGCCAGTAGTGAGACACTGCATGTTTGGTGGCCATCTAGGAGTGTTTACCGGGTGGGGAATCAAGTAGCGCATGGATAGATGGTAAGCTATAGTGTGCTAGGGTCTTTCTAGCTTCACTGAACAAGCTCTTTTTCTCAAACCCCTTCATCGTTACTTGCCGGATACACAAATCATGAATGATGTTGCATTCATTCGCGCATATATTCCTTAGAAGCGTCAGTGTTTGCAGGTGTATTCTCGCTCCTATAGGTAAGACTCCTAGAAGTAGGTATGGTGCTGGTTGCGCAACTCTGTCCGGAAGTGAGAGAATTTGCTTCAAGGCTTTCCTGTAGAAGACTTCCATCAGCTCGATGTCACTTTGTGTCAAAAGTAATGACTCCATTCCATAGATTAGAATTGGAATTACGTATATTTCTATCAGGTGTGCGGAGGTGACTGGGTTTAGTCCGTTAACCCCATGGAGATCTGCTCGTAGTAATGAGTACATGGCTCTTCTGGCTTTCTTGATGTTAGATTGAATGGTTAATCTACCGCTTATAAGTGAGTTGTCTCTATGCATGCCAAGGTAAGTCGCTGAATCAGCTAGGGGAATTACGCGATCATGGATCTTGAATTCATGTGATACACTTTTGTCATTAGATAGAACTGCACTCTTTGCCAGTTGGAGTTGGTAGTGATTGTCTGAGCTATATTCTGCAGCGATGTCTAACAGCCCTTGGCGATTTTCTTCAGTGTTCGCTATCATGGCAACATCATCTGCACAGGTTGGGCAGGCATATGATTGCGTTCCTATGGTGGCACCTAGTCTGGACTCTGTACTCTGGGTTAGGAGACCATTGATAAAGATCTTGTTGACAGCACTCCTCCTTGCCGTACACCGTGTTCTATCTGGAATGGCTGAGATAGCTAATTATTCCACTTGACTTGAGTTTGCGCATTGCGCTGTATGGTAGTAGTGATGAGCCACAGAGAACTGTCCATCCCAATTAAGAACAATTTCCTGAAGAGGTTCTTGTAGCATACTGTGTCAAATGCGGCTTTCGCATCGAGCAGAGCGACATAGGAGTGTAGTCCTTTTGGGTGTGGATTCCAGAACAGCATCTTGTAGCATTAGAGCGCTATAGATTGGTGAGACTGTCTCATTGAATCCGAACTGTAGTTGATGCTGTAACTGATCTTTTATGTTCTTAATACGGCCACGGAGGACTTTTTCTTGTAGCTTTGTAATTACTGGAGTTACATTAAGTCGGAATATTCTGCATGGCACTGAAGAGATTCAACCTATCCGGAAAACATTTTTAATAATTGGCTTATTTTCCATTTCAGTATTAGCTTTAGTTTCAGCAACAGCAAAATCGTGGTGTTCTATTCTTTGTAAATTTTTGGGAAACTAAATTAGTTGGACATATAAGTACATAGTGCTTTTTCCAGCAATAATACTCCTTGAGATGCCAAAAACCAACAGGGTTCCACTGTGGTACGACTACAGTTATATTTACGCATTTATTGAATTACGTGTTATAAAGACACATTGTAAAAATTATGTGTTTTTCAATAATGTGTAAATTATTACGCATTAACCAATCACATTATACTGTCTATAATTTTATAGACTGCTAACATATCTGTCATGATGCATGGTCATGACAAGGCTTTCTGTTTGTGTGTACATGGCTATGCTCCATGTACACACAGATTTTGTATATAGAAGTATGTACATTGTATAGTGTTAAGTATATGCATCATAGGTTATGATGCATTACTTTATAATGCATGATTCATGCATATTTATAATGTGCATTACTCTATAATGCAGAAGTCCTGCATATAACAGCATATCAAGAAGATGCATTTAGCAAAGACGGCATAAATCGTGCAGCTGTATTTCTTGCGCTTACCATTTTATAATGCGTAAAGTAATTGACGCGTTAGTCATAATGCAAAAGGATGTTTCTTTCTTTTGCTGTATTATCGGTTCAATTATATAAGAGGTATATCATAAATGTTAAGGTTAAAAATGTTCACTAAAATTAAGAAATAGGCATTATTCATAGGTTTTCCTCGATCTCACATTTTAATTTCAGATAACACTTCCACTAAATTCATGTGAGATTATTGTTATTACTTCTTTAATCAATTCCGTCATTTCTGACAGTTTTCTGCTGTGGTGGAAAACCACTATCATTAATTTTAGCTAGGGATGCTATGCTATTTAAAAATCTGTAAAGATGGCCCTTGTCCAGGGGCTGTTGATCTATCCATCTGTCTTATGCCGTTATGTCTGGACAGATGGACATCTATCATGGTAAAAAACTTTGGCGTTTACTTTGTATTATTTTTGGGAATTATTTTTTTTAATATTCTAATTCTTCCTTTAGCAATTGAGCGTCAATGGGCATACAATTGTATTATAAGTTAGTTGGATAATTATTAAAAAAAAAATTTCTTGTTAATAATTGAGGCTTCCAGATTTTTAGATATAGGAAGCCTCATTTTAAGAACGGAGAGGAATGTGGAACTGGCGGTATCCCGCAATCATGGAATTCGCGTTTCGCGGCTGCCGGGCTAGCTGATTCCCGACATTTCTACGGACGCCCAGCAGTCGTACCTTGGAACCTGAAATGTGAGCACCTGCCGCCGGTTCCCTGTGCGATTCGTGACTCCTGTTGGTGAGTACCACTATAATGTACTAGTAGTATTACTACAACTTATTAAAACATTCCTAATATATATCCAGGTTTTTCTTCAAATTCATCCTATGACGCCACTTTTCAACCCAATGCGCGTCATAGAGTATTTGACCAATCAGCATTTGCGTGATGGTCTGTCATTAATAGCTAGTCTTGGATCCTTCAGGGAACCCAATTCGTGCTGTTCTGTTCTGTTTCCGTATATTCCTCCATTAGATTGGAGCACCCACGTAGAAGTGGTAGATAATATTAAATTTCAATGTCTCACTATCACACATGCAAATATCCTATCACCCGGAAAAGATCATGAAAATTCATGAGAAGTAAATTAACTGTACACAGATAGTTGCTGAACATCAGTTATGGGAGTTAATAGATATGGTTTCTGTTTTGCTATGATGACTGATTCCTATGTTTTATGCTGTTGAGTATGTAAGTTCTACCGCAGTGAATACTGTAGCAGAGTTTTTGTCTTATGGTTTCTATGTTTTGGCAGATGTTTATGTCGTCTGGTATCAACCCACATTTTGTTAGGGCTGTACAGTCGATAATGAGCTGTATAAATAATTTGGCATCACTGCTTAAGGATCTCCAGATTGAACCTTCTAGGTACTGTGTAATAAATGACTTGAGATCCAGGAAATATTTGACTCTGTGATTGAGAAGGGCGTTGATCTTCAGTCTCTATTTGATAGAGTGGACATGTTGGATCTACTTGATTTAGCTGAAATCTGGCGAGATTAGGCTGAACCAGGTATGTTCCTGTTAGTAGTCTGACGTTAATACCATGTCGCCGGACATATTTAACATCTGAATGAACAGTGGTTATGGTTTGATGCATTCTGCCAACCGATAGCCTTGGGAAGCGACAGTATGTTAGGGTAGTTTTCGTATGCCATTGATCAGTTAGTTCCTGTGTCCAATACATATCTACTGCTTTTTTACCATTTCTTTCCACTGTTCAGTGTTGGATTTTCGCTTCTGATTATGTTGGATAGTAATGTGATCTGCCAGATATGTATTTCACCAGCAATTGTTCTGGCTCCAATCAGTAGGTATACAATACACTTTGCAGTACGGACCGGCAGGGACAGAAACTTTCTTAACATTGAAATGTGAAATGCCTCCAAATCGGCTAGATGCTTGCTGGAGCGAGTGAATACTTCAAGACCACATAGCAGTCGTGATAAGACGTACATGATGTATATATGGTAGCAGATTCTTGGAGAAAGTCCATTCGTGTCATCGAGACCAGTGCCTGTCATAGAGTAGACAGTTCTACGAGCAAGTGAGACCCTTTCTTCAACATTGACCGAAACTTCATTTTTTTATGTTCGAGAGAGACCCAAATGTGTTGCTTTAGTTGTAATAGGTACATCAACCTTCCCGAGCTTCCAGGTGGGAATATTTTTGCAATTCTTAGTGGTTGATAGCTTACAGAGGATGTTTGTTTTCTCAAGATGGATGTTATATTTTTCTCTGGAGGCATATGTGTAAGCTTGATCTAGCATAAGCTGGAGTTCGTCTGGGGAATTGCTACATAAAGTAAGATCGTCTGTTACTGTTGGGCATCCCGTGTAGATGGAACCAATAAATGCCCCCATTTGCTGACTTTGTAGCTGAATTAACAGGCTATTGATGTATGTTTTGTAGAGCCCTGTATACAGAATGCCTCCTTGTCGGACACTGTGCTTTACTTGGAATCTATCACTGATCATTCCTTTCCATTTCACTCGTGCTAATAGGCCATCATATAGTTTGTCCACAATCAGCCATGTATCTGTGTCTAGGTTCTGGTCATATAGATGTAATTTCATTGAATTATGATCTACTACGTCGAATGCTTTTTGGGTATCCAGAAATGCCGAGTATATAGGCTTGTTTGCCTCATTAGCTTCAACCATTTTCTGATGACACCAATGAGGCCAGCATTGGAGATAGACCCGACGTAAAACAAATTGTAGTGATGACTGATTATAAGGGAGATGTTCCTAGATTATGTTTAATATTATATGGTCAAAGATCTTTCCCAGGAGTGAGGAAACTGTAATTCCACGATAATTGCTGAAGCAAGATACGTCTTTGGCCCATTTATGCACCGGTGTGATAATACCAGTTTTGAATACCTGAGGTATTTGCTTACTAGATAATATAACATTGTATGTCTGGGTTAATGCAGCTAGAATTCCGTCACCAGCATATATTATATGCTCTGTACTGATTCCAAATTCATCCACGGCCTTACCCTTGTTGAGCCTCCTAATTGCATGTAGCACTTCATTGGAAGATATTGATTGTGGTTGTGGTTGTTGTTGGCTCTGTTCATATGATTGTCGGATGAGAAACAGGTCCTTCTGAGTTTTCTCAGCGTAGGTGGTATTGTAGTAATACTACTAGTACATTATAGTGGTACTCACCAATAGGGGTCCTGAATCGCACACAGAACAAGCGGCAGGTGCTCACATTTCAGGTTCCAAGGTATGACTGCCGGGCATCCATAGAAACGGCGGGAATCAGCCAGCCTGGCCGCCACAAAACGTGAATTCCGGGATTGCGGGATACTGCCAGTTCCACATTCCTCCACGTTCATAAAATGAGGCTTCCTGTATCTAAAAATCTGGAAGCCTTATTTTATGCAGTCTTTGCTAAATGTATATTATAAATCTGCATTATAGAGTAATAATCCATCATTGCATCAAATTGTTACACGCTTAATAGAGAAAATATATAGATATGGCATATATATATATATATATATATATATATATATATATATATATATATATATATATATATATATATATATATATATATATATAATGTTGACCTAATATAAAATATCTGAACTGACCTAATGTAGAATTAATATATCTGAGCTATCCTATAAAATATCTGTGCTGACCTAATAAAACTATATATAATATATTTGAGCTACCCTGTAAAATATCTGAGCTGACAAATGTAGAACTGACATAGTGTAGGTAACCTAAGCCGAATTTCACTATACATAGATGAGTTTGCATCACAGCATAGGATGCATATACTTATTATACAAAGTGTGTATATGGATTTGCCATATACACAAACAGAAAACATTATTATGACCAAGCGTCATGACGGACAATAAATACAATGTGTATGATTAATGCGTAACAATTTACACATCATTTGACAACGCATCTTTGCAACGCGTAATTATCCATGCACTGTTCAAGAAGTGCGTAAATATAACCACGCATTATTACGCACAATCATTCACGCGTCATTTAAAAAACGCGTAATTGTAATAATGCGTTCTGTGAGTCATACAGCAATTGACCCCTGTTGGTTTTTGGCATCTCAAGGAGTATAATTGCTGGGCAAAAAAGCCACTATGTGCTTACGTGTCAAACTAATTTAGAGCTTCCAAAAATTTTACAAAGAATAGAACATCACGATTTTGCTGTTGCTGTACCTAAAGCTAAGACGGAAACGGAACATAGGCCAATGATTATAAATGTTTTCCGGACAAGTTGAATGTCTTCAGTGTCATGCAGACTGGTAAAATTTGAAGTCATAATTTCATATCATCTTGATTAGAGTAATTCTTTAAAACTTACATAGTCTAATTCATGAAACTTAAAGAGCATTCTAATACAGTTCATAATCTAGGAACCTGTTGGGAAGACGGCATAGCCTTCCTGTTCGACTCTGAATGGTGTGAGTTTGGAGTTGGTCATCTCTAGGATATGTGTGATGTATTTCCCCTCGGACCTGACACCTCATGCGCCCAGGGGAACAAGTGTGATGTGGTTCACCTCGGACCTGACACCTAATGTGCCTAGGAGATGCTGTGTTTGTGGGATGGGTAAAACAGAGTCAATATCCAGGTCATCTGTCAAAACAGCATCTAGATCATCATGCAGAATTGAAGAGGATGGATCAATACCATATGGAATGGTTTCATCCAAATCCTCTCCAAAGATGGATTAATAGTTACCATCAGATAATCTACGGCCATTATCAGGGAATAATAAGTCTTCATCATTGCCATGGTCTTCAGAACTTATAGCACGTCTCATTCGCAATATCCAGAGAGGTAAATCACGATCTCTGCACAGCTTTAATCTATCATGGTGAATAACTAGTTCCCGGCGTTGGTTTTTGATACCAAACAATGCTTCTGACAACTTTTTATAAATAATAAATGGACCCATCCAAGGAGGGTGCAGTCTACTGGACTGACCTATCTTAGTTGCAGAATTATCAAGATAAACTATATCACCAACATAATAGGCACGCTTATGCAAACGTAGATCATACTCTTTTTTCTGGCGCTTCTGAGCCATTTTAACGTTATCCCGTGCTATCTCATGAGCTTCGTGCAACGTTTTCTGTAACTGTTGGACGAAGTCACTGGCATCTGAAATATGAACGGCCAAATGTGGTAACGAAATACGCCACATACATTTTGGCTACCAGTTCTACCCCTTGTTCAGGGAGTGCATAGCACTCAACCCATTTAGCGAACTGATCTATGATCATCAACACATATCTATTTCCCAGTGCAGATGTGATAAAGGGGCCCAAAATGTCCATATGTACCCTTTCCCAGGGAAAACCAGCATGGAACTTGCCCAGAGCGGCTCTAGGATGGATGGAAGCTTTTATGCTACAGCTACAAATCCGACAGGATTTCACATACGCCACCACATCACGAGAGTATCTGTACCAGATATATTTAGCCTTCACTCTCTCTAATGTTTTCTGCTCACCCATGTGACTGGCAAGCTTGGAATCATGACAATTCTCCAAAACCAGGTTCTGGAGGGACTTTGAAACTACCAGTAGATTCCATGTGGTATTTGCTTCTACCCAAAGATAGTACAAAATGCTAGCGACAAAAATCAATTGATCATGATGGGCCCACCAAAACTTGACAGCTGGACTAGCTAAATATAGCTCCACGTCAGAAGGTGTGTGCAGCTGCTCAATCCATGATACAACTGTCTTCAAATCAGGATCATCCAACTGGCACTCCCTTAGATCTTCCAAAGAGAAAGCATCTAACCAGTTTGACCTTAGGTCATTATTACTCAGTTGAAGGGCCATTATGGTTTGAAAAGCCAAAGGAATTACATCATCAACATCTTGTTCAAATTGAGAGCATTGCTGTTGAAGCTTGGTACAATATTTGCACCCACCACATGGTAATGAACTAAGAGATTGGCCAGCTTTATAATAGTGGCAAGGTGATGAATCACTTGGAACTCGTGATAGACCATCAGCATTAGAGTACTGTTTACCGGGCCTGTACTGCATCATCATATTATATTGGGACAGTTCTTCTAGCCATCTAGCTAGTTGTCCTTCGATATGCTTGAAACTGAGCAGCCAAATGAGACTGTGATGGTCAGTCCGCACAATAAATGCCCATCCTAGCAAGTACATATGGTACTGCCTAGTAAATGCTAACATGGCTAGCAACTCCTTGCGTGTAACACAATATTTACGCTGAGCCGGTATCAACGTTCGACTCACACAACCAATAAGCATCTCTTTCCCATTCTAAATTTTGGATAACTCTGCACCAATAGCAGCCTCTGAAGCTTCAGTATCCAGTATGAAGGTACCATCCGGTGTCGGATAACCTAACACTGCAGGGTTGGCCATAGCACCCTGAAGTGTTTCCAAAGCTACCTGATGCTATAGAGTCCAGTCATACTCTACTTTGGAACTGGTAAATGCAGAGAGAGGAGCAGAAATACCAGCAAAACCATGTATGTGCTCTCGGTGGTAATTCATGAACCCTAGGAAAGACTCGAGCTCTTTCCTGGTCTTAGAAACAGGACAATTAGGAACGCTTTCCTTATTGTTTGGCTTAACAGCGATTCCCTTATCACTCACCAACTTACCTAAGAAACAGAGTTTTATACGGAACAAATTACACTTCTTAGGTTTTAATTTAAGGTTGTGTGACAGGAATCGGGAAAGGACAGCTTTTAAGTTGGTCATATTACTGTCAAAGTCAGTCCTTGTCTCTACCACATCATCTAAATCTGCAAGACACTCGCACCAGCTAAGACCTTGCAACACCAGCTAAACAATCCTCTGAAAGGTAGCCGGGCTGTTGCACGTACCAAATGGCATCCGGACAAATTGAAAGAGCCCATATCTTGTGATAAATGCGAGCTTCTGGCGGTCCTCTAGGTCAACCTCGACCTGCCAATACCCGGCTACCATATCAAGTGTGCTGATGAATTTAGCACCACCAAGTGCATCCAGACATGTCTCAAGGTTTGGTAGGGGGTAAAAGTCTTTGTGAGTTAGACTGTTCAGAGCTCGAAAATCGACGCAATACCGCACGGTACCGTCTTTCTTCCGAACTAATACCGGGGCTGACGACCACTCAGATTTTGACAGAACTATGACACCTTTCTCTAACATTTCCGCAAGGTGT
The DNA here is from genome assembly GCA_034401795.1 of Chaetoderma sp. LZ-2023a. Classification (NCBI taxonomy): domain Eukaryota; kingdom Metazoa; phylum Mollusca; class Caudofoveata; order Chaetodermatida; family Chaetodermatidae; genus Chaetoderma; species Chaetoderma sp. LZ-2023a. Next base: position 161,224,179 of record CM067359.1, read on the forward strand.
TTCTCTTCCTCATTCTCAAAACCAAGAGGAGTTTGTATAAGTTTAGAACGAACAGGTTGTGCATTACCTGTGTCAACCTTATGTCTTATCCCCTTGAACAAACCTAAATCAAGATCAGCTTTTGCAAATGCATCCTGATACTCGATTAACATGGATTTAACTTGCATAGACTGCGTCTCCGATAAACCCGATGTCGACCTCTCATACAGATCCTGTAAGAACACAGGGATGTCCACCTCAGTGGCTGTAGAAGTCTGGTTTATGGGGCTACCAGCAAGTTTAAATTCTGTTCCAGGGTCTAAAACCTCCTCAATTTCTGTGGTAACACCATGGTTGTGGTCTTGTTCCAGAGTAAGATATTGGGCCGACAAGTTCCTTAACAAAATAGGAATCTGCGAATCTTTGGCAGTGGCCACTATATGAGGCTTTACCAGACCCTCCAATTTAGACGAGGGCTGGAGAACAACATCATTCTGTACCTCCAAATCCAGAACGCCTGTGGTCTTCACGGCCTCAAAAGGACCAACGACCACTTTCTGCTTCAATGTTACCTGAGCTACTTGGGCTTACTTCCCATGATCTAGTCAGATCAATGGTGGCCTTGTGTGCCTTCAAGAAATCCAGGCCTAATATAATCGATTCATTAATATTGGCAAGAAGGACAGGCCAGTTGAACATCATAGAGCCTAATGCAATTGTGACTGGCTCAACACTTTCCGCAGGGATAATATTGTCTCTACCTGCACCTTTCAATGAAATAGACTCCAACTTCTTTAAAGGGTACGGTAATTTCTTTGCAAAGAAATTGCCAATTACTGCCACTTGTGCCACAATGTCCACTACTGCTTCAATGGAAACACTATTTACTTTAATGGGAATGACTAGTGTCATTGGGTCCTGATTAAACTCATACATGCGAACATCATATGATCGCACAGGCGAAGATCTCGGTGAAGCAGTTGATGGCAACCATGTATGCCTCGGCTCCGGACACTCACGGGAAAAATGGCCCTCTAAATTGCAATTAAAGCACTTTCCCGATCTGAGAGGAGGCAAAAAGGAACGTGATGGAATGACCTTCCCTCTTGGAGGAGAACGAATTGACCAGATATAAGGTTCAAAATCTTAGCAACATCTACCTTCATCTCCGCCATATCCTTCCTAAGTCCTTCGACATCTTTCTCTAATTTATCTATCCTGCTTGGAGCCTCTCAATCAAATCAGAAGCATCATCCGGAAAAAGGACCTTTCGAACCTCCGGTCTTCTGGAACCTATGATCAATCTTTGATTATGGATAACTGCATTGACCATTTGTACAGCCAGGGTGCTTGGATCTTTATCCATAGCTATCAGAGCGGCTCGTTTATGCTCAACACCCCGTAGGAATGCATCAATGGCAATTGTCTCGCCCAAACCCTCTGAGGCATCAGGGTAGCCATCTAAAGTGAGCTCCTGAATGGTATCTGCAAATTCTTCTAAAGAGTTACCCTCTTGTCGAATGTCTTGCATTTTTTTCCTGATGATGTGGGCAGATCTTTCTTCCTGAATCGCAACCTTAATTTGTCGCATAAACTGACATAATCATTCTGGACTTGCACAGAACAGATGCAGTAAAACTTTACAGCCTTGTCCCTTAAAGCTGAGATGAACATGTCTAATTTATACATATCAGACCAACGGTACCTTGAAGCAGTATGCTAAAACTGTATGAAAAATGGTTTCCACTTACATTTTCCATCAAAAGTTGACATTTTAGGTGGAGGAGGACCATCAAGTAGCTTCTATGACCTGGTGGCGACATTCTAGAGTCATTGTATGAAGTGCCATCCAAGTAGGCTCTACGAACTAGTGATGACGTCCTAGTGTCATGGTGAGAAACTGATCTCGACTCCCTCTTAGGCTCTCTAGGGATATAACCCCCTAGGAGCCAGGTTATCAACTAGGGTCTGATCACCCATTTGTCGACTAGTTGAGTTAAGGAGTACCTTGTATTTGATACCTTGAGATAGCTGTTCCATGTTCGGTCTAGCTACTTGCACTTCCAGGGATTCTTCCCTTGGGTGCGAGTCGACCCCACCAACATCACATTCATCATTGATTTCAAATACGATGTCCCCAGCATTGAGCAATCAGTCAAGGACTGTAGCTGTGGCAGGCAGAACAGGATCTGCCTTAATGTCGGCCAGAGATATGGAACCTCCTCTGGACTCATGGAAACTTATTATGCCAACAGCTTGAATTCTACCAATATTATGGAGTGCACTAAGTTCCTCCACGGTTGCAGTGTTACTACACAAAGGTTTCGGCATTATGGGTCACCTGTTGATTTATAGCAGGGAAGAGAAATTAATATTCGCTAAAAAAGTAATATCACTTACTGAAATAAGTTGTGAGCATATGCTTACTGAAAAATATAACTCACTGAGTAGTGATGGTGGTGCAACTCCGAAGAACGTCTAAATGAATCTTCCAAGGCCAGACCAGATTCAGTAGCGTACCTGCATGCAAGCCGTCCTTCAGAAACTTGAAAGTATAATGATAATGGACGCGTTTATGTGCACTAGATTTTTACTGAGTATTAACTCCACACTGCATTTGATGGATTTTCTCAATCCTATCATTGAAAAGAGAGAGTTGGTCATGCAGTTGCAGCTCTTGGTCTTTGATGGAAGAGGGATTCAAATGGTGCAGTTGCCCATTATACAGGACCAGAGAATACACCGGGATATCGATAAACTTCACCGTTTGGCCGTAACGCCTTACTATGTCTATCGCACGGTGATAGTGTTGGAAAATGCAGTCTACCGCGAGTTCATCATCGGCCGTCCTTAAATAGACAAAACCGTCGCCTCGTTTCTCGATAAGGTTGCAGGTTCCAGCCCAGATATAGAAAACGATACGGTGAAATTTCTGAATGGTGTTGGCTATTCTCGACTGTAAAATATTAACCAGGTCTTGTGTAGTACCACCGCTTTTACACCAATGCTCAACAAACCCAGTTTGATCAGCCCTTTTCAAAATGAAACCTTTACTTGTACCCAACAAAATTGCCTTGTTGGTAAAGGATTGATCCGCAGAAAACTGGGTGTGAGCCAAAAACTCCTCAGATTTAACTTGAAAAGAAGGAATAAGGTGAGTAGTGTTTTAACGGAGTAGCTAGCAATGAAAAAAAGACCTTATTAAATTAATAATAACAAGAAAAAACAAATAATGTTTAACGTAATTAGTAAACCTAATACTACAATTGAAACATATTTGTTAATTAGAAGGGAGACTACCCTCTAATGTTCAAAAAATTAATAATAATAATAATAATAATAATAATAATAATAATAATAATAATAATAATAATAATAATAACGACAGTGACAGTGATTCATAACACTTCTTTCAATTTATTTCAAATAATTCTGAAATAAACAACGAAATTGAACTGTAATTAAAGTATAAAGAAATGTCAAAAATCCGACGGTTAAACTACAGCTCAGAATTGCGGTTTCCTACATATGACACTGAAGACAACTAACAATAACAATCCAGAAACTATAGGGTTGTCATTCCACGGAATACTGACATAAATGATAGAAACTTAGCACGATAATATACTTCGATTCATTACAGTTCAAACAAATAACATCTTGAATCTATGACGTATATGACGTATGTATGTAAGGTATATTAATCTATATACCCGACATTTGCATGCTATAGTATAAATAAATAATATGTATTTTACTATAACTCACCTATCATCCGTGATTATTAAATAAAAATTATAACATAATCAAAATGGCGGCCAGAGTCTGTCAAATTGATGTTCGGGCAGGACTAGAGTAGTCCTTATATTTCCGAGAATTCTATCTTTTTTTAACAGCAAAATCGTGAGTAGAATTTAGAAATAACTAACAATAATTTTTGATTTATGGTTCAAAGTACTCTTGACACAATTTGTAATAAGTTTTTAAGCCATTTGGCGTTATTAAATCGTGCCTGACATCGAGAGTGAATAAGTTACGTAATTTTTAAGTCCATGTGACATTATATAGCGAAAATCTACGTGTTTTAGTGACATTATTTACGTTTCTTTTCATAATTTGATTCATTGTTTATACATGACGTCATTAAAAGAAGAAATACATGACGTAACAACCAAGTAGTCAAGGAGACGTTTCTCTATGCGACGTCTTTAATAGAACGTTACGTATATCTTTATTAACGCACACATTTAAAATCATTCAATTAATTATATTAGGCTCTATGGCAATATTGATATTAAATTGCCACCCGGGTGTTTAAACGTATCTTCCTCGGAATTTCCGGATCAGACAAACAAGCGTGTGCCGCTGGATTTTGAACAATAAAACTTATGTATTGTCTGTTTTCTGAATACTCGTCCTATTAAGTAGTTCTGCATAAACTTTCGCCTGGACGAAGAGCTAGCAGCGACCATCTGTTTTCAATAACCTACGTCACTGTAAACATTACTATCGCAATTATCTCCATTTACATGCTTAGTGTGTGTAAATCGCTCGCAAAGACAAAATTAGACTTTTTGCATGTCTGAGCAGTAAGGAGCGATGATAGACGGACTTTTTATTGGGGTTTTCTAATGAATTGCTACCTATCACTAAAGATTTAAATTTGTTTGAACTTTTCAGATCACAAATTCCTTCATACATCTTGACTTCTCTTCGCCAGAATTGATGCTTTAAATAATTCATCCAATTAATCTATATTGTGTCATTCAACACTTTTCACATTTTCTCATTAGCACTGGTAGCCTACACATTTCTCCTTGCAGTCCTTATGGTTATCTAGATGGCTCTCTCTACCAGTGTGCGTACGTCACTTGTAAAAAACGGACAAGACATCAACCAGCCGTGTATACACCATCAAAACTCACTATAAACTATAAATTGAATGCACCGAAAGCATTGGCCAAAAAGATCTGCAGTGCATATAAGCCACACTGTTTAGTCCAAAGAAAGGGGAAGAACAATCTTTTAGAATTTTCTACTGCAGCGTTTGAAGAATTTCGCAGAGCTGTTAAACAATATCAGCTGGATAATTGTGTGGACAGAATTGAAACCATCATAAAACATGACCGACAGCGTGTTCTCGTTGAAGAGGACTACAGAGTTCACAATAATGCTGAAATACAGCTATACAGAGTCAATACATATCTCACTACAAATAAGGTACTGGTAAACGGGCACAATCTGAACCATTTTGTTGAAAATGATCTAGAAGGGATATTAAAGACCATAAAGAATCGTAACTATGTCCTGATGAATGATTACATCCGACAGCAATGTAGCATAGCACTGAACAAAATGAAGAATGTAGATTTATCCAAGAAACCAAGGAGTTCCGATGATCAGTCAAATAACCGAGTATCTATATCCAAAAGTGTAAAAGTAATAGATATTGCAACTGATCTGTGAGCCCAGCCAAGCAGCTATTTGCTATTGCCAACCGAGGAAATGACTCATCAGCTGCAGATAGTCCGATAAATCATGTAGTATCCACTGAGCAACAACAACACAGTGACCTGGAGGCGGAATTTGAGGATAAAGACACACTTGCCAGCTGTCAGTTATGTGATGGTGTTGTTTCAAATGCTGATTATGCGATAGAATGCACAACTTGTCAATCTTGGACACATATTGGATGCTCAAACCTGAAACCAAATGACACAGTGAGAACTGAATCAGATGTATTTTTCAAGTGTCTGGCATGCTTAACCATTCATCAAACAAGTTTCACAGATGAGTCAACTCCCATTATGTTAACGGAAGCTGCAGAACAGCTATCTGCACACAGAAGGACAATATACCTAACCTAACTGAATTACACCGTGTCAGTCCAAAAGAACGATCGGTAGGACAAGTACCTACTCAGGTGTATGCCGATCCATCGGGAACAGAAATCAATAATAACGATCAAACTAACCTGACTGGCATAGGTGAAGAAACCATTCCAAAGGAAGCATATGTGCATTCACCAGCAGTAGTTGCTAGCAGGCCATCTCAGAAACCATTCGATGATGACAATATATTATGAGCAGCTGAGCTTAAACACAAAGAGAAGATTTTGAATAGCAAAGAGAAAATGCTTCGGGACCTTGAAAGGAAAGTTGCCACCCGTGAATTCGAACTTAAGCACAAGCTGAAACAGAGCTCATACTCTCATTCATTTATAGCAGGGTTAGAAAATAGAATTACTGAACTCAAGACGAGTAATTTTACTTTACTGCTAAAGCTAGCAGCTATGTCTGAGCAGCCACTATATCCAGAGAGTTCTCTGCCAAACAATCAGGCCAAACTTAGTTCATCTCTTAACAACGAGTTTAATAACTGTGTGGCGCAGCATGATGCATCAGTATGCAACTGTTCTCTCCAAAAATTTAGTTCAAGAGTATCAGACCTTGAGTTGAAGCTGCTTGAAAACCGAGTCAGTCATTTAGAAAGGGAGACAGTGAACGAAAGAAGTGAGCAACATCATCCTGCAGTAGTCAAAGAGCGCAACATTCAGCCTTATTCACCAAATACACACTACCCTCAGGAAAACTCCAGGCCTCAGCATGACCCTCCAGCTCCTATGCATCAGATTCCAAACTCTAAGGTGTCAGAAAGCCGTCAACATACAGCTTATTAAAACATATTTGTTCCACCTTTGTGCCAATCTGATGTCAATCACCAAAACTCTCAGCTATCCTACTGACAACAGCAGCAGCATTTTTTTTAGAGAATAGCCATCAGAAAATGGAAAAGAGAAGGTGGAGAAACACACAGTGGAGAAACACACAGAGGGCTGCTGCAGTAGACCTGCAACCAACATCAGTCTACCCACAAATGATTATACCACATGTAAAACAAATGCATCCACCTCAGCCAAACAGACCATATCAGTCTCAGTTATTCCAATAAAACAGACCAATCATACCAGATCATGTAGCGGATATGCAATATCCATTTCGTCAACTCGATCATCCTCTACTTGCGAGGCCTCAACAACAACAGTTCCAAATGCCTAGTCACAAACACCAAACTTCATTCCAACCACATTATCAACTTCATCCACCTTACCGTCAGTCACAAATTGACAGGTTGCCACCACGGTTGAGAAGATTGCGATTGACACCACCTCATCAGACTCGAATACAGTACAACAGCAGAGTTTAACCCGGGCCAAAGGTTTGGAATTGAAGATGACAATGCTAAATACAAAGAATGCAGAAACAAATATGAACTACCTCCAGTTGCTCTCCAAGCAAAATTCAATTATTCTATTGCAGGAGCATTGGCTCTACAGATATAGGAGTGGGAAACTTGCAGATGTCTACAACAACCCAAATTTTCATGTAAAATGCAGCGATGATGAGAATCCCCCCCCCCCCAGCCCCCGTTACAAGCAGTGGAACTGCTACCACCTGGTCAAAGGATCTAGATATGAATGTTACTAAAATTTCAGATGGTTGCAACAGTTTACTAGCCATAGAGCTCGATGCAGACACTCCTATATGCCTGATCAATGTCTACATGCCAGCACGGAACATTGCTCAAGTGGAAGAAGAGTACACTACTATGCTCGACGAACTGCATGAAATGATTGAGGAGTACAATGTATAAACAATCCCATTACATCTTAATTGCAGGAGATCTAAATGCGTCATTGCACAGAAATCAAGGTGCCTCTGGAGATAACATATGTAGGAGATTTATAGTAGAGCATGATTTAGAACTTCCTACTAACTACCCTTCTCAGCCAACATTCATTTCAGCGAGTGGAAGAGCAAAATCCCAAATTGACTACTGGATGTGTACTAGTAAATCAAAAGATCTGGTTCAACAAGTCAACATAGCTGACAAACATTATCTAAATCTCTCAGATCACACTGATGTGGGAATAACAATTTCAGTAAAATTACAGCCACAGTCACCGTTGGCAGAGTACAGTAAAAGCAATGTAAATAACCTGATACCAGCAGTTGTACGATGGAATAAATGTGATACAACACTTTACAAAAATCTACTGAATGTTTCTCTAAAAGAAGACACTCCTAAGATTAGTTCAACCCTTGCTGCTGATCTACTTGTCCGAAAACCTTCAACTTTGATGCATAGTTCCTCAACAGCAACTGGTCAGTCTAGAAATCAAAAGAAATCAAGAAAGGGCATCAAAACATGGACTCCACATATAGCTAGTTTAATACGCAAGAGTAAGAAGGCACATTATCTTTGGAACATCAATGGTAGATCTAACAGTAACAACAGCAATATCAATAATAACTGTAAAGAAGCTCGTCAGAAGCTTAGACACGTAATGCGACTACTAAACAGTGAAACGAGAACATCATTGCATAACAAGATCATGGCGCTCATGAAAATGACAAGCAGACATTTTTCATGTTGATAGCAAAGCAGCGCATAACTCGTCAAAGAGGGACGCATAAGCTTATCATTGATGGTGAAATATGCAATGATGATGCTGGCATCTTGAGCGGATTCAAGAACCATTTTGGTTTACTCGCCATCTCCCTGGTAGACCAAGCCTTTAATGAAGAGCACAAGAGAATTGTGGAACTTGATGTCCAGATAATTGAAGACGTGTGTAGCAATCATACTACTGGGACAGAATGTGAATCAGTAGCTGAAGTAGAGATCCGAAAGATCATTGCAGGATTTAAGAATAACAAATCAGCAGACCCGCATGGGCTAACAGGAGAACACTTAAAGCATGCACCAACTGTGGTAACACATCATCTCGTAAAGCTAATGCACTATATAATCAGTACAGGCTACATTCCATCTGATATGAAGCAAGGAATCTTAACTCCTGTATTAAAGAAGGTTAAGGATGATAAACAGCCTAGCAACTACAGAGGAATAACAGTCCTTTCAATTGTAGGCAAGATCTTGGAAAAAGTAATTTTACAACGGACAAAGCAACAGCATGATAATGTTCAGTCAAAGCTGCAAAGAGGTTTCACTGAAAGATCATCATCAGTTAACACAGCACTTATTATTTCGGAAGTGATTAAGGAAGCTAAAGACAATCATCAGCAGCTCAGTATGGTAACCTTAGATGCTTGCAAAGCATTTGATGTAGTGCGGCATGCATCCTTACTCCAAAAGATCTACAACATTGGAATCGAAGGATCATTATGGCAAACAATAAAAGAGATATATACTGATGCTCAATCTTCCGTCAAGATAAATAGAACCCTCTCAGACCCATTTGAGATACTCCAGAGAGTATGCTAAGGTGGAATTCTCTCAACAATCCATTACAAACTCTTCAATAACAACCTTCTCAAAATAATTGAAGATATGAATATTGGTGCTAAAATTGGGCACATTAACTGCAGTGCACCAACATGTGCGGATGGCATAGCCCTATTAGCTCAGGACACTGATCACCTACAGGAGCTCCTAAACATAGTTCATCAATACACACTTCAAGAGCACTACACTTTAAACCCTGGAAAAAGTGCATTGATTTCGCTAAATGAGCGAACTAAATCTGCTCCAGTTTTTCATCTAGGACACAGACAGATCTTTGAATCTAAATGTGAAACACACTTAGGTATAAAACGGTCAACAAATGGGAAAGGCAATGTAAAAATCGCATTCAAGCAACAAGAAGAACAGTCTGTTCGCTGATGGGAGCTAGACTTCATGGAAATGGTGGACCGTCCCCGTTAACTTCAGTGCATATATGGAAAATCTACTGCCTTCCAAGATTACTGTTTGGTCTAGAGGTCATTCAGATGACAAAGGCTGAGATTAGTGCATTGGAACTATTCCAAATGTCAATTCTTAAACAATTGCAGTCCCTTCCAAAGAATACAACATTATCAGCAACACTATGCCTACTAGAGGAATAAGACCCATCCAAGCAGAGATAGACTAAAAAAAACTAAAACTACTAGGAAACATCCTCAGAAACGACGATAATGTAGAATTCCAGATAGCAGCCAGACAACTTGCTGTAAAGAATATTAAGAGCAATAGTTGATTTATGAAATGCCAAGAAACGCTTCATAAGTATCAGCTCCCAAGTGTCTACCAACTAATTAACAGCATGCCTGCAAAGTTAGCGTGGAAGGCGTAAGTAGAGAAGCACATCAACTGTGCTGTACACAACGTCTGGAAAGAAGACTTTGTCATGAAGACATCAACAAAATACTTAAATGTCAATGTATGCACTGTAAACAACGTTCACCACTGTTAGAACTCATTTGACAACACAACCAGGGATGTTAGACGAGCAGTAATAAAGGCAAAGATTCTGACTGGCTCATACATCTTGCAAGCAAATCGTGCCCGTTTCAATCAATATGTTGTCTCTGACAAGTGTTTACTTTGCCATTCAGCACCCGAGGACAGGAATCACTTCATTACAATATGTACAGCATTGGAGGAGTCAAGGAAACCATATTTGAAGAGTATTCTCACCACCATGTACGTAGAAAATGACCCAGTCATCATCAACACGTTATTAACTGATCCCAAAAATACAACTCAGCTGATACTTGATCATACAATGATGATATCCAGATTGAACATTAAGCTGTCCCCAGCAAATTCTCTCAAAATTGCGAAAACTACACGTTTTCTCTGCTATGCCTTGCACGGTACAAATAGAGTTGTTAATGTATGGAATTCTCCACCAACAGAAGCAATTAACGCTCCAACATTAAACACATTAAAAAACAACCTAGACTCATTCTTCAAGTCACGGGCTTTTATATAGACCTAAGGTCGTCTAACTCCCAAAAATTGCAGTCACTTCTTCTACACTGAAGTATTTGACTGCAATCACTGGTAAATCACCTCAAACGTGCACATTTGATTGAGGCCATTGTGTCTGTATAAATACCTCAATGAACACTAATCAAGGTAAATCAGACACAATCTAAATTTACCTATGATACAATGATACAATGAAAGGACATCTGACAGCAGGCCTCAGGCCCCTAACGTCAGGAATAACAGTTTCACATCAGTCAACTAGTATTGAAGTAGAATTGGAAATACATGTAGGTTTAGCTTCAAAGTTGAAGCGCATAGGGTGACTTTCCCAAAGTTTGTCCAATCTATGTTTAAAGGAATTAATTGAAGCTGCGCTGATGACATATTCAGAGAATTTATTCCAATGATCAGTGCACCACAATGGGAAGGAGTATTCTTCTACAAGTTATAAATGTTACTAACAGAACTTTCTTATTAATGTGTGAATGAAAAACTCTGCAATCAATTTGACATTAATTAATTTAATCCTACTCAGTCAGTGCAAATTTCGTGTATTCGTGTATTTAAGACTGCCTTATATAGACGTTTTGAAGAACGGTTCATACCCTGGTGAGCCCATCGAGGCTGGATTTCCACATACAAATAAAGATACAGAAAACAACAACAACAATAAATAAACTGTTGCATGCACGAGCTGGCCTCATAATATATATATATATATATATATATATATATATATATATATATATATATATATATATATATAATTAATATACTTAATACTCCTTTGCGAGGTGCTCCTACTTACAGGAGGGATTTATGTAATGAACTGAACTATCCGACTTGGAAAAAATGAAATTCAATTTAATTCTACATAATTCAAATAAATAAATTTTAATTGAATATAGTCATCACGAGATAGCATGAGGTAAATGCACCAGTTTCCGTGGTCTCCCAGCTATCATGAATTTTTTCAAATTTGGATATTTGGACATTGCCATTCTCGCACGCGATACTAATCATCTCCAAGAGATTCTCAACATTGTCCACCACTACACCAATCAGGAACGGTACTCTATCAATCCAGCAAAGAGTGCTCTTATCTTTCTTAACAAACGACCAAAAGAAATGCCCAAAATACAGCTAGGAGAAAAACAAATCCTTGAATCAAAGTGTGAAACACATCTGGCTATAGAACGTTCCCTATGGGGCAAAGAAAATGTGCAGAAGAGGATTCAAATGGCACAGAGAACGGTGTACTCCTTGATGGGAGCTGGACTGCTCGGCAATGGCGGAATGTCTCCTGCACCAGCTGTGCATGTATGGAAAATCTACTGTCGCCAAAGATTACTCTTTGGTCTAGAAACTCTGGAAATGAACCAAACCGAGATTAATCTCATGGAGCAATTCCAACGCAAACTTCTCCGGCAACTCCAATCCCTTTCAAAGTGTACATCCTCAACAGCAACACTTTGCTTACTGGGCATAAGACCTATAGAAGCTGAGATAGACTGCAGAAAACTTAACTTCTTAGGAAACATACTCAGAAACCGAGAGACGCTAGAGTATCAAATAGCTGCGAGACAGTTAGCTATAAAGAGTATCAGAAGCAGCAGCTGGTTTATGAGATGTCAACACCTACTCTCTAAGTATGATCTGCCAAGTATCTACCAGCTGATTGACAGCATCCATTCATACTTCAGTAGAAAGCAGCAGTAGACACACAGATTAATAAAGTTGTTCATGAAGCCTGGAAGAATGACGCCAGCACAAAATCCACCCTCAAGTATCTTAACGTTCTCGACTGCTCAGTGAACCATGCCCACCATGTCGGGAGCTCTACTGATAATACAACGAGAGATGTAAGACGTGCCACGATTAAAGCGAAACTCCTGGTTGATACATACATTCTACAAGCTAATCGTAGTCGCTTTAATCAGTTTGCTGCACCTGACACATGCCAGCTTTGTCGGCTAACAAAAGAAGACAGAACTCACTTCCTCGTAACTTGTCCAATGCTGATGGAATCCAGAAAACCGTATCTAGAAGATATCCACTCTGTTGTACTCCAGGAGATCGACCCAGTAGCATATGATAGGCTGATTGCTGACCCAGAAAACGTGGCTAAACTAATCTTGGACCACTCCAAACTTTTCACCTGCTCCGATATCAACCTGTCTGCAGAGAACTATCAAAAAGTATCCAGAATCACAGGCGCTCTCTGCTATGCCCTTCATTTGAAGCGAACCGACCTGTAAAGCCATTGTATATAACTAAATCTCCATGAATTTGTACATTAAGCACATACACCTTTTGCCGCACTGACTTTTGTCAAGCTATCACACACGAACTATGTACAGTATGCACACACTTCTCAACACGATCAAATTGCTTGCCTGAGCTACGGTTCCTGGGAAATTAATATAACCTGGATACTCTCCCAGGAGTGTCGGTGTCGCGACGGATTCAATCCAGCTTGTGCGCATGTGCTCGGCAACATCCGTTGCTTCTTCGTGTGTTCTGAACATTAGTTAAATTAATAAAAACTTTAATAATAAACTATTGTGCAACTCAAGTTGCGACACCCTGCAAAATGATATTAACTCTATGTGTTCATGGACTGATAATTCAATATTGAGGTTCCACCCAGATAAATGCAAAAGTATGCGAATATCAACAACAACAAAATCTCTACACACTTATACAATGGAATTTAATAACCATAATCTAGCCCATTCATCTAGTGAAAAAGATATAGGTGTCATAATAGACGATACACTATGCTTCGATGAACATATAAATGGAAAAATAAGCAAATCTAACCAAATAATGGGACTGATTAAAAAAAGTATCCGCTTTTGTTTCTACGAGAATTCTTAATACTTACCAGATGTACTATTATGATAATGTCTATTATCTAGTCTAGCTCAAAATAAACAATTAAAACTCCGCACTCTCCTGGTCCTGCCCCTACTGTGGGCATAACCGCAGGTACAGAGTCAATTCCCAATCACAGTCAGATTCGTCTTATGTTCGCCTTGGCAAACTGCGAAAGCAGCTCAGCCTCACCTCAGTGGGGCGGCTGAGGCAGGGCCATAGTACATCTGGTAAGTATTAAGAATTCTCGTAGAAACAAAAGCGGATGCTTTTTTTATTCTACTTCGAATAATACTTACCAGATGTACTATTATGATAAACTCAGGATTTCGACAGCCAGAAAATGCCGGTGGGAGGAGGTGAGGCTCGAACCAGCACTCAACTACCATCCAACAGAGAATGTTGTGAAGAGACTAAAACCCTGGCATACGCATGGGTTCTGCTATCTGACTCATAGAGTGCTAAACTTCCATGGTCTAGACCGCGCTCCCCCCCCCCCTCTCTCTTTTGTCCGCACAAAATTCAGAGGGCTGTCACTGGGGATGCAACACCCACCAGACCCGTGTCAGCCCCAAGTCTCAGCTAGGGCAGTCCAGTAGAGTGCAAAGAAGCTACTACAACTTCTAACTTTGAAAAAATATTAGTATATCGATTAGATTTTCAAATTGGAATGAGTCTAATGTCTGGTTGACAGGATAAGAATACTCTTGTACCAGACTATTTACCTAAGCAGTCTGGTATTTCGACTGTAAGTAAATATATTTATAGTCACTTAATTAATGTAAACACTCACCATTTGTGAGTGCTTGATCTTTTCTTGATCATCAGAGGAGCTCGGCCCAATCCACGGTTGTACTCAGTCATGTGCATAGCGTTTGTTCAGTGTAGGCGGAAGACTTTAGTGATGTGTGCGAAGTAGTGGTCGGACGTGGCTTAGTTTAGGTTTGACAGATTGGCGACGGCTACCGGATTAAGTGAGCTGGAGATGTCGCGAAGGTAGAAATCAGTGAATGACGACTCGGCATGCCATTGTGCTACAGACATCACCTCCTCTAATGAGACACCCTTATAAAGGGCCGATGATGCTGCTAGTGCTCGGACCTGATGGGCATTCGCATGATCAATTTGCTTTCCTGTAGCGATTTTGTGTGACATCTTAATAGCGTCAACTATCCAACGAGAAATAGTATCTTTCGAGGCACGTAAATGGGGAGCTTTGAGACATAACCACAGAGATTTCGGGTCGTCCCTCCACTCATTAGTATGTTTCTTATACATTTTAAGACATCTGACAGGACACCAAACAGAAGAGTTTGGGTCATGTCTAGTTAAACTTGGCAAATTGATCGGCTGTCCTGGATATTTAAGTGACTGATTCTTTGACAGGAAACAAAGACGCGGAAGTAGTCTTAAACCTTCACCCGTGACGACAAAACGGTCTTGTTCGGCAGAAAGCGCATGAATTTCGCTTCTCCTTCTCGTCGACGCTGCTGTAACCAAGAAAACTGATTTAATAGTTAACAGTTTAATATCAATAGATCTAATCGGTTCAAAAGGAGCCTGTCCTAAAACCTGTAGAACAAGATATAGATTCCATGATGGGATAGGAATTGGCTGTCTAGGTCGCAGATTGCTCATTCCTTTGATAACTTCATTCAAAGTGTCATTCTCCACTCCTTCAACCGTGAGACTGGGAATGACTGAAGCTAATGCAGACTTATATGCTGCTAGGGTAGAAGGTACAAGTTTGTCAACTTCGTATAAATGACAGATAAAATCTGCTACGTGTTGAACAGATGCAGAAAAGGGATCAATATCTCTTCTCTCACACCACTGTGCAAATTTGTTGATTCTATAATTATATGTCTTTGTGGTTGAAACTCTTCTGGCTGAAGCAACAAACTTTGCTGCTTGCTCAGAAAAGCCACCCTCAATTGCATGCTGCTTGACAACATCCATGCAGTTAATTTGAACATTTCTGGTCTGTCGTGAAGGTACAGACCCTTGTTCTGAGAGATTAAATCTCTTGTGTCTGGAAGAGGGATTGGATTGCAGACCAGAAGGTCCAGCAGATCCGTAAACCATGATCGGCCTGGCCAATAAGGGGCGATCAGTAGTACTTGGCACATCCCCTCTCTTATCTTTGCCAGAACTTTCGGAATGAGAATTGTTGGAGGATACGCATACGCGTACATTCCTTCCCAACTTATCGCCAGTGCATATACTGATAGAGCTAGCGGGTCCGGGATCGGTGACACGTAAGTGACCATCTTTGCGTTTTGATTCATCGCAAACAGGTCGACATTTGGCTTGCCCCATTGTTTGAATATAACCTCCGCTACCGCTTGGTTGAGCTGCCATTCCGTCGGACGACAAACCGTCCTTCGACTGAGAGCATCCGCTAGGATGTTCAATCTTCCTGGAATGTGTGCTGCCCGAAGAATAATATTCCTCTCTTGGCACCACAGCAGAAGGTTCCAAACCATCATACACAACTCCGGTTATCTCGTCCCGCCCTGGCGCTTCAAATAAGACACCACTGTTGAGTTGTCTGTCCTTACTAGGACAATTTTGTCTTGAATTAGACTCTGGAACTTCTGCAGTGCAAATACCACCGCTAATAGCTCGAGCACATTGATATGTTTCTGCGCATTGGTCCGATCCCATTCCCCTGACACTGACTGATTGTCCAATACCGCTCCCCAACCTGTCAACAATGCATCCATGAAGATGGACATCTGAGGTTGAGGAGGTTGTAGAGGAACACCTCGCAGGAGATTCTGTTCCGACAACCACCACTGAAGGTGGAATATCAATGGTTCTTTTACTGGTATTCTCAGAGATAACGGATCTGTTCTCTGTGACCAGAATGACATTAGATACATCTGAATCGGCCTACGCCTGAGTGCCGCATATGGAACCACCTTCTCCAGAGATACTAGTAAACCCAGTATTCTGAGAAATTGGTGCGCCATCAGATAGGCTCCTAGAGAAACCGACTCCAAAACTGCAATCAGGCTTTTGACTCTGCTCTCCGCCGGAAAAGCTACGCCGTCCCTGAGATTGAAAAAGATTCCCAGATAAACAAACTCCTGGGATGGAGTCAGTTCTGATTTCTCTAGATTCACAATCCACCCTAGATTCTTTAATAAGTCTAAGACTACATGCAGATTGCTGCGCAGAGTGACTGGATTCCCCGCCTTTAGCAGCCAGTCAGCTATGTAAGTGTGAACAGCTATGTTTCTCCTGCGAAGTAAAGAAGTCATGGCGAGAACCACCTTTGTGAAGACCCTCGGAGCCGTGGTCAGGCCGAAGGGAAGCGCATTGAATTCCCAAACATTGTCTTGGAATGCAAATCGAAGGTACTTCTGAAAAGGAATTGACATTGGAATATGAAAATATGCATCCTTCAGATCTATCGACACCGCCCACATGCCTTTCCTCAGCCCTGTCATTACCGCTGCCACCGTCTCCATCTGAAATCTGGGAGAAAGAATGAATTTGTTCAACAGTTTGAGATTGGGAATTGGTCTCCACCCTCCGGTACGCTTCGGAACAAGGAACATGATTGAATAGAAGCCCAGTGAAGACTGATCGCTGACTAGATGAATCGCCTTCTTCTGATGAAGAGATTCTATTTCTGATCGAATGGCGTCTAGACGGTCTACTTCCCTTGGAATAGGAGTCCATATTGGAGTCGAGGTTAACGGAACTAACGATTGATGGATGAGCCAATCCGGATCGTAGCCGTTTCTTATCCACTGACAAACTAAACAGTCACGCACGACCTGTTCCCATTGGTTTAGGAATAGCTGAAGTCTGCCTCCGACGGAAGGAATCTGCACACAGTTGTCGGTCAAGATTAGCC
The DNA here is from genome assembly GCA_034401795.1 of Chaetoderma sp. LZ-2023a. Classification (NCBI taxonomy): domain Eukaryota; kingdom Metazoa; phylum Mollusca; class Caudofoveata; order Chaetodermatida; family Chaetodermatidae; genus Chaetoderma; species Chaetoderma sp. LZ-2023a. The sequence continues at coordinate 161,241,682 of CM067359.1, forward strand.
GATAAGACGCTAAATCGCTTGGGTGAAGATTCTCGACTCCATTTGTCTCCAAAGCCACCGGAACTGGTTCCGCCGGAAACCCGTCAGGAACGAGCCCCACGGCCGCCCCACGGCTTCTTGTGGTACGACGGTCCGGAACCGCCGCCACGGTTATCCTTACGGTAGCCGCCTCGGCCCGAACCACCACCCTTCCTGTCTTCCTCATACGGCCTCTTACTAGAGGACTTGTATGAGGATGAACGGCCAGGTCCTTGTGATCCGGATGACCTATGGGCATCACGGCCAGAAGGACGGAAGGGCGATCTAGGACGCGGCCTCTGCTGCTCCTGTCTATGCTGACGGTAGGACTGTTGCGGCTGAGTCCTCTTAGTCGACTTCCACGACTTGCCGACCACTTCTTGCCCCGCCACCATTGACGCAACCTTGGAGAGCGCTTGTCGTGCCGAGCCGCTGAACAAGCCTGGATCTATGAAAGGCGCAGAAGATAATGCAGCCCTCATCTCCGGTCCTGGTTCTACACAATCGAGAACCATTCTCTGTCGCTCTACCAACGTTCTAGTGATTACCCTGGCCAGGCAATCCTGAGACAGGCGCACGGTGTCCGGAACAACTCCGGGAGCAGCCTCTGGCACCTGTCCGCCTTCCGCCGTGCAGTCCAGCATACCCTGCAGGGCGGTACACCCGTGCGACAGCGCAGCCATGGCTGCCCTCGCCGCATCCTCAATGAGCATGAGCTCATTGAACGGGTCTTTGTTGGTCTGAGAAACCAAAGGACGTGACCGCCCCTTAGCCTTCCCAGCCAATGGCCTATTCAGTGCCTCTCGTTCCGCAACAGAAAGCTGTGGAACCCGGGCGTACTGATGATAAGCCTGCTCCGGAAAACGGACCCTACTCCTTATCCCCTTCGGGGCCTTTGGCAATGCATAGTCTGGCTGAACCAGATGGTATGCCGCAACTTCCAACATGTCAGAAGTCTGCGTGTCCAACGGGAGTGTCGGCATGGCAGAAGAGCCACTTGACAGAGCGCTAGCCGCACGCTCTGACATCCGTTCCATCGCCGGATCGTGCTGAGATCCTAGATCAGATGCCAACCCGAGACGATTGGTCATCCATCCAAGGACCTGCACCCATTCAGCTTCGGTGCAGAAAACGGACTCGTCCATCAATGAACTCCCGTTTTCATCCTCCCTCTCTCCCTTAGATGAGAGGGCCACCGACGATCCATGCTGAGCGCTATGATACACATCTCTGCCAGGACAGAGCGCATCCATAACGCGACTACCAGCGGCACCGGTGTCTAGCGAATCGCCAGACCCGGATTCCCCGCAGTCCATCGGCTCCAGCACGGGATCCGGGACTACGACCGCCTTAACTACGGCTGGTGCCGTCACTCCGATAGGAGCCGCACTTAACGCCGCCGGGATACCAGCAGGAACCGCAAAACACGGCTCCGCCGGCATCTCCGGTTGCACAAATAGCGGATGGAAAATGCCTGACGGAACGTCGACATCACCATCCGCCTGGCAAACCCGTACAAATCCCGAGGGCGACCCCTGGGACGTACTAGGTCTTGCCGTCATCGAATGATCCGGCATGCCGGAATCTTCCATTAGCAGCAGATCTTCCTCCTCTATCGTCGGCTCTTGAGCCAAGGACAGAGAAGGGGCAGGTGCATGACCCTCAGCAGAACTAGCCGGACCACCTAATGGTTGTCCTGCACCAGCTTGCCTCACCGGGACCATGGACTGCAATGAGTCAAACATCGCCTTGAACTGGGCCGCCCATACGCCCAGCGCTGAATCCATTCGTTCATTCAGACGACCTTCAAGTCCCATAAGAGACGCCTGCTGCAACTTCGCTGCCTTGTCCTTCGCGATCCTCTCCAGCCTCGCACGTCGATCCCTGTCGAACTCTGCCACCATTGCCGACGACCACTTCACACACACATCACAAGGGCTCCCGACCTTGCACTGAGCGCACGCCACACAGTGATGCCCCAAATACTTCCGCTTCATGAACCTGTTGCACTTCTGGCACAACGTGTCCGGATTCTTAGGTTTCTGCGAACACAAAGAAAAATTAAAACGCTGCACATGACACTTGATGACGAGCAATACGCACAACCGACTTGATAGTTAAGATTTCTTAAACACATTAACTTTCTCTTAAATTAATGATAATCAAGTCTTAGGCAGGATCTTATTTGAAACTTTTTTGAGTGAAAATTCTTTAAAAACACAACTCAGCCTTTAACTAGCGTTAAATAACCAAGAATACAGCGCCGATCGCTACAAACACCCTCGACAATGAAGCGAGAGCTAAAATCGGCGACAAACAGAGTGCCCGGACACACCAAGCCAAGAACGACATAATTCATGGGCGCCGCCATCTTGGCTAAAGGCGCATCCATCTTAGAGGAACCGAGTCGCAAGAGAAAATTAACCGAGTACCCGAATTAAACTAAAAGTTAACGGGTACAGAAGCGACTCCAACAATGGCTATCATTCTAAAACAATGTACCAATTTAAGGAAATTTCAAACAGTCATTATGGCACGAATGTATAAATTCTAGATTGATACAACCTGCCCCTGTGATGATTTTCCTAGTTCCTCCATGAAGGCACCGATACAATCCTTTTTCACAACTGATAACCTCTTAAATTTAACAAATTTGAGCACACTACACTTTGCGACTTCTCAAAAGCGCAAAATAGACGAATCTGACTGTGATTGGGAATTGACTCGGTACCTGCGGCTATGGTATTCCCGGATACAGTAGGGGCAGGACCAGGAGAGTGCGGAGTTTTAATTGTTTATTTTGAGCTAGACTAGATAATAGACATTATCATAATAGCACATCTGGTAAGTATTATTCGAAGTACAATAGGAGAACATTTGACTATCTAGATAAAGAAAACTTTAAACATCTCTACAAATCTCTTGTATTGAATACGCTAATGTGGTTTGGGCTCCATATCTGAAAAAGCACATAAATACAATCGAAAATGTCCAAAGACGGGCAACCAAACTTGTTCCTGGTATGCGTAATCTACCATATCATGTACGCCTCCAAAAGTTAAAGTTACCAACATTAGCATTTAGAAGATTGCGTGGCGACATGATCGAGTTATATAAAATTCTTAGCAATAAATATGACCAAGTTACTGCAGACCTTATTGAGCGACAAGACACAAATAGCATAACTCGAGGCCACAACCTAAAAATTAAGAAAATAAGACCAAGACTCAATATACGAAAGTTTTCTTTCCCGTTGCGCTGTACTGATCAATGGAATAAACTACCCGAATCCGTTATCAGCGGCCCCTCAGTGAATTCTTTCAAAGCTAGACTAGACAAGCTATCGGAAAGTCATCCATTGCGCTATAACTACGACTGTGAACCCATCTGTAATATTTATACTCCAGAATCATTATAACATAGCCAATGTATAATTGTTAATAACAACTTAATAACATTAAAATGAACCATAAATATATGCAGCCCATTCCTGACGTTAGAGGCTTGTTGACGCCTGCTGTCAGTAGAGGATTCGTGTAAGTTCGTGTAAGCAACTGTTCGTTACCCTGCTCGTGCCAGGGGTGAGCCCATCGAGGCTGGCGTTCCGAGTACAGATTACAGATAATCACGGATTAAGAGAGGAATTTATCCTGCCGGCGTATTGACTATTGTTTTTGTCACTTGTGGTTCGAGTAATTTCATGTTTGTGTTCGACATACAACAGGTTAAGAATCTCTATCCGTATTATATATTATCCTGTTTGTTTTATTACAAGAAAATAGCTTAAATACTTTGACACCAATTTTCGTATCCCTCGGTACAAAATATATCAGAATCAGAATAATTTATGAGCACAAAATCTCACACATAGAGATATAGCCAAAACAATACGAAAACATTAGCGTGGAGTATCCAGTTTCGGGGCACCTAAGCAGAAATTGCTAATAATTTAATAAATACCATACCATTGGGTTCCCTGTATTTGCGCATCCCCTCTCTTTGCGCATACGCATTCAACCTCTTGTGAGAGTCCCTCACAATTGGCACACCCACATATTGATTCACATGTCAATCTGTGGTTATTCATTTTGCTCATGCAAGACTTTCCACCAGAAATTGTTAAACTACTTGTCAATATAGGTTTAAACACAGGCCTTTGAATTTTCGTCCATCCATATCACTACCGCATATCCCCCTACTACATGTATATATACCTACTATATATAGTATATTATATATAGTAGGTATATATATACATGTAGTAGGGGGATATGCGGTAGTGATATGGATGGACGAAAATTCAAAGTCCTGTGGTTTAAAGCAGTTCTGTTAATTTCTGACACTGACATATTATTTCAAAATTTTCACATCTATGGCAAAAATTGTTAGCAACATAAAATATTAAGGCTTGTACCTATATTTCATGATTAAATAATTTCAGATGACATTTTCTTCCCCTTTAAGAATAACACAGACATTTTTACGCAGTCAGGGTCACCATTTGTCAAACCCATCTTCCACATATGATACATATGTTACCATTGGTTAATCTTCAGCAACAATGCATTTATGTGAAACATATGTTAAAGATGTGGTAGCATATGCTGCAAAACAAACACTTTTTGCCTGTGCGCAAAAAGTGGCTATGCCATTGGATTCGGTAGCTTCTCCTTTTGGGCTGTATTTTACGCAGACCGACAATTAAAAAGTCAAGTTGCATACAGGTGAATAAGAACCCATGCTAGTTTCTTATATTTATTCAACAATTAAAATTTTTGCTTAGACTTTGATAGGAGGCTATAATCCAAACATGCGCAATATGTGGGTACCATAAGATAAATATTTAAAAATAAATTGGCTTAATTTGTTAGTGACTTTATCCCTTATCCAGCGCCAAGTTAGAAGAAAATCCCCGAAAACGAAATGTCAAAACTCAGTCCCATTAGGCGAGGATGTACTTCAAAACAAACAAAAACGATGGTATCCTGTTTCAGTATACCCGTACAGGCTCGCCCAAATTTCTGTATTTAAACAATACAGTTACTATATGGAGCAAAAGATGCTGAACGTTCGAAGTTTGTAGAATGGGGAAGTTTTCTTGTTTTTTCTCGGGTGATGGCGGTGGACATTTTCCTCAGACTGGAGCTAGTTGTGAGGGATTGACTAAAGCATCATATGGAAATATGCAAAAGATATTGAATAATATTATACTATGCGTATACTCCTTGATTTTGATAATGTGCTAAGAACACGCACTGCGCTGTTGACTTTTGAACCACCCTGTCCAGTCTGGATTTTGACATTGGTCCCATGGTATAAATAAAACAGATGACGGGGAAGAATTTGAAATATTAAAAAAAAATTTTTTTACGTTTTTTATTTAAAATACAATGCTTTAAAGGCATATGATAAAAAGTAATAAGAATATCGGTAACTTTTTACATGCTAAAGTTGAGTTAGTGCTGACTCAACAGTTTAATGTGAATTTTGAGGGGAAACGCGTTAAGCGTTACCGATAATTACCATCCTGGTTGATTACAAAATTATGACATCATGAGAACTTGTATTGTTACACAGCGCATGCGTAGCGAAAGCTCACCGAAACTAGAGCCGCACCGAAACTGGATACTCTACGATACAATTGAAACAGATATAGTAAATAATATAACATATAACTAAAATAATGTGATTAATTTATACATTCATGTACCTATATATACACACACATATATATATATATATATATATATATATACATACATACATCAACAAATTAAACTAACGGGTGCATCACTGTCGGCTAAGTTAGCACATGGAAATTGAAGCCGCACGTTGCCAGTGCGTCAATAAAATAAAAATACATACATACATATATATACACACACCACTATGTATTTGAATGTTGCCAATGATAATCAATATAATCATAACTACGATTTGAGCATTAAATTTGTCTGCTACCGTAAAGGCACAATGGAGTCCCGGGGCCATATCGATCTCCTCTACAACTGGGCAGTGATCGAAATCATGCGCAACATGCCGGCAGACAGACTCAGCACTTACATGACTACACGATTTCAAACACTGTACAGCATAGCAGTCATTTATTATTTGTCTACAAGGGAGGTACACATGTAGCAGTGGCATTATCAGTTCACTGTCATGGCTGCATCAGAATGTAAAGCTTTTGTTAAGAAATGACTTCTATTTAGTAATGGGCAAGTGTTCAGTGAAATAACACATGCATTAAAAGTTTTTAGTTCTTCCAAATAAATTTACCATGTGTAAATGCCCATTATCGGTTTTCAGAGGGTTTTTGTGTGCTTTGGTACCAGTTTCTAACGGGGATGTAAATTCGCTATTTCTATAGCGACAAGATGGTGATATGACATCACTGTCTATGATATGGCAACAGGAAAGCGTGTCAGCAAAAATAATGCTACAAATGCCACTAAAAAGGAAGCACAATTTAAGTTATTGTAGTAAATATAGACATGGTAAAATTCAATTTTTCTCAATACACTGTATACATAGACAGCAGCAACCCCATTTCTCCTTCGATCAATACTCACCATTCTATTACTTCTGATACAAGCTAGCCTGGATAGCTGGGCCCTAGGACTATAGACTTAGTAAGCTTTGCCGACTCCTGGAACCGGGTACTCGGCTCCCAACTGCCGAGTACCCGTTTGCCATGAAGCTCATATTCTTGTTTGCATAGCAACAAGAGCCACATGCTTTTTTGTGCAGTTGGAGTCGAGTTAATTTAGGTCTTTCTGTGTAATTGTGATAGCTTTGTGCGCTCTCTAAGGATTATATTGGATTACCATGGAAGGAGCCGATGATAACCAGGTCGTATATTTCCATGTTATTCTATAGTTAAAAGACTTAGGTCTTCAAAATTTTGTCTGTGTCGCATGTTCCAATTTCTGACCCCAAAGAATCTGGGACGTGTGTTAACAACGAAATGTGCCAGATTGATCGCCTTCCTAATAACCCCAACAGGCGATCGGCAGATATGAAATAAGGTGTTGGCTTTACAGTGTTTTAGCACGAAAATCGGCTGACGTCGTTCTCCGTAAGATCCGAGCGGGCGACGTCACACCCGTGTTGCTCGGATGTTTATGTGAAGAAAATGTTTCATTAATTCGTGCATCTGATTCTGGGTGTTGCATACTTTATTGGTACCAGAAAAACTTTGGAATTTTCAGGTTTTGCGTGTTATCACGATCTGTTTGCAATGATCAGTGGTTTCAAAATTCTTGATTTGAGATGTGTGGTCTGCGGTTTTACCATGTGCTACAGCAGTTTGTTTACATTTTGTTGTTTCTTCACATATCGTTTTGGCCTTCGTTAGGAGTATAATTTATATTGATTAGTAAATATACCCCGAATGCTATGCGATATGATTCCTGGTTCCGTTATACATCCTTGAGGATCAGTGTATGGGTGTATTATTGCCCGCTTCGTTCATGTCGTCATAATCAATGCGATCTTAGCTGTAACATTGCGGGGTTGGGTGCGGGAGGGTTAACAGTTAATTTATGATCAAAATATTTGAAAATTAATTGTCTGCCTTCCATTCCTGTTTCGTTCCGCTTGCTTATTGTAGGTTTGTGCTCATTTATAGGCCAAGCCAGCCCCGCCATCATCTGACAAGTGCCATAAATTCGTGAGGGTTCTATTCAATGACCATGTCTGTTTCCGTTGTACCAAATGTAATCTTGACAGTAGGTGTAACGTTTGTGCAGTGTGGTCGTCCGACATGATGGTTAAGTTCCTTGCCCAGAAGGACTGGGCAGGGTCTGACCCGGGGTCAGGCGATCCGAAAGCAAATCGTGGAGCGTCCGTTTCGGCCCTTGGGGGCGTTCCACGTCTGCAACCGGAGGTGGTGGAGATGGCACCGCCAGCATGGTTTGGTCCTGCTATGCAAGGCTTCTTGCATAGCGTTCTGCCCATGCTGGTGTCGCCCCTGCTGCCAAAAGTTGTAGGGCAGTCTCTTCCCGTGTTTGATTCTGACCCTGTCCTTGGACAGGCTTCTGGACTGGCCACCGAGGGAGCCGTCTCATACAGCCCCCTGGCAGTCCCGTTGGGCTCCGGCCTGATGGGCTCTATCTCTCTACGGCTACCTCCGGGTAGTCCTGTAGCAGTGGCCGGTCCATCAGACATGGGAGACATCCGCCAGGACGGCTCCACGGTTTCCTGGTATAGTGACGACTCTTCGGGGTCTGAAGATGAGGAAGAGAGATTACTGCGGCCTGTGATGCCGCGGGTGTAGAGCATGGAGGTCGATTCCGTCCTGGACGGAACCGTCCTCCATCTGTCTGGCTTGGCACAAACCAGGGCAGCAGCTCCGCCCATGGTTGAGGCCACTCCGGTACCGGGCACCGGTCCCGTGATGGTTGGTTTGCTGCCAACCGACACGATGACGAGTGTGGCTGGCCAGGCGTGGTACTCGCCTGGTCCGGCGGTCAGACATTGGGTGCCGTTGGCGCCCGTGTTTGGCCACGGTTCTTCAACCGTTACGGGTCCGCACAGATTTCCGTGCTGGCCTACTCCATGGACTGGTGTTTTTCATGGGGTGGCGGCGGAACCGTATGGTACCGGAGTTCCTGGCATATCAGCAATGGCTCCTAGCCGGGAGGCCGTTGCTTGTAGGGCCGTGAACATGTCAACGGGTGACGTGTTCACGGGAGTGTCCTCCTCGGAGACAGATTGGTCAGAGGCTCTGGCTTGGCTAGCCAGGGTGGACCCGTCTGGTTTTGACCACGGCCGAGGAGGATGCACCCTGTCCATCGGTGGCATCAATTAGGATGGGGACCTTGCCCGCAGCCTGGATCCAGTCTATTGGACTGGATCCAAGGTTTATGGAGTTGTTGGATGCTACTTATAGCAAACAACACCTGACCAAGGGCCAGCTTCATGCGGCCTCCAGGGAGGTGCGGGCGAGGTGTCGTATTCCACGGGGGGAATATGACAGGTATGGTGTTGTCCCGACGGTTACCGAGGATGACCGCTGGGTGCTGGAGCGGGTGGCCCCACCCCGGCACTGGTGGACAAAGCTCAGGTACACCATGACGAAGTCCTGTCCCTATGTGATGGGGGGGTGAGGGAAGCAATGAGTGCTGTCAACCACTCTTATCGCCTTCTTCAGTCGGTGTGGGCTGAAGCGGGGGCAGGCCACCCTGTGCCACCTGTAGCGCTTTCATGCGTTAATGACGGCCTGGTGCTGTCTATGGACGCATTTGGCAAGGGTGCAAGCGCGTGTGACGAAGTCTAGTGGGCAGATGGTCCTTGACCATATGCGTCCAGCTACTGCCGTTAGGGAGCGTCTTCTTGGGACGCCCCTTACTGGCCCTAGCATCTTTGGTGGCCAGGTGCGGGCCATCTTAGAAGACACGGCCAACATTGCACAGAATCGGTTGGCAGTTAATCTGCAGCTAGAGCTAGTGCATCAGGCGCACGCACTAGGGGCTGTAGCCAAGCCGCTAACCGGGCAACCTTCTAAGAAGCAGAAGCACAAAAGCAAGGCGAAAGCTAAGCCTAGTGCTGCTTCTGCTTCTACTGGGTCTGTTCAGCCGCCTCTGGCAAAGAAGGCCAAGAAGCTTGTGGAGGCCCCTACCCTCCCCAATGTTGCTCCTGATCGCCCGAGAGGCGGGAAGGGGAAGTCCTCTCAGGGCGGAAAGAAGGGAGCGGATCGTACCTGAGGGTACGAGGGCTCCCTTCGTATCTGCCTGGACCGCACCAGTGCGACAGGAGCAGCGGTGCCAGTTAGACCGGCCAAGCCAAGACCAAAATGGTTCTCACTCTCTCTCTCGTCAAGAGAGGGGGGAGCGGATCGCGAGCCAGACACCCGCATTAGGCATCGATGCAGTGGGTGGAAGGCTCATGCGTTTCATCGAGGCTTGGCGAGGTGTGATGTCAGACAGTCTGGTTCTGGGATGGTTATCCCAGGGGTACATGCCGGAGTGGTGGGATTTTCCACCACAGAATCTGTCTTTGGCACCTGTCTGGACACCAGTACCAAGGGAACCAGACAAGTTAGAAGCCATTCAAAACGAAGTGTCAGGTTTGCTTCTGAAGGGAGCAATAAAACCAGCAAACCGGAACACTCCAGGCTTCTATTCAAACATGTTCCTTGTCCCCAAGAGGACAGGGGGATGGAGACCCGTACTCAATCTCAGGCCATTAAATTGGTTTATCCATATGCCTCGGTTTCAGATGGAAACACCGAGGTCGGTAATGGCAGGATTGAGGAAGGGAATGTGGTGTGTATCGATCGATCTGAAAGATGCATATTTCCACGTTCCAATGAACAGGAGTTGTCACAGGTTTCTGAAATTTGCGTTTCAGAATCAAGTGTGGGTGTTTGTAGTCCTCCCATTTGGCCTGTCGACAGCTCCACAGGTTTTCACCTGAGTGGTCCTTGCGGTGAGAGCATTTCTCAGAAAAGAGAACGTGGTGCTTCACACCTACATAGATGACTGGCTGATCAAAGCAGACACATCAGCCAGGTTAGAGGTGGATACAGCTCTGACTCTGAAGTTACTACTTTCAGATCTAGGCTGGATAGTCAACAAGGAGAAGTTGACACCCACTCAACAGTTTGTTTATTTAGGGATGCGATTCGATCTCGAGGAGGGCAGGGTTTACCCGTCAGAGCCCAGAGTGGTGTCTCTGTTAGCCATCCTCAAGAGTTTTCGATTGGGAAACCACATTCAGGCGAGGCGGTTTCTTCAGATGCTGAGCATGATGGTCTCCATGGAGCAGGTAATCCTGTACGCTGCTCTGATGCGAAGGCCTATCCAGTTGTATCTGATGTCTCTGTGGAAACAGAGAACAGAACCCCTGTCAAAACTGGTGCCAGTTTTGTAGCCAATAATGTCGCATCTTGTATAGTGGAAAAAGCGTCAGAATCTCCTAGATGGGGTTTCGCTGCACCTATCCCACCCCCAGCTGTCCATCTACACAGATGCATCGCTGGAGGGATGGGGGGGGGGGGCTGCCTGGGAGAACACCAGTTCTCCTTCGATCAATACTCACCATTCTGTTACTTCTGATATACAGCTGGCCTTGACAGCGGCTCTAGGATTATAGACTTAGAAAGCTTTACTGACTCCTGGGAACCGGGTACCCGGCTCCCCACTGCCGAGTACCCGTTTACCATAGAGCTCATTCTTGTTTGCATAGCAACAAGTGCAATACATGCTTTTCGCATTAAGGAGTTTAGTGTTTTTTAAAAGAATCTAAGTCTTTAATCAGTGATAGTTTGTGTGTTCTGAAAGGATAACTAAGGACTATGGAGAATACCACCCAGGACAGCCAGGTTGTATTGTTCTTTATATCCATAGTTAAAAGACTTAGGTCTCTAAATTTCGTTGTGTCGCATGTTCCAATTTCTGACCCCATAGAATCTGGGACGTGTGCTAGCAACGATATATGCCAGACGATCGCCTTCTTTAAACCCCAACAGGCGATCGGCAGATATGAAAATAGGTGTTTGCTACGGTATTTCTAACACGAATATCGGCTGACGTCGTTCTCCGTAGAATCCGAGCGGGTGACGTCACACCCGGTCGCTCGGATGTTTATGTGAAGAAAATTTTTTTCATTAATTCGCGCATCTTGTTCTGGATGCTGCGTACTAAAAAATGGTACCGGAAACTTTAGAATGATCAAGTTTACGTGCGATCACGATCGGTTTGCAATGATCGGTGGTTTCAAAATTCTTGAGTAGATGTGTGGTCTGCGGTTTTACCGTGTGAGACAGCAGTTGTTATACGTTTTGTTGTTTTCTTCACATATCGTGCTGCGTTCGTTAGGAGTATAATTTATATTGATTAGTAAATATACCCTGAATGCTATGTGATATGATTCCTGGAGCCGTTACACATCCTGTAGGATCTATTATGGGTGTGTTGTGCTCGTCGCGTTCTTGTCGTCATAATCAATGCGATCGTTGTTGTAACGCGGCGGGGTGGGGTGCGGGAGGTTACGGTTAATTTATGAGTCTAAATATTTGAAAATTAATTGTCTGCCTTCCATCCGTGTCTCGTTCCGCTTGTTTATTGTAGGTTTGTGCTTATTTTATAGACCAAGCCAGCACCGCCATCATGTGACGACTGCCATAAGTTTGTCCGTGTAATGTTCAAGGACCATGTCTGTTTTAGGTGTGCCCTGTGTAATATAGATCATAGGTGTAATGTTTGTGCAGTGTGGTCCGTCGAAACGATGGTTAAGTTCCTTGCCCAGAAGGACTTGGCTGGGGTCTGACGCGGGGTCAGGCGGTCCGAGAGGAAATCGTGGAGCGGCCGGTGGGGGTGCTCCACGTCCCCAGCTGGAGGTGGCGGAGATGGCACCGCCGGCGTGGTTTGGTCCGGCTATGCAGGGTTTTCTGCATAGCGTTCTGCCCACGCTGGTGTCGTCCCTGCTACCAAAGGTGGGGGGGCAGTTTCTCCCCATGCCTGGTACGGATCCTGTCCTCGGACAGGATTCTGGACTGGTTACCGAGGGGGCCGTCTCGTACGGCCCCCTGGCGGTCCTGTCTGGCTTCGGCCAGACGGGTTCTGTCTCTCTGCGGCCACCTCCGGGTGGTCCAGTAGCGGTGGCTGGTCCGTCAGGTGTGGGAGCCGTCCGCCAGGACGGCTCCACGGTTTATTCGTCTAGTGACGGCTCTTCGGAGTCTGAAGACGATGAGGCCGAGGAGGAGAGGTTGCTGCGGCCCGTGAAGCCGCAGGTGGAGAATATGGAGGTTGATTCCGTCCTGGACGGAACCGGCCTCCATTTGTCTGGTTTGGCGCAAGCCAGGTCAGCGGCTCCACCTGCGGCTGAGGCCAATCCGTTACCGTGCACCGGTTCCGCGCGGCTTGGTTTGTCACCAGCCGTCAGGGGAACCGGTGTGCCGGGCCAGGCGTGGTACTCACCTATCTCGCCTGGTCCGGCAGCCGGACATGGGGTGCCGTTGGCGCCCGTGGCCGGCTATGGTTCCGCGACGGTTACGGGTCCGTACGGTTTTCCGTGCGGACCTACCCCATGGACCGGAGTGTTTCATGGGGTGGCGGCGGAACCATGTGGTAGCGGAGTGCCTGGCGTGTCAGCCGTGGCTCCTGGCCGGGAGGCCATGGCTGGCAGACCCGCAAGCATGTCAACGGGTGACGTGTTTGCGGGGGTATCTTCTTCGGAGGTAGATTGGTCTGATGCTCTGGCGTGGCTAGCCAGAGTTGACCCGTCTGTGGTTTCGGCCACGGCCGATGAAGATGCGCCCCGTCCGTCGATTAGGACGGGGATTTTGCCCGCGGCCCGGATCCAGTCAGTGGGACTGGATCCACGGTTCATTGATTTGTTGGATGCTATTTATAGTAAACAACTAATGACCAAGGGTCAGCTCCCTGCGGCCTCCAGGGAGGTGCGGGCAAGGTGTCGTATTCCGCGGGGTGAATACGACAGGTATGGTGTAGTCCCGTCGGTCACGGAGGATGACCGATGGGTACTGGGCGTCCAGAGTGCCGGGTCGGGTGGTCCCGGTCCGGCACTAGTGGATAAGGCCCAGGTACACCAGGAAGAAGTCCTGGCCCTATGCGATGAGGGTGTGAGGGCAGCCATGAGCACTGTCAATCACTCCTATCGTCTACTTCAGTCGGTGTGGGCTGAAGCGGGGGCAGGCCACCCTGTGCCACCTGTGGCGCTATCGTGCGTTAATGACGGCTTGGTGCTGTCAATGGACGCATTAGCAAGGGTGCAAGCGCGTGTGACGAAGTCCAGGAGGCAAATGGTCATTGACCATATGCGTCCGGCTACGGCAGTCAAGGAGCGTCTTCTTGGGACGCCCCTGACAGGGCCTAGCATCTTTGGTGGCCAAGCGCGGGCCATCTTAGAGGACACCGCCAGTATTGCGCAGAATCGGTTAGCGGTAAATCTACAGCTAGAGCTAGTGCGGCAAGCGCACGCACTAGGGGCTGTGGGTAAGCCGCTAACAGGACAGCCTTCAAAGAAACAGAAAAAGCATAAGGGCAAGGCGAAAGCCAGGCCTATTGTGACGTCTGTTTCGGCTGGGTTCTCGGAGCCGCCGCCGGCGAAGAAACCCAGGAAGGCTGTAGAGGCGCCTACCCTCCCCAATGTTGCTCCGGACCGCCCTAGAGGTGGTAAGGGGAAGGGTAAGGGTAAGGCCTCAAAGGGCGGACAGAAGGGGCCGAAGCGTACCTGAGGGTACGCAAGCTCCCTTCATATCCGCCTGGACCGCACCTGTGCGACAGGAACAGCGGTGCCAGTTATACCCGTCGTGCCTAGAACGAAATGGTTCTCACTCTCTCTTGTTAAGAAAGGGGGGGGGGGGGGCGGACTGCGAGCCGGACAACCCCGTTAGACGTCGAGGCGTCTATGGTGGGTGGAAGGCTCATGCGTTTCGTCGAGGCTTGGCGAGGTGTGACGTCAGACAGTCTGGTCCTGGGATGGTTATCCCAGGGTTACATGCCGGAGTGGTGGGACTTTCCGCCACAAAATCTGTCTTTGGCACCAGTCTGGACACCCGTACCAAGGGAGCCAGACAAGTTAGAAGCCGTTCAAAAGGAAGTGTCGGGTTTGCTTCTGAAGGGAGCAATAAAACCAGCAAACCGGAACACTCCAGGCTTCTATTCAAACATGTTCCTTGTCCCCAAGAGCACGGGGGGATGGAGACCCATACTCAATCTCAGGCCATTAAATTGGTTTATCCATACGCCTCGGTTCCAGATGGAAACACTGAGGTCGGTAATGGCGGGATTGGGGAAAGGAATGTGGTGTGTATCGATCGATCTGAAAGATGCATATTTCCACATTCCGATGAATCAGAGTTGGCACAGGTTTCTGAGATTTGCGTTTCAGAATCAAGTATGGGAGTTTACAGTTCTCCCGTTTGGCCTGTCGACAGCTCCGAGGGTTTTCACAAGAGTGGTCCTTGCGGTGACAGCGTTTCTCAGAAAAGAGAACGTGGCGCTACACACCTACATAGACGACTGGCTGCTCAAGGCAGACTCGGCAGCCAGGTTGAACGTGGATACTGCTCTGACTCTGAAGTTACTTTCAGATCTAGGCTGGTTAGTCAACGAGGAGAAATCCGAGTTGACACCCACTCAACATTTCGTTTATTTGGGGATGCGATTCGACCTCGAGGAGGGCAGGGTTTACCCGTCAGAGCCCAGAGTGGTGTCTCTGTTAGCCATCCTCGGGAGTTTTCGAGTGGGAAACCACATTCAGGCGAGGAGGTTCCTTCAGATGCTGGGCATGATGGTCTCCATGGAGCAGGTTATCCCGTACGCTGCTCTAATGCGAAGACCTATCCAGTTGTATCTGATGTCTCTGTGGAAACAGAGAACAGAACCCCTGTCAAAACTGGTGCCAGTTTTGGAGCCGATAATATCGCATCTTCTATGGTGGAAACAGCGTCAGAATCTCCTAATAGGGGTTTCGCTGCACCTACCCCACCCCCAGCTGTCCGTTTACATGGATGCATCGCTGGAAGGGTGGGGTGCCTGCCTGGGAGAACACCAGGTCTCGGGCACATGGACTCTCCCGGAGAGTCAACTGCATATCAATCTGTTGGAAATGATGGCAGTGGAACTGGCGTTGGAAGAGTTCCTTCCGATGATCAGGGGCAAGGTGATATTGATACGGTCGGACAATTCGACAGTAGTATCATATATAAATCGCCAAGGAGGGACCAGGTCGCCCACCCTGTGCATCAGGGTGTGGCACTTGATTCAATGGTGCAGGAATTACTCGGTTGTTTTGAAAGCAGCTCACATTCCTGGCCGATTGAACATTCTGGCGGATGCTTTGTCTCGCAGACAGAGAATCCTGCCAACAGAATGGTCCCTCAACCCTCCAGTTCTGCGACGGATCTTCGAGCATTGGGGCAAACCCAACATGGACTTGTTCGCCACAAAGGAAAATGCTCAAATCATGACATATGTCTCGCCGATTCCAGATCCAAATGCCGTCGATACAGACGCTCTGGCGATAAGCTGGAGAGGGATGCACGCTTACGCGTATCCACCCACCATTCTTCTACCGAAGGTATTGGTGAAGGTCAGGGAGGAACCGTGTCTGGTCCTGCTAATAGCGCCGTATTGGCCGAGCAGGGCGTGGTTCACGGATCTTCTAGATCTGCTGGTGGAAAATCCTGTGCAGTTGCCCGAGATTCCGAACATAATCTCCCAGGCCAAGGGACGCTTCCTACACGAGCGTCCCGAAATGTTCAAATTGACTGCGTGGATGTTGTCAAACAACGTTCCACGTCGGAAGGCTTTTCTCGACAGGCTGCTGATTTCATCGCGGCTGCGAGAAGGAGGTCAACCTTCAAGTCATATAACAACAAGGTTAACAGATTTGCAGACTGGTGTGAAGAAAAGGGTATTGATACCTTTCAATCCACTATTCAGCAAATAGCAGACTTTCTCTGTGAGCTGTTCTTTACAGGACTAGCTCCCGTCACAATTGCTGGATACAAGTCAGCTTTGGCATCAGTTATCCCTTGTCTAGCCAACAGGGATAGTCCAGAGGTGGCCCAGTTAAACGTGATGTTGAAGGGAATGAGCAATCTCCGCCCGAGACAACCGGTAGTCATTCCAGCCTGGAGTCTATCTTTAGTGCTTAATGTACTGGCCAAGCACCCATTCGAACCGTTGCGTTCGGCTAGTCTAAAGCATTTGACTCTAAAGGCGGTCTTTCTATTGGCAGCTTCCTCAGCTAGAAGGCGCAGTGAGATCCATGCGCTTTCGGCAGAGAGGAACCGATTTATTGTTTCTGGAGAAGGTCTGCGTCTTCTGCCAAGAGCAGAATTTATGTCAAAGAACCAATCTTTGAGATATCCCGGCAAACCGATCATTATACCGAAGTTAACCAGGTTTGATCGTGATGCCAGTGTCTGGTGCCCGGTCCGTGCTTTGACTAAGTACAAGAAACGGACTGACTCGTTACGGTCGAACGATAGACATCTGTGGATCTGCCATAAAAAGCCTTATGGCGCCGCATCTATGGATACTATCTCTCGTTGGGTGGTCGAATGCATTCAGACTACGCATGAGATGGCGACTGGGCACCAGGTGCAGGGCGTAAGGGCACACGATGTTAGAGGAATAGCCGCCTCGACCGCCCTTTACAATGGTGTTCCGTTAGAGGACATCATGGCCGTTGCACAATGGCACTGTGAGTCCTCATTTACGGATTACTATATGAGGGATGTGTCAGACTCAGCCAATCCACTCGCTTTAGCTGTTTTGAAACGATAGTGACCACACTGCTTTTCCCCTTTTTTCACTTTGGTAAGAAAAGAACCTAAAGCAGGCATGGTCAAGCGAGAGGATGTCAACCAGATTGTGTCACTGATGGCCGAACCGGTGTATGGTTGTAGGCGGTACGTCTGAAGTCCTGTTATCATAAGGTAATTCAACAAGTGAGAGTTTTTTGTATTATGTATATGTATCATGTTCATTCATCTTATATATTCATGCTCATTCCCAGGCTAATACAAGCGATATGCAGGGAGTAGTTAACCCTCTTGGCATATTGGTGTTTTCAGGCGAGATACATGTTCGTTAGTTCTCTCCCTTTTCTTAGGAGGAAAAAGGGGGGGGGGGGGCTGTGACGCGAATGTGATTCTGTTCCGTGAACTTGACGGTCCTTTTAGGTCTCCGTTAGTCAAGTTTTGAAGTCTAAAATCTTTCTCCAAGGGGCAAAATTAGCATGTATGGCTTGCCCCTTCCCACCAGGTTACTGATCAAATCTGGTGTATATCAGAAGTTACAGAATGGTGAGTATTGATCGAAGGAGAATGAAGGAAATGTCAATTTCCCTTTCTCCGAGATCTAACAATACTCACCATTCTGTTACGGACCCAGCCTCCCAGCCCCACGGAGGCAAGCCATAGTTTTCTCTTGTTTGGTGGCTATGCAAACAATATGAGCTCTATGGTAAACGGGTACTCGGCAGTGGGGAGCCGGGTACCCGGTTCCCAGGAGTCGGTAAAGCTTTCTAAGTCTATAATCCTAGAGCCGCTGTCAAGGCCAGCTGTATATCAGAAGTAACAGAATGGTGAGTATTGTTAGATCTCGGAGAAAGGGAAATTGACATTTCCTTCAGTCTCGGGCACATGGACTCTACAAGAGAGCCAGCTGCATATCAATCTGTTGGAAATGATGGCAGTGGAACTGGAATTGGAAAAGTCTTCCAAAAGTCAGGGGCACGGCGATATTGATACGGTCGGACAACTTGACAGTAGTATCGTACATAAATCGCCAAGGCGGTACCAAGTCACCCACACTATGTATCAAAGTGTGGCACTTGATTCAATGGTGCAGGAATTAGTCGCTTGTTTTGAAAGCAGCTCACGTTCCTGGGCGATTGAACATTCTGGCAGATGCTTTGTCTCGGACACAGAGAATTCTGCCAACAGAATGGTCTCTCAACCCTCCAGTTCTTCACAGGATCTTCGAGCATTGGGGAAAACCCAACGTGGACTTGTTCGCCACAAAGGAAAATGCTCAAATCATGACTTATGTCTCGCCGATTCCAGATCCAAATGCCATCGATACAGACGCTCTGGCGATAAGCTGGAGAGGGATGCATGCTTACGTGTACCCACCCACCATTCTTCTACCGAAGATATTGGTGAAGATCAGGTAGGAACCGTGCCTGGTCCTGCTAGTAGCGCCATTTTGGCCCAGCAGGGCGTGGTTCACGGATCTTCTAGATCTGCTGGTGGACAATCCAGTGCAGTTACCCGAGATTCCGAACATAATCTCCCAGGCCAAGGGACGCTTCCTACACGAGCGTCCCGAAATGTTCAAATTGACTGCGTGGATGTTATCAAACAACGTTCCACGTCGGAAGGCTTTTCTCGACAAGCTGCGAATTTCATCGCAGCTGCGAGAAGGAGGTCAAGCTTCAAGTCATATAACAAGGTTAACAGATTTGCAGACTGGTGTGAAGGAAAGGGTATTGATACCTTTCAATCCACTATTCAGCAAATAGCAGACTCTCTGTGAGCTGTTCTTTTCAGGACTAGCTCCTGTCACAATTGCTGGATACAAGTCAACTTTGGCATCAGTTATCCCTTGTCTAGCCAACAGGGATAGTCCAGAGGTGGCCCAGTTGAATGTGATGGTGAAGGGAATGAGCAATCTCTGACCGAGACAACCGGTAGTCATTCCAGCCTGGAGTCTATCTTTAGTGCTTAATGTACTGGCCAAGCACCGTTGCGTTCGGCTAGTCTAAAGCATTTGGCTCTAAAGGCAGTCTTTCTATTGGCAGCTTCCTCAGCTAGAAGGCGCAGTGAGATCCATGCACTTTCTGCAGAGAGGGACCGATTTATTGTCTCTGGAGAGGGTCTGCGTCTACTGCCAAGAGCAGAGTTTATGTCAAAGAATCAATCTTTGAGATATCCCGGCAAACCGATCATTATACCGAAACTAACTAGGTTTGATCATGATGCCAGTGTCTGGTGCCCAGTCCGTGCTTTGACTAAGTACAAAAAACCGAAAAGACTCGTTATGGTCGAATGATAGACATCTGTGGATCTGCCATAAGAAGCCATATGGCGCCGCATCCATGGATTCTATCTCTCATTGGGTAGTCGAATGCATTCAGACTACCCATGAGATTGCGACTGGGCACCAGGTGCAATGCGCAAGGGCACACAATGTTAGAGGAATAGCCGCCTCGACCGCCCTTTACAATGGTGTTCCATTAGAAGACATCGTGGCTGTTGCACAATAGCACTGTGAGTCCTCTTTCACGGATTACTATATGCGGGATGTGTCAGACTCCGCCAATCCACTCGTTTTAGCTGTTTTGAAATGATAGTTATATGACCACACTGCTCTTCTCCTTTTTTTGGCATTTATAAAAACGAATTAAGAAGCAGATTTGGTCGAGCGAAATGATGTCAACCAGATTGTGTCACTGATGGCCGGACAAGTGAATGGTTTGAGGCTCCACGTCTGAAATCCAAATATCATGAGGTAATTCAAGATTGAGAGTTTTTTGTATTATGTCTATATATCATGTTCATTCATCTTATATATTCATGCTCATTCCCAGGCTAATATATGCAAAGAGCAGTTAACCCTCTTGGCATATTTGTGTTTCAGGTGAGATGCATGTTCGTGAGTTCTCTCCCTTTTCTTAGAAAAAAGGGGGGTTGGCAGTGATGCGAATGTGATTCGGTTCCGTTAACTTGATGGTCTTTTTAGGTCTCCATTAATCAAGTTTAAGTCTAGCTCTTTCTCCAATGGGCAAAAGTAGCAATTGATGGCTTGTCCCTTCCCACCAGGTTACTGACTAAATCTGGTGTATATCAGAAGTAATAGAATGGTGAGTATTGATCGAAGGAAAAGAAGGAAATCTCAATTTCCCTTTTTCCGAGATCTAACAATACTCACCATTCTATTACGGACGCAGCCTCCCAGCCCCACGGAGGCAAGCCATGGGTATCTCTTGTTTGGTGGCTATGCAAACAATATGAGCTTCATGGCAAACGGGTACTCGGCAGTTGGGAGCCGAGTACCTGGTCCCAGGAGTCGGTAAGGCTTACTACGTCTATAGTCCTAGGGCCCAGCTATCCAGGCTAGCTTGTATCAGAAGTAATAGAATGGTGAGTATTGTTAGATCTCGGAGAAAGGGAAATTGAAATTGCCTTCATTTCAAGATCAAAATTCTGTATCCTTGGCTTCCTTGCTTTGTAAAGTAGTAAATCTGGTATTTAAAATGAGATTAAGGATTGTTTTGCATGCCATAAAACATTATTTTAGTTTTTATCATATATAGAAACTATGGCCATGTTTGTATTAGGCATGTGCGTGAAAAAAATCAATCTAGATTTGAAAACAATATAAGCACCCCATGCCCCTTCGGCGCATCTGTAGAAAAGAATTATTGTTATGTATGTCAACATAGTGTGTTTGACAGCAACTGGCATATGTAGTCAGATGCGAAAACTGGAACAGTTTGTTTCATTTCTTTATCAGTTATGAACATTTTTATGGACCCTCAAAAAAGTAATAGTGAAAACACATGTTTTTCACACGTCAAATAAAAAGATAGTTAAAATAATTACGTATTTCTGCTACATTTTGATCAAATCTTCAAATTGTGTGTAAAACTGATGTATCTATTGAAATAAACATGTTTTGAAGATGTCACCAAAACAAGAAGTGTGGGAGAACACAAAAAGGAGCAATTGTTAGAAATAACCCGGTTAGAAACAGGTACCCTGACCATATATATTTACACTTTGTACACATCTATACAGGGTCAACTATGAATACATATACATATATACAAACGGACCTAACTTAGTTCATGAATATATATCGGGAAGCTGTTATGCTTTCACATGCAGCCAGACAGTAGTATGTGCTTGGTATATAATTTTCAGTGATTTTGGGGCATGTTGAGCACTTTGGAAACAATTTGACTCTCAGTCAAACTATCATCAAAGCAACCCAGATGCCCAAAATCTTGCAAACCTGTAGAACATCATGTTTTGCCAAAAGACTCGGAAGTCAAGCGGGTCAATGTGATGTGGAACAACATATACTAATTATTTACTTGTTCAAGAAGGAAGGTGTAATCTCACACCTTTCCCAGAACTCTTAATATCATGTCATATATACACCTAACCATAGGCGATATATATATAAATATATATATTTATATAATAGTATGTAGGGCTACCATATTTTTGATTTCGTGTTTTCGTATCTAAAATGGCAGACTCCTGTGGATAAGGGATTGGAACAAACTATCACAGAATTGATCCCTGCCAAACCCCCTAGGGGTGGAGCCAACTCTAAATGGCCTCTTGCACTCCACAATCATATGGGTAACTCAGATATCAGATTTGGTTGAGTTCCCTCTAACGATTTCAGAGTAGTTGCATTACAACTGATTTGACCCCCACCCCCCTGGGGTTGGAGCCTAATCCAAATATCGTCTTGCAAAGCGCAATCATATGGGTAACCCCATAACAAATTTAATTTAATTCTACCCAATGGTTTGGGAGGAGGTAGCATGGCGGACGGAGGCGATTACAATATCCCCGATGTTTTTTTTAAATGTGGGTATAATAATGGCTCGCATAGTGTGTATCAATACTGCTAATGTGGATGAACTAACCATTCTGAAAGATATTGGCATGATTAAAGCGCCAGGCATTATTAATCTGCGTAATTCAAATGGTGGATTCTAACTTTAGCTGATGATAAACTAGAAGATAAATACATACCATCAACGGCAGCTATCCTTAAGAAGCTGCTCCTGGTAGGATAGATCACATTTGATCCTCCACATGAGGGTGCCATCGGTGGAAGTCCTACAGATAGCGATGCTCAGGGTTCACACGGGTCATAGACAGGGTTGGGTTTTGGACAGTCCAAAACTAACTTTGAGCAGACATTGTCCAAAACCTGTCTAAAACCTGTCTTAAATGGTTTAAACCAGTCCAAAACTGTCCAAAACTATGTTGGACATATCACCATACTCTTATGCATCATAATCCTATTAAAAAATAACAAGAAATCAGAGATTGCATCAAAAGCACTATATTAAACAAATCCATTTATTATATGAGTTATTATTACATTTTTATCAAATACATACAATTAAAACTTAAAAGGCGTAATTAGGTTTAATTAGTAGTCCAAATCAGACAGCCCTCTCAACATCCTGTAGCAAAACACTAGCTTTGACGCTTTCTCTACTCCAAGCCTATTACGGATTTTAGTGTGGATATAGCTAAAATTGCTAAAAATTCTCTCAATCGATGCTGATGATGCTGGTGCTTCAAGCAGCTGAATAGCCATATCAATAAAATCACCTGGCACACCTAGTGTTTTCAAGGCCTTCCACCATGTCACTGAAGGTACTTGAACTGCAGCATCACAGAAATATGATGCAGGAAATGGGCTGCTTTTAGCCTGGTATGCAATAAATGTTGCTATAAAGCTAGGGTTCTTAGCTATTATCCAATTGTTCACTTCTTCAAACTGTTTTGCTACCAGCATCTCGCCCTGAAACTTTGGATGTAATGTGTATGCGACAAGATGCTCTGGCAGGATTGCCTTGCTGAAACGTGCTAACAGAGTTTTCTTGTGTGGTTCTAGCAGAGTGTTGTTTAGTAATTCAAGCCAAACATGGCATGCATCGGCTAGTGTTAATGTGTCACTCTGACATGTGTCAATTGCTATTGAAATTGGCCGAAGTTGTTCGGCTAAGCGTCTTGCATTTCTAAACAGGTTAAAGTCCATTATCTTCTTGACAATAGAATTATCTATTTCTCCTTCATGGTCTTGTACAATTTTCATGAAATGTGGACGGTTGTGAATGAAGGAGTCAATACACACGAGTTGACTCTTCCATCTAGTGTCACAAGGAAGCTGTGGCTTAACACTACCAATACATTCCGAGAGCCAGGATAGTGGCTTGTGGTGATTCCTGAAATATTTTTGAATCTCAACTACATGCTTAATTAGCGTATCCGGTGTTATGTCTTGCCCTAGTAAGTTTAGCCAGTGTGCAGAACAGCCATAGACAATAAGATCATTGTCATCAGCCTTCAAACCATCACGCATTTTTTCCATGTTCTTTGCATTATCTGTGACAATGCTCTTAACTGTACAGTTGTATTTTGTCTTAGCATATTGTATTGTCTCTTGACACTTCACCTTACAGTTTTCAGCACTTTTAGTCATAGAACCAGTGTCAAAGCTGTTTAGGAAGAAGCTCTTTCCTTCTACTTGCAAGCAGGATGCTATGATAGGTTCATTGTGAATGTTACTCCACCCATCCTCCACTAATGTTGCTGTCTTGCCATCAAGAATCACCTTCATATCCTCTGTCACCTGATCATGCACAGCATCTAGAAGCTTTCCACCAATCAGTTTACGTGAAGGGGGTTTATATCCTGGGCGTAGCATACTAACAACTTTTATGAACTGCGGATGTTCAGCCATTGAAAATGGAAGGTTACAAGCATAAAACAACCTCGCGACTTCTATATCTATTGCTGACTTCATCGCTGAGGTGGTAGTGATACAATGTCGGCTCAGATCGGATTGAATTGAGAATTGAACTGGACAGGTTGGTGAGGGTGGTGCTGATTGTGATGGCATTTCTTCTCTTAGTCGCTTTGTGCATGGTGCAGCTGATGGTTTGTCCAGCTGAAACAAAGAAAAGGGATATTACATGTGCTATATAAGCCAAATGTAGATATACACCCTACCTGGTCCAAGCCATTTGGGGACAAGATATGATAATCTTTTTAAAAATTTACATTGAAATGACTGGCATTGCAACAAAATCAGTCATTCCTATGTTGAATTTTCAAAAGTAATTAATTTTATGTCATAATTCAATACATTTAAAATTTGGAATGGATAGAGTTAAAGATAGACCACCCTTCTGTCAAATAAATGCATGTTTTTATTTATTTTCAAAACTTTGGGACTTGCTGAATATTAGTTTGACTGTTTGCATCAGTCTATCTGAAGGGTGTTAGTGTGCTATGCCAAATTGTTTTCATAATATTACTGTAGTAAAGGTATTCAGGCAAGAGTATTTCTGAAAACCCTGGGTTGCAGAAAGTATAGGGTTAAGCAGATCATTGTGTGTTATTTCTAATCTTAAGCCAGCACCCTCACAGGCCAATTATCACACCTATACCATTGAATTGTAAAGAGGCTCTGCATGTGATTGCGGTTATCAGAGATTATCAGACCTGGCTCTATTACTAGCATGGCAAAGAGAATAATTAACTCAGGTATCTGAACTAAAGGTGAGACATCCTGTTGATAACCCCTTGAGGCCATGACAATTACAGTGAATAGTAACCTTACCTACATTGTACACTATGACTTTTAAACACAACTTAGCACAAATTTTTGACAATTTTTCACTGAAATGACTGGCTTAGTAAAAGCGGCAGTCATTTCACGAGTAAATTTGTTTTCCAGTCAAATTAGTTTCAAAATATTCTGCAGTTTTCCCGCATAGTGTCCTTGAAAATGATAGCTGAGGAATTCATCGGTGAAAGGGTTAAGGCATGTATTAGATATATTGGACTCCTAGCACTCCAATGTCAACAAAAACATTTTTCAAATAAAATTAAAAGAAACTGTTTTTTTATTTTCAACAAATTTGTCATCGCCCAACAAAATTGTTGAAAAATGAAAACCGGTTTCCTTGGTATAGTCACAATAAAATATAGAATTTTTAATTATTGACATTAGAGGGCAAGGGGTTAAGCATTAATTTTATTTACCTTCAAAATCTTGATGTCTTTGCTGATATGTGTGTCTGCACTGTCTGTATCAGCCTGTTCAACAGGACTTTCAGTAGACTTCTCATGCTTCTCATAGTGTATTTTCATCCTTGCTACCTTGTTGACAACTGTGTACTCACACTCTCTACACTTAGCCATTTGTTTGCCATTAATCTTAACTTCCAAAAAGTGCTTCCAAATTGGATCCTTAGGCCTACCACCTCTGAAATACATATTAACTATTTCAAATACCATCAACACATAAATATTCAGGACAACAGAAGAATTCAAAGATTAATGTAGCACAAGGATATCTTTTTACTAATTGTCTAATTGATATCTAGCATTAACTGAGGATAGATGAAAACATGAAGAATCTAATTTATATTCTATCAGCTTAATGCCTTAATCCCAAATTTGCATAAGATCTTATGTAAACATAGCTAATGTGTGTACTGAGTAGTGCATTCTAAAATAGCCTTAGAGAGCAAGGGTCATCAGTTAATTGTTGAAACAACATTTTAGCAGACTATATTTTCTCTATGAGTTTAAGATTCTTCCATAGGCCATGAACATTTTGCAAGAAATAGATTTAGACAGAGACAGTTCTCAATAATATAAACATCTAGCTGTACATAGGTAGTCTAATATGTTTACATTATTGATTAAATAGGGTTTCTGTGGGTCTAACACAACTGGTCGAAATATACAGAGTTAAAACATTTAAGACAAACAAAAGTTGAAAAAAATTAACCCATGGATTATAGAAAGAAGCAAATAAGACTCCTAATTTATTGAAATCATATGTGTCCTTTTAGATTATTATTATTATTATTATTATTATTATTATTATTATTATTATATAGCAATAAAGTATCCAAAAATACATGTAGATAACAATCCATCAATATGTACATGTACCTGTATGTGTCTAAATGCTATATAGTTGTTTTAAGAAAATTACATTTCTGAAAAATATTTTTTATACCAATATTTTAGGTTTTGGACAGTTTTGGACAATTTAAGGTGTCCAAAACCTATTTTGGGCGGACGGTTTAAACCATGGTTTAAACCGCGGTTTAAACCACTAGTGTCCAAAACTTGCCAACCCTGGTCATAGAAATCCTGGAAAGTCATGGAATTTGAAAATCTAAATTCCAGGCCTGGAAAAGTCATGGAAATTTGTCATTTTGATCATAAGTCATGGAAAAGTCATGGAAAATGATAATCTTCCTAAGTAAAAATAAAATCTGATGGCATACAAATGTAAAATGAGGAAATAAAGCTCGGAAATACGCATTTCCATTTCTTTATCGCGGCGATCACATGATTTCATTCATGATCAAAGTCATTGTATTGTCATGTGGCCGACCAGCATAAAATGACCCAAAACAACGTAAGAAATAAAATGAGGTTAGATCACTTCTAATGTTGGAAGGCCAAATTAAACTCTTATCTGATTGGAGGCATTCCACTGAACTATATCTGAACTTGAAGGGGGCATCCCAAATAAAAACAGGTTTTGTATCATCACGAATGCCAATATCTCAAATTACTAATAAATATGTACAGAAGATAATGTTTTTGAAACAATTTGAGCAATAAATTCACTATTTCCTAATCAGCATATGCATTCAGCAGTATATTTATTGGCAAGATTCTTGTTCACTTGGGCGATTTCATCCTGGCCAACTTGGTTACATTATTATAATCAGATGACGATGATATCTCGCTCTCTCTAGCATATGGGGATTCCCCTGTATATTGAATGTATTTCTCGCTCAAAGATGGTTTTATGCGTTATATTACGGTTAAAGTATGAAATAAACTTGTTATATTAATAAAAATAACCAAATATTTAAAATATTTAATATTACCATTATTTTGCATCTAGCGGTAAAGTGACCAATTTTCGTTCGTCGGAAAAATGTTTTGCAATCTTTCTGAACTATGACTGTGTGTTATATATAAGGCTTTTTTGCCTCATATTTTGTCAAATTTTGCCTTGAGTGTTATCTATTAGTGCGCCCATAATTCCGTGAATGTCATGGTTTCGCACGTGCCGATAACATTCTGCACACACATGGCCGCCATTTTTACAGGAAATTGTCACATGTTGACCCTTTGCCCTAGATATAGTGAATTCCGTACGATTCACTATATCCTGTTGAACATTTTGAAACAAATTTGACTGTCTGACCGAGCTGTTGATTCTTGGAGGTCATGGAATTTTTAAATCGTAGTCATGGAAAGGTCATGGAATTTAAAGTACTGAAAGGTGTACAAACGCTGGATGCTCTATTGTTGCAGATAGCTAACTTACAAATAGAGCTTAAACGTCAAAATGAGAATTATTTATTAGTGCTGGCACGTTCAATGGCGCAACAGACTAAAATTGAAGAGTAAGCATCTCAGTGATCATAGTTTTGTCGACAAATTAGGACCAACAAGGATGTGAAAGCGGAGACAGACTCTGGTGACAAAATGTCATACCTTCACAATCAAAGGCATCCATCACATCTTGTATATGGCCGTTAGAGACATTTGATGACAAAACAAGCCCATTTTTCACACAATTTGAGCTAGCGGCTTTGAGATATCACTGGTCAGACGCTTACAGGCTAGACGTGTTAATCCATCTCCTAAAAAAGCACTTAAATTTGGTCGTGTTTGGTTTAACCAACTCGTGACCAGAGTGAATCCGAGCTATCCATTGCTGGTAGGTGCTTAAACCATTTAATAAAACAGGCAAAAGTACTACACTTTTTTACCCATGATAAAAATTCTGATAAATAGCAAGGAAATGATCTACGCCAACCCAGCTTTTGCGTCAGATGACATCCGCCAGTTGCTTTCCTGAGTAGCGTCTCAGATACGTTGCCATAGCTATAATTTATTTCTGTCAACGTGTGAAACTGACAAGGGGTGCTTATGTAGTTTTCAGATCTAGATCGATTTTTCTCTTCCCGCAATGCCGATTCGAACAGGCCCTAGTCACCACATATGATATAAATTTGGACTATTTTTTTTGGTTTTCTGGCGCGTACGTTCATTTTGAATACTACATTGACCAATTTACAAAAGGAGACTGAAAGATTTTAATTTTTTTAAAACTTTGACTGAAATTTGCTGCTACCCGGTTATTACGAAAAGCAGAATTTAACCAGATCTGGATTTACAACTATAAATTATGTTGTGTGTTTGTATCAGACCCATTTATGGTATTACATGTGCTGTTAGTGACACACTCAAATAATAAACAGTGGCACCAATTCACTGGCTCACTAGAGTTGAAATGGACCTTTCCGGTTTTAGCTATCTTTAGCTAAGCTCCTCCACCCACATCTTGCTCGTGTTGGGATCGAGCGATCTCTGAACACCCTGACTATCAATTTAAAAAAACACACAGGTAAGCTGTTGAATATTTTGAAACTAATTTGACTGGGTGCTGTTGCTGCCTAAGGCAGCAACAGCGCCCAGTCAAATTAGTTTCAAAATATTCAACAGCATGTTTATTAAATAGCAAAGACATACAATTCATACAACATGTCGGACCATTTGAGATGGATGGATACTCTGGAAAGGTGAATTACGAGTTTCACCCTCAAAAACACATGATGCAATACTCAGATTGCATCTGTAGACTAGATAGTGGATATTTATAAGGAGTAAGTTTATTTTAGGGTTTATTTTTATTTTAATGCATGTTTTATTTCAGAGAATGGTTGCTCAGGTTACGAAAGTGACATCATTTGTTGATAATATTCCTACTCTTATATTAAATCGCGGAAAATATACTTACACCCTCGAAAACCCATTATCCGATGATATAACTCAGATTGCTAGTGAAGATACAGACACATGTAAGGCAAATGTACTGGCAGACTTTTTTACTAGTGTCTTTGCGCGCGAACCAGATGGTCCCGTGCCAGTCCCAGAAACTAAAACCAGAATTTGAATTCCAAGACAAAAACAATGACCCAGGATTATGTGCTAAAAATACTAAAGGGAATAGATAAAAACCAATTCACCTGGTACAGATGGAGTACATCCGAAAGCATTAGCAGAGCTATTATATTTAATAAATCTATGGAAAAGGGGATAGTACCAGATAAGTGGAAGACAGCCAACATCACAGCAATTTATAAAAAGGTGACCAAATCTGACCGTGGTAATTACAGACCGGTAAGTCTGACAAGTGTATTGTGTAAATTAATGGAAAAGCTAGTGCGGTCGGAAATAATAGAATATATTGAAAATTCTTGGGACCGTCTGACATCAGTCGGTCGGCCATTTCTCAGAATTTTCGATTTACAATAAAAGATAATCTGTTCTTATCGATTCTCAATTGATGCTATGACGGATCGGTCACTACTAGAGGTAAACTGGTACGCCTATGCTTGCCTCTAATGGTGAACAAAGATAATAGTCGACTCGCCTTCTTCGAGCGGTAACACTGAAGAGTATTGATATTGACTATCTGGGCCTGCCAAAAGGCTATCTAACTTATCGAGGAATGGGAATTTGTAGTTTTCCTTTGACGACAACTAAAATAATCAATGCTTATCTCGATTATATACATACTTTTATTACTGTACTATAGATAAGAATTTCACGGCAAACTTACTACACGAGCTACCAAGTCTGTACTCGAGGATAAACGGTGGTGCAATCATGAAAGTGCTGCTCTGCAGCAGCTTATATTCTTTATCCTTCCTGCCAGTTTCTTAAGAAATTGCAACCGAAACTAAGTTTCATTCGTCGCACTTACAGTCATCCAAACAGCAATTTTAAGCTATCTGATGGGTTCAATTCCCAACTGTAATTGGTCAACATCGTCATTTAGTAAATCCACGTCTTTTCACCTAATTCTAAGTGTGTTCTGCGCATGCGGGTCAGTATGCAAAAGATGGTCCATCTTGCCAAGTCCCAGTTGACCCATATGCACCCATAATAATAGACTATCTATGCTTTGTCGAAAATCGCATTCCCGAGCATAACGGCTTGAGGCCTATGAGTTTCATCAGCGATATAAATAGAATGGGAACAACCACCTTTTTCTACGGGTCTCATTCCACAACCATGTACGAATTGTAATTATATCCCAAGTGTCTACTATAATCTAATTTGGATATTCTTCATGGAGCGGAATCCTGTTGCTATGGCAACTGGCGAGTTCCAATTATTGATTTTCTCTCGCTATGTTTATCGTCCGTCTATGTCGCTACATTACATAATATCATGCCTTATTTATGAATTGGATGGGCAAATGTCATGGTCATTGATAAGTGTATTGATAACCCTTCTATATTTATTTTATGTTTTGAAATCAAGCTTCATAGCGCAGTGCAAAGCCGTAAAGTTGAGCTTCATGGTTGGATTCCTATGGCCAATGGTTTTCCATTTCACAATTTGCCATTTTCACTTCACAAAATTGCGGATTCTGTTTCATTTCCATTTTGCAAACTATATATCATCTTAGCTGCATGTACACATAACAAAAGCAATAAAACTGCCAAATTTGTGTCTTGTATTGTGTTATTAATATGTTCAGAAAGTATGAAGTCAAGACATCGATAGGTAATAATTTACAATTTTAGATGAGAATGGCTCACTTTCTTGAGTGAAATGCCTTTATCCATTAATTTTCGTTTGAATATCATGTTTCCGTTTCAATTTACCAGAAAAATGTCATTTTCCATTGATTTCCATTTCAAAAGCCTTTTTGATTCAAATTACTAATTCTGTGAATTCCGTTTGTTTTCCGATCTTGTGGAAAACCATTGCCCAGCTACATTTGCAACAACATTTCTCGTTCAACTTTAAGTTTTTCCGTTTATTTGAGAATTAATGAATAATACTACAACTATGTTGGACACATGGTTCCCAAATGCAATAAGGAAGTTGCTGGCTAATAGTTACATCACTAGGTCCATGGTCAAGGTCATTGTAGCCTTGATATTTGACCTCTGTAATGTCATGTCTCTGTTTCCAATGTTTTAGTGTTTGTGTTTGCCTGTGTTTTAGGACTGCTTAATCCAACTGGAACCAAACTTGGACACCTGGTTTCATAAACCATACCGAGGCAGGTGGATGATGAGATCATTAAGATAAAGGTCAAGGCCATTCTAACATTGCTATTTGACCTCTGCTTTTTCAATGTTTTAAGCTTTTCCATTTAGAAAATCATTTCCATTTATATTTCAAAATTGGTTCATCCTATTGGAATTAAACTTGAATACATGTTTACCTATAATGTTAGTAAGCAGCAAGATAACATTGAGGTCAACGGTCAAGGTCGCTGATAAACCGGAGACACACGAGACATTTAATACCACAACTGGCCTCTGCACAGGTCTTGAGGAATGTCCATTTGCAGGCCAAGAGAAAACTGTTTGAAACTTTACCAAGTGCTCAAACTACAATAATCATTCGTGGTAAACTTTCCAGAATCTTCGTTTGGTCTGTAAATGGACATTCTCTAACTGTCTGACTGCTAAGTCTTTGCAGACGACATAGTCAAGGAGCTATATATCTCTGGATCTGCTATATATTTTGAAAAAAATTTGACTAGAAATAATAATTTCTTGGTGGCTAAGCTACCACCAACTTTCAGTCAAATTGTTTTCTAAATGTTCATCAAATGAAGTTTTTGCTCATTGTCAATATTGTCTGGTGGCTTGCAACAGGGAGACGGCTAAGCAAAAATTTTGATTTTCTTTTCTACAGAATTGCATTCCAGAATTAGTACGAGTATGGAACCGAATGTTAGCAGCATGTCCACCATACATACAGGCTTGATACAGACTAATCCCCAAGAACCGCTGGTCCAAGTAGTCCAGCCTATACAGCCAGAGGTCAAGTCGGCCGGAATATCACTGAGCGACTTTATGCTGATTATGGATGACTATACACCAACTGTAAGCATTTGTAGGAACTACAGTACAGCCCTGAAATAACTTCCGTGTAACCTGTTTCCAAAGCAAAATAAAACTATGTTGAATATTTTGGACTTAATCAGATTGGAAAGGCAGCAATGGCGTCCAATCTGATTAAGTTAAAAAACAGATTAACACACGGCAGAAACTGGATTGTATAACGGAAAGATATTCGAAGCGCCATGGATTTTTATATGGGAAATAGAATCTCAAATCTGGCCCCATTTAATATCAGTATTATCAATCTCATCAGAAATTATCATATTGCTAAAGCTTGTGCAGTGTGATAATTTCTCTACTCGGTTGATGATAGTGATGTTAAATGGGACCTCGCTCCACATCCTCTATTTCTTTAGTCAGACAGGTAGAGATCTAACAGACCAAGTGACAAACCAACTTATGCTAGTTGCGAGTCACAAATAAAAATGTCAGAAATGTTAATACTAGCTGTGCTTTCACACCAATTGTAGTGCCTCTTTGATTCTTAACCTTTTAACACTAATCAGCCAAAAATGGCTTCTGCAGTGGTCTTGAGAAATGTCCATCTGCATACCAAGAAGACTATTTTTGACAATTTACTGTCATTCCAGTGGTAAATTTTCAAAAACAGTCTTCTCTTGGTCTGCAGATGGACATTTTGTATGAGAAAATTAAAATTTTATTGAATAAATTCGATGGTTAAAGGAGCGACTGATGGTTATGGATGCTAAGTGGCACGGGTAAGTTCAGCATCTCAGAGCAATAAGCTTTAATCTATTAGTAAACCCTTTCATCGACAAATCCCTGAAAAAGTATATTCCTTACGATAAAGTTTATTCGTTTGAATATTTTGAAATTAATTTGACATAGAAGTCCTTGCTGCCTTCCAGTCAAATTAATTTCAAAATATTCAGCGATTTTTCGTGTGTATTTGCCTTGAAAATGTGATATGGGGAATTTACAGGTGATATGGTTAATCTATTAATCTGACTCGTACTCGATACCAGCAATATCAATGGGAAGAATACATTTAAATATGTATACACAGTTTAAAAGCATTTAGTGGTCGAGCCAACCAAAACGGGCCTCTGCAGTGGTCTTGAAGTATGGCCATTTGCAGGCCAAGAGAAGACTATTTTTTAAATTTTAGCACTGGAATGATTGGCTCGATAATCGTGTCAGTCATTCTAGTGTAGAAAATTTAAAAGTTTTCTTGGTCTGCAAATGGACATTCAGTAAAGAAAAATTCAGATTTTTCTAACAAATCATGACCATTACAGTGTTGATGTTTTTCTGTCTCCTCCAAAGTTGCAAATCAATGCATGTATGATGAAAACACAACACAAGTTAACCTTTTAATGGCTAAGCCGGCCAAAACCGGCCTCTGCAGTGGTCTTCAGGAATGTCCATTTGCAGGTCAAGAGGACTATTTTTGAAAATTTACCACCAGAATGCATAGTTCGATAACTGAGCCAGTCATTCCAATGGTAAATTTTCAAACATATTTCTCTCTGGCCTGCAAATGGACATTCAATGAGCAAATATTTTGATTTTATTCACTAAATTTGACCATTAGTTGTAAGAACGACATATTCAGAACTGAGGAGAGCTGAATGCACTTCTAGAACATCTACTGAATCAATAGAGAATCTTTCAAACACATATTTACAGCTAAATTAATGACTTAACTTTTATTATTGTTTTATCCATCATCACGTGAGGCAGGATTTCTGATAATTGCTTGTGGGTTTTTTGTGATATGGTCTGATTTTACTGATCCGAAACTAATGAATTATGTATTGATGGTCTAAGGCTAAGGCAAGTTTTATCAACCCTTTAATGGTCAAATTTGGTTGAGAAAATTTAAATATCTGCCTATTGAATGTCCATTTACAGGCATAACAGGCAGAAAATACAAATTTTGAAAATTGATCACTGGAATAAGTGGTTTGGTTATCGAGCCAGTCATTCCAGTGGTAAATTTAAAGTGTATTCTCTTGGCCTGTAAATGGATATCCCACAAGGCAGTACTGTGGCTGGCTTCACCATTAAGCGAACATCTGCCTTAGTGACCACGTTTTGATGGTCCATTATACAGGTTTTAAATAGTTATTGTGTTTCTCTACAGATACCAGATTCAGTGACCGCTCATTACTTAAATCAGGCCGGTTTTGAGAGCACAGATCCAAGAGTGTAAGTATATATACATCTGTGGTATAACTGTCAATTACTATACAGCAGAATCATTATGATGTTTACTGCAGCTATGCTCTGTAGAGACGCCAAGTGAGCTTATGTCGTGACGTCCGTCCATCCATCAAATGGCATAGATTCCTTAACGCTTTGAGTGATTTGAACCAAAGTTGGCTGGAAGGATTCTATGATGGTAGGCTCCACAGAATTTTGATTGGTCAATTGTTTGGTTGAAAATCTTAGATTTTATGAAAAATTTACGGGAAATTGTCGAATCTCCTCCTTAACCGCTAAATGGATTTAACCAAATTGGACTGGAAGAATCCTATGGTGGTAGGCTCTAGAATTTGTATTCAGAACTTTCTAGAACTTTTCTAACGAATTTTGATTGGCCAATTTTTTTGGTTGGCTATCTTGGATTCTCCAGAACCATTTAAAACTCTACTCTTTAAAGAATAGCCAGGTTTCAGTGAAACTTGTGCGGAATGACCCTTTTACCGTAGGCTTCAACATATCAAACAAAAATTTTGATTGGTCAATTTCTTTGGTGTCCATCTTGGATTTTTTTCGGAAAATGATCCATTATGTCCATTTCAATGC
This sequence comes from Chaetoderma sp. LZ-2023a, assembly GCA_034401795.1. Lineage (NCBI taxonomy): Eukaryota > Metazoa > Mollusca > Caudofoveata > Chaetodermatida > Chaetodermatidae > Chaetoderma > Chaetoderma sp. LZ-2023a. The sequence goes on from CM067359.1 coordinate 161,276,701, forward strand.
ATGTTTCAAATGCTAATGCTCCAGGTGTTTTATTAACTCTAACACTCATGTCAGCCAAAAATGGCAGTGGTCTTGAAAAATATCCATTTGCAGACCAAGAGAAGGCTATTTTTTATTCTCTTGGTCTGCAAATGGACATTTTCTATTGGAAAATTTAAATTTTCTTGTACAAATTGTGTTAAAAGGTTAAGAAATAAAATTAAGCTTAATTTCCATTTGCAGACCAAGAAGAGTATTTTTGGAAATTTACCAATAGAATGACTGGCTCGATAAGCGAGACAGTTTTACCACTGATAAATTTTCAGTTTCTTTTGGTCTGCAATTGGACATTTTCTGAGAAAATTTTCTTGAACAAATTTAAGTGTTAACGTGTTAATGGGCTTTTAACCCTTTAACCACCATGTCAGCCAAAAATGGCCTCTGCAGTGGTCTTTAGAAATGTCCATTTGCAGAGCAAGACTATTTTTGAAAATTTACCACTGGAATGACTGGCTCGATAACCGAGCCAGTCATTCCAGCGGTAAATTTTTAAAAGTAGCCTTCTCTTGGTCTGCATATGGACATTTTTAATGAGAAAATTTAAATTTTCTTGAACAATTCGAGGCTTAAGATAAACTATTTTCTCTTGATTACGTAGGATCCGGCTCATCTCACTGGCTGCTCAGAAGTTTATCTCAGACGTCGCTAATGATGCGTTACAGCACTGTAAGATGAGGGGTGTGGTACAGAACTCCAAGACAAAAACAAAAGTCAGTAACATATCCACCACCTCCCTCTATTCTCTATAGTACCCAGGGGCCTAGTGCACCATAAAGACGGTTCTTGGTTGGTGGTAAAACCTGTTCTATGAGACCACCTTTTTAGACGTTTGACCAGGAAAACCATATCTAATAGTAAGCCACTTGTAGTAACTGTATGAACCCCGAAGTCCCATATTCTTAATTTTAAGACACGTTATCATACATGTTAGATGTTGAATATTTTGAAACTAATTTGATGGGATCTGTTGCTGCCATGGTTCAAATTAGTTTCAAAATATTATTTGAAATTGACAGGTCTCTGCTGTTGTTATAGGCAACAGTAGCTTACAGTCAAATTACTTTCAAAATATCCAGTAGCATGATTTCTTACGTTAAGCATTATTTTATGTAGATGGTATTTGAAATTGTAAATGCATGGTTAAGATAGAATGTGTGGCCATAGATGGCAAGTTTTATGACCGACCAACTAAGGCCTTTATGGTGCACTAGGCCTCAGATGACACACTTTGCGGAGACATATTGGTTTCGCACATACTGTCAATCAGGCCTTTGAAACCAACTCTGTATGAATAGTTTATTTAAGCCACACAATCAATAAAATAATATATTTGATCCTCTATAGAGCCCACCTGCATATTGACCTGTCTGTCTAGGTTACTTCCCACACAATACTGATCTGATTTGATTAACAATATAACCCTTTATTGGTCAAATTTGTCTGAGAAAATCTAAATATTTCCCTTTTGAATGTCCATTTACAGGGCAAGAGTAGACTATTTTTGAAAATTTACCATTGGAATGACTGGCTCAGTAACTGAGCCAGTCATTCCAGTGGTAAATTTTCAAGAACAGTTCTCATACCCTGCATATATCTATTCCTCAAAACCACTTCAGAAGCCGTTTTTGGCTGACATGGATGTTAAGAGGGTTAGGAACATCGTTGTTTCAGACTAAGTTTTGCGTTTCGATGAGCTTACTACATACAGCTGTACCACTTTAGCAATCAAGCAGGCCATTAAAGACTTGCAGTGGTCTTGGGAAATGTCCATTTGTCAACTAGAAGAACATTTTTGACATTTTATTACAGGAATGACTGGCTCGATAAGTAAATAAAAACCTCTTGATCTGCAAATGGATATTTTCAGAGAAAATTAAAATTTTCGTCAACAATTTTGAGGGTTAACCCTTTAATTGTCAAACCGGCCAAAACCAGCCTCGGCAGTAACCTTGAGGAATGTCCATCTGCAGATAAACAGAAGAGTATTTTTGAAAATGTACGGCTGGAATGGCTGGCGAGCCAGTTATTCCAGTGGTAAATTTTCAAAAATACACTTCTCTTTAACTGCGGATGGACATTCAATAAGGAAATCTTTAGATTTTCTTGGAACAGATTTGACCAGTAAAGAGTTAAAAGCATTTCTACTGATGTGTTTATCTGAGCCCGCTTGAAGCTATGTGTCAGGTCATTGGTACAATATTTGCTTATCAAATGTCCGTTTGCAGACCAAGACTATTTTTGAAAATTTACCCCTAGAATGACTGGTCTGCAAATGGATATTCATCAAGACCACTAATATAGGCCAGTTTTGGCCGGCCTCACCATGAAAAGGTTAAATTTACCACTGGAATTACTATCGATTATCAAGCCATTATCCCAATGGTAAAATTTAAAAAATAGCCTTCTTATCCTTGAAATGGACATTTGTTTTCAGCGCTGCAGGTTTCGGAAGCTTTCACCATTAAAGGGTTAACAACATTGCGTAACACTCATATCAGCCAAAAACAGCTTCTACAGTGGTCTTAAGAATGTCCATTTGCAGACCAAGAGAAGACTATTTCTGAAATTTTACCACTGGAAAGTCATTACTGTGGTAAATTTTCAAAAATAGTCTTCTCTTGGTCTGCAAATGAACATTTTCTATGGGAAAATCGTAGTTTTCTTGAACAAACTGGGGGGGGGGGTGTTAAAGGGTTAATAAGTATGGTTTTGAAATGGCTCTAGTGAGTTCACAGTGATATTTACTAAGTGATATTTTGGTGGTAGAATTTGAGCAAATTTGAGATTCTGTATAAGACACAAACCGAATTCATTAAATTTTCTTAGAACAGAATGTCAATTTTATCTATACTTTACATGTATCTGTGATTACCGCAAATGATAACAAATGATATATAATCACGACAACTTGTGTGTATGTACACTGAAAAACCTAGTGATGTGTATAATATTAATTAAATATCAGTTAAAATTGGAGATTATATTAAATTGAAACATGCAATAATTTTAGCTAATAATATATATATATATATATATATATATAGGATGCCGTGAAATAGGGCTCACTAGGCCCCACAGGATACAGGCCATGTGAGCTAAAAAAACCAGTTCATTATAGTGGTATATTTACCTCGCTGTTCCATCAAACGTCATATCACTATGGTAATACATTAACCCTTTCAATAACAAATCCCTGAAAAGGTAATTCTTTTTACTATGCATGGCATATTCTGTTGAATATTTTAAAATTAATATGCCTGGAAGCCGTAGGCATCGATGCTTTCTAGTCATATTAATTTCAAAATAGTCAACATCTCAAGGCCAAAGCTCTTCCAGTCATCCAGAGAGTTCTGGACCTAGACCCCTCATTGAAAGACCGGACAAGCCTCTCTCCAACCCAGATTATCAGCCTCTTGAAGATTGTGTGAGACACCACCTATTTTGTTCAGAATGGCTATGTCTACCACCAAATTCATGGAGTAGCTATGGGCTCCTCAGTGTCGCCAGTGATCGCAAACCTTTATATGGAATCCTTCGAGCAACAAGCACTTAGCACAGCCACAGACCCCCCAAATTTCTGGTACCGATATGTGGATGACACTTTCACATGCCTGCACCTCTACAACATCCAACCTTTCACTGATCACCTCAATAGCATTGACCAATGCATCCAATTCACCAGTGAAGAAGATGATCAGATTGCCTTCCTGGACGTCTTGGTACATGTCAGTGATTCCGGAACCACCAAACTTACCGTGTACAGAAAACCCACACACACACAGATCAATATCTAAATTTTCACTCTAATCACCATTTGGAACACAAAAGGTCAGTCGTCAGAACTCTATTTCACAGTGCAGACTCCATCATCACAGAAACACCAGACAAAAAAGAACATCATCACATCCAACAGTCTCTCCTAGCTAATGATTACACTTCGTGGATGAGAAAACCACCTCCCTCACCTCGTAATAAACCACCAGATGTCGAAAAACTTCCACTAGTCAGACTTCCGTACATCCAAGGCCTATCAGAACACCTTGGCAGACTCTTCAGAGAACACCACATCAAAACCTACCACAAGCCCGTCAACACCTTAAGATCACAACTAGTAAGACCAAAAGATAAACTGACCACAGATGAATGCTCTGGAGTCATCTACAAGATCGAATGTGACCAATGTGAGGGGACATACATAGGCGAAACCAAAAGGCCTCTCAGCACCAGAGTCAAAGAACATCTTAAAATCAATTCCAACTCAGCTGTGGCAGAGCATACAGAATCCACTGGCCATGTCATCCCCGCCAGCAGTGCCTCGGTCATCAACATTGAGACCAACTTATTCAAACAGAAGGTTAGAGGCCATAGAAATCTACAAGCATCAACCAACCATGAACAGAGACGACGGCTACCGTATACCAGCAGTCTACCAGTTCATGCTGTCACGTGACTCCACAAGAACTGACCAGAGTGACGTTGCCAGTGACCATCAGTTAGTGCTGAAGAAGTGACCGAGATGGTCACGAAAGCTACACTCAAACAATTTCTACATCCCGGAGAGGTAACTAATTTTTCCTTATTATAAAAAGTCAACATCTCGTTTGTTTGACCCGAGATTGAGTTATTGGGAATTTATTAGTGAAAGATTTAAGTGGCTGCAGATCCTTTTTTATATCATAAAATATTTTTAGTATAGTTTGACTGGAAGGCATTGTCAGATGATAACACCGTACAGCAACATCTTTCAAATTCGGTCCAATTGATTTCAATATATTTATCCATTTTAAAAATGTGCATGGTTGCTTTGAAATTTAGATACTGAATTTCCCGAGAAAGTTGTTACTCACAGATTCTCCTTCTTAGCCATTTATCACTCAAGCTTGCCAAAAAATGGCTTCTGCAGTGGTCTCGAGAAATGTCCATTTATAGACCAACAGAAAACTATTTTTTTAAATAACCACTGGAATGACTGGCTCGGTTATCGAGCCAGTCATTCCAGTGGTAAGTTTTCAAAAATAACCTATTGTTCTGCAAATGAACATTTTCTGAGAAAATTAAAATTTTGAGGGTTAAAGGGGTAATGTATTAGACCAATGGAATGACTGGATCTGTTATTCATATTTAAACCATTGTTTTCTGTTGGCCTATAAATGAGCATTTTTCAATGTCACTGTAGTCACCAGTTTTGTTACGTATCACAGATGGGCTTTTAGCTCTACCTGTACTGGTTTATTAATACTCACCATAGAATATACCATATTTTGGCCCCAAATGCAGGTGGTCGCTCAGGCAGGTTTGACTATGTACTATGATGTCAGTAATTTACTGATCTATTTTCTCCTTAGGATCGCAAGTATACACTAATGATGGAAGACCTCGCACCAGCGCTATCAGAATATGGCGTCAATGTAAAGAAGCCACACTACTTTACATAGCCTCACCTGTTGTCATGCCTGGATTTTGCCCAAGTTTTGAGACGTTCCTGAATTACATCTATATGTAGTCATGACAGTGAAATGCTTTGATTAATGATGCCATAATGAAACCATGAGACACTGGTCTGGTCACCGAGGTCGTCTTATTCGTGTTGATGTGGTGGTACTCATAATGTGGTTTTATTCGTGACACTGTAATCCACGAGGCAGGCCTATTAACAGGGTTAATATAGGTTATAACATGGATAATGGGAAGTCATTGAAGCGGAGAATTTATAATTATGGGCTGGAAATCCTGGAAAATCAACATGTTTTCTCCTAAATCATGGACTGTCAACAATTTGAAACTCGAAACTCCCAGCAGATAGGCTGTTGAGATATTTTGAAACTAGTTTAATTGTAAGTAGTTGTTGCCAGATGCAGCAACAGCTCGCAGGTAAATGATTTCAAAATATTGAACAGAATATTTATTATTAAATTGTAATTGCTTTTTTAGGTTCCAAACTGTGTGTGCATGTGCGCTGCCCAAATTGACCCGGGGGGGGGGGGGGGGGTATTCTGCCTGAAATTTTTTAAGATTAGACATTCTGCAATCTCATATTTCTCAGGGTTCGTACAAATTTGAAAAGTACTTGATTTAATTTTTGCATCAGTCCTTGAAAGTGCTTGAATTTGAAATTTGCCCTGAAAAGTACTTGAAATTGGCAGTAAGGCCTTGAAAGGTACCTGAAATGTGTTTTTCCCAATATTATGCAAAAGTTGCGTGCAATATAAAGGCTGCTGATTATCACTCAGCACTGCAGATGGCATTTAAAGGATAACTAATCTCATCTCTTGATAGCTATTCATGTGATCTAATATGCCATTCATAAACTATGCAGGTAATTTAAAGTTTTTTATCACACAGCTAAAGAAAGCTATTCTGGCTCTAATAGCTAAATGTTGGTACATTTCTACACCCTATGATGGCTGCCATAATTTACTTTTCAGCCAATCAGAAAAATTCTAATGTGTCTGCCTCGGTATATACGCTCAGTCATAGAGGTGCCATCTATATGTTGACAATGTAGTATCAAAGCCACCATACAGGTAAGTTGTTGAATATTTTGAAACTAATTTGATTGGAAGTTGTTGCTGCCTTAGGCAGCAACAATTTCCAGTCAAATTAGTTCCTAAATATTCAACAAGATGAGTATTATATAACAAATACTGTAATGCGTTATCACTTACATGACATCACACACTAGCGCTTGAGGAGACAAAATGGCGGCGACCAATATTCAACATTTACGCGATATTACAAAGCAGATAATTGTGATACATATAAGGGAATGTGACAGGGTACGACTGACACCGCCCAGTTTGAGAGGCCTTGAAAATGAGAGACATAGTCCTTGATATGTACTTGAAAAGTGCTTGAATGAATCAATCCAGTTCTTGTATGAACCATTGTACAAAAAAGTACATGTACAGCACGGCTCATAAATAAATCAAAATCTTAGTTAGTACAATTTTGAATATAATGTAAAAAATGTTCTGTTGAATATTTTGAACATAATTTGATTGAAGAAATTGTTGCCGTAGGCGCTGCAATGTCTTCCAATACAGTTATGTTCGAAATATTCAACAGTACATTTTATTTTGTTTTGTAAACTTGTTCAGATATTTCTGAGGTGTACTGTGCCTGAAAGTTTTTATATGCTTTTTATATCCTTTAAGGCAGTATATTCGGTTGAATATTTTGAAATTAATATGACTGGAAACCGTTGCTGTCTACGGTTAATTTCAAAATATGCAACCGCTTTCCTGTATGGTTGCCATGAAATTGAGATACAGGGAATTTATAGTTGAAACGGTTAAAGGGTTAGTTGATATACATAGCATTTTGAGTGTGTGAGGTGCTGTTGTCTCAATAGCAGGTTAACCCTTTAACTCTAGAATTTGTTGGGAAAAAACTTCAATTTTCTCATAGAAAATGTCCATTTGTAGACCAAGAGAAGAGTATTTTTGAAAATTTGCTGCTGGAATGACTGGCTCAGTTATCGAGCCAGTCATTCCAGTGGTAAGTTTTCAAAAATAGTCTTCTGTTGGTCTGCAAATGACCATTTCTCAGGACCAGTACGGAAGCCATTTTTGGCTGATATGCGTGTTAAAAGGTTAATATTCAGTATTGAGTCCATGGATCGATCCATTAAAATATATGCTGGAGAATAGCGCGATATCGTTATCATCTCATTTCCCAATATCGTCAGTTATATAACTCATATTTATGAATAAAATCAATATAATACAAATTTGCTCAGTCTGTCATATTTATGTCAATATGGTACTAAAGATCTTGTCGCGGTAACTGTTTGGTGTAGTCATCCTGTGAAATTTCTTCCAATTGTCACTAACTAGCAGGTTCAGTGACGCGCTTTCCCGGATGTTCTGGATGTACATACGCGGTGGATCGATGAAAAATAGTTTATCATTAGGCACATCTTTGAGTGGTGTACACGTATCCTGTCAAGTTTCAAACAATTCTCTCAAACCGTAGGAGCTGGTGGCACGATTTCTGGGATGTACGTATGGAAGTATGGGACAAAAACATAATACCATGTGTAGCAGGGGGAATAATTATGTCACTAGGTAGCTGATGAACTTACAATTTAATAAACATTCTGTTGAATATTTTGACTTGGGAGCTGTTCAACCGCTTAAATGTAAGTGGGTGGGGAATAGCTACAAATGGGGGTGGGGCATAGCTATAAATTGGTGTGGCATAGCTAGAAATGGGTGGGACATAGCTAGAAATGGGTGGAGCATAGCTAGAAATGGGTGGCGTATGCCATAGCTAGAAATGGGTGGCGTATGGCATAGCTAGAAATGGGTGGCGTATGGCATAGCTAGAAATGGGTGGGACATAGCTAGAAATGGGTGGGACATAGCTAGAAATGGGTGGGGCATAGCTATAAATTGGTGTGGCATAGCTAGAAATGGGTGGGACATAGCTAGAAATGGGTGGGGCATAGCTAGAAATGGGTGGGGCATAGCTAGAAATGGGTGGGGCATAGCTAGAAATGGGTGGGGCATAGCTAGAAATGGATCTTGCTTAACCCTTTAACACCCATATCAGCCAAAAACCGCTTTTGCAGTGGTCTTGAAAAATGTCCATTTTCAGACCAAGAGATTTTTTTTTTTTAATTTACCACTGGAATAACTGGCTCAATAACCGAGCCAGTCATTTCAGTGGTAAATTTTCAAGTCTTCTCTTACTCTGCAAATGGACATGTTCTGAGAAAATTGGAATTTTCTTGAAAAATGTGTGAATTAAAGTATTAAGTATGACAGGTGATGACCAGCTAAAGAGCAATAATATTTAATAATTTTCCTCTAACTCATAGAATCAGACAGAATTAATCAACATCTTCAGTCATATTTGCTTCAAAATAGTCATATATCCTGAATAATATGGTCCGTGCTACTGGTTGCCAGTATTGTTGTTTGTGTGTATAGAATGACCAAATGAAACACGAATTCCGCAGAATTAAATGTCTCGCGTGTCTCCTGTTTGCAACAGTGGCTTTGACCATGTGACCTCCGTGTTATCATGCAGCTTCCTAACATTATATAACCATGTATTCAAGTTTAGTTCCAATACGACTAACCAATCCTGAAATATAAATGATTTGCTAAATGAAAAAGTGAAGGTTGGAAAAGCAGATGTCAAATAGCAATATTAGAATGTCCCTGCCCTTTGGCCTGATGACCTCCATCATCCTGTATCCGCTTGGCATAAGCAACCATGTACCCAAGTTGTGTTCCATTAGGGTTAAGCAATCCCGAAATATAACATGATTTGCTAAGCCTAAAAACATAACATTAAAAAATAACAAAGTTTTGTAGAGGTCAGAATGACCTTTGACATTGTGACTTCGCTATCAGCATGCTGCTTCCTAACATTATAGGTAACAATGTATCAAGTTTACTTCAAATAGGAATAACCAATCCTGAAAGATAAGCCAAGTAGTTTTGCTAAACGCAAAAACTTAACATTGAAAAAACAGTTTTGTATCAAGGTCACAGTGACTGACCGTGAGACCTCAGTATCATAATGCCACTTCCTAACCGCATAGGCAACCTCATAGCCAAGTTTAGTTGCAATAGGATCAATTGGTCCTGAAATATAAGCCGAGAAGTTTTGCTAAACACAAAAACGTAATATTGTTGATGCCGTGTCTTCATTCTTCGAGAATATTGGAATTTCGATAGAAAACTCTTATTGTCTATGGTGAGAATTACTCGGAATTTGATAGTGATGTCATAGGGCCTTATGACATAAGCGTCCATTGTGACGTTATAGAGTGGTCAAGAGAAAGTCTGATTAGAAGACTTGAGAATGAGTAAATTTGTGACCTTCCATTCAACTTAAAAGGGGAATAACTACATGCTGACTATGTGGTTTGTGCTGTGCCATATGTCAGGGAAGTGGAGGCCGTTAACCTGACTGATTGATGCCTGTTGGTTCCATAGTGTGGAGCTGATGGATCCAGTGGCTTTCTTTCCCTTTCCTCGATATGGTGGAGTTACTGTTATCTGGGTCCTATGTGAGGACTTGGATGATTCTGAAATGCATGTCGTTTCTGGAATGGTGTTTTCACATCAAGAGTATACTTACCTCCCTAATACTTTTGATATTGCTAAATATTGGCGTTCACTCAATAAACACTCAGATTAAAAACAGTTAGGTGCCCCTACTGGGCAGGTAGACAGAGGGTAGTCCGGCGGATGCCAGCCCCACCACCGCGCATGCGCCGACTACTACTTCCTCTTTGCTAATTTATTGGCAGAGGGTTCACATGCTTTTTGTGCTTGTGCAAAGTTTTCACTCGTTCTGGGCTTATTTAGTCTTGTTGTGTGAGTATATCACCTGGATTATGTCTGAGAGAGCTACTTCGCCGGAGGAAGGCGCAGGATCCTTATATCAGGTGATTTCAAATATATTCTAGCGAGTTTTTCCCGTTGTAATGTGTTTCCGGGACTCGCGTTTACCGTGATAAGCGCCTTGTTTAGTTGGTTTATTTCAACTGGGTGCTATATAATACTAATCTCTCTTTGTGTTTATGTCCACAGGTCTAGGTGAGGATATGTAATGGACATCACAGCATCAGAGAGTTTGTTTTTCTCCACCTTGGTTCCATTTCCTACTAATACTGTTAGGTTATCTAACCAAAAAGTCTATGTCCAGTGAGTCGGAGGCCTAGTATAAAGGTCTTCTCACTTTGCCCTCTTGATCCAATTCCTTCCCCTAAGGTGGAGAGAGTTAAGAGGCGTGGTCTTGGTGGAGTGATTCAGTGCATCAGGTGGATGGTTTGTCTATACCAGGTATCAGGTATCTAACTAATGATATGAGGTGATGTTAATTATTTGAAAAAATAATGACTGTATTTACCATTGTTATCATTGTGTATCTGATGGTGTGTAGTCTGAATATCCAGGTGAGGACGTTATGTTAGGAATACAATTCGTTCTTGCACTTAGATGCTTGTTGCGGTCCGATTTAATTTCTGTCATGGGATTGATGACGTCATAATCAGCCTTGCTCTTTATTTACATTTAAAGTTTTGTCCAACGCTGGTTTCTTATGGTTACTGATCTTTATGATCTTTTCCCTCTCTTTAGTTGGTTTTGAGTTTCTTCTAACCTTGACTAACTTGCTCTGTGTCCTGTTTCAGAGACCTGGTTGTAGTCCCTGTGGACCACTGCTTAAGTGTGAGGTCTGTAAGCAATGGGGGGGGGGGGGGCGAGCTAATGTCTGAGTTTCTGTGTTTACAGGCTAAGGACAGGGTGGTGGAGGAGGAGAGGAAGCAGAAGAGAGAGGGTGTCAGTAAGAAGGGTAAGAGGAAGGCCTCGTCCGCGGTGGATATGGAGGCCTTCCGGTCCGAAATGTTGGGAGAGATGAAGAGGACGATAAAGGATTTGGTCCCAGCGTTGCTTCGTAGCATGCTTCCTGGACCAGATCCTTTGTTGTCCTCGGCATCTGCTTCAGAGCAGGTGATCCCCACCTCTGAGTCACTTTTCCATACGTCGGTTACGTTGTTCGACGATTCAGAGGTGGCCCCATTAGTGGGGGCGATCCACGACCCTGGCAGCACGCTTGGTGCCACGCCGAGGGGCCGTGGATGGCTGTCGCAGGAACCCGCGGGCTGCTTATCAGTCCAGGGGGATCCGCACGCCGCGAGTGCCAGTACCTCCTATGGCACCTTCCCTGGGCAGTCCGGGTTAGCTCTCTTTGCTGACCTGGAGTCTAATCTTTCTGGCCAGGAGGAAGAGGATTTCCTGCTATGGTCGCCGTCTGAGGACGTGACCATGGAGTACGACGTCTGTGCACCCCTCGCGGGGGATACGGGCGACGTATTCCAGGGATCTACTCACGCAGGAGTAGAATTCACGGTCCAGAAGGTGGCCCCGGGCGGTGCTGATGGCCACGGTTACCGCATACCTCGGCTTGCCGAGCGTGTCGCTGGTGCTGGCCGGGACCGTGGTGGGGCGGTGTCTGCCCCGCGCTCTACCACGGCGCCTGCTCCTGGTCAAGCCAGGGAGTTTAGCATGCCTGTTCTTTCGGGCCCGCATGCTTTCCCTGGCTTGCCAGGGGTATCAGCATATCCGCCGTCAAGCTCTGCTGCGTGCGCTCAGTTGGAAGACGAAGGCCCCCGTCTTGTAGAGCGCTCGCAGCTAGCCACGGAGGAGGATTGGTCGGACGCTTGCCAATGGCTGGTAAGTGTTCGGCCAGATCTGCCCGTGGAGCAGTCGACTAGCCAGCGTGACCACAGGCCGTGGTTAGCTGGTAAGGCTACTGCTAACGCCATGCCATCTCTGCCGCTGGCTGAACATGTCGTTGACATGTTCGAGGCGGCAGAGTCGTCCATTAAGGCGAATGGGCGGTCTCGCGAAGGCCCCTCGCGAGCTGGCCAGGCATTGCTGCATCGTGCCCCTGGACTACCAGCGGTACGGTGTGGTACCCAAGCCGAGCGTGGATGACCACGCGGCTTTGGGTGAAGATGCGCGGCCAGGCACCCGTTTTGACATGGGTGTGCTGTGTTCGAACACGTAGCGTTCGGCAATACCGCGCTGCGTGATGCGGAGGAGAGTGGGAGGGCTTCGATTGCTGCTCTGTCCCACGTCTCCCAGCTGTTACAAGGGGTGGTAACAGCATCCGCATTGCGCCAGCCGAGCCCGGCCACAGTCCAGAGAGCCATCCAGGATGGTATCAACCTGGCTCTGGACTGCATGACGCGGGCGATGACCAGGAGTGTCCGGGCGAGACGCACATTTGCCTTGGACAATCTGTGCCCGTCCCAGGACCTGTACAATAGGCTACTGGTCTCTTTGGAGGTGAGGGATGCAGGCACCTCCAGGAGACGGTGACCCTGGTCAATAACTAGAGGGCGCTGCGCGAGCAGTTTGAAGTGCTCCGCCGTGCGAGCGTTCGCGCCGCACCCCCTGCGTATCGTCCCCTGCAGGCTCGAGGTGGAGGTGGCCAAGTCAGAGGCCACCCGCCATCGCAGCGTCGGCCTAGGCCGCGTGTGCTTCGGCCAGTAGTGAGGGGGGCGCAGGCTCCCCAGGCGCAGCCAGCCAGGCAGCCACCCGCGCACCGAGGTGCGCGTGGTGCTGGGCGTGGCGCGCGGGGATCTGGTCGTGGTAATCGTGCCTGATGGGCCGATTGCCACGGTGAGAACCACTGGTGTTTCTGGTGGAGGAGACAGTGCCACTCTTGCACTCCTTATGTCCACCTCTCTCCCTAGGTGGACCGGTGGGAGGCCGGCTGGCCGCCCACATGCAAGAGTGGGAACGGTTGACTCAGGAGCGTTTAGTCTTGCGATGGCTTTCAGTCGGGTATCATCCCGATTGGATGACAGGCCCGCCGTCGCGACTGTCTCTCGTGCCGATCTGGACTCCGAATCCGAGAGATCCAGATCAAAGGTTGTGTATCGAGGAGGAGATAACTTCCCTCATACAAAAAGGAGCTATTCAGCCGGCACAAAGGTGTCCGGGCTTCTATTCAACCGTGTTCTTAGTAACAAAAAACACCGGAGGGTGGAGACCAATTCTCAACCTCAAGCCATTGAACAAGTTCATAGAGACGCCCAGTTTCAAGATGGAGACTGTGCGCTCGGTGTTGGCAGGGTTAGAGAGGGGAATGTGGACAGCGTCGATAGATTTGAAGGATGCTTATTTCCACATCCCCATAGCCAGGAGTTTCCGTCGCTTCCTGAGATTTGCATTCCAGGGCAGACAGTGGGAATTCAGGGTGTTACCCTTCGGAATTTCCACGGCTCCTCGGGTTTTCACCCGTGTGGTTCTTGCGATCACCGCATGCCTCCGCAGGAGAAGCATAGCAGTCCACACGTACATAGACGACTGGATGTTAAAAGCACACACCCAGGAAAGTGTATCGGCCAATCTGGAGATTGTTTTGAAGACTCTCACAGACTTGGGCTGGATAATCAATTTCCAGAAATCAGAGCTGACTCCATCCCAGAAGTTTGTTTACCTGGGGATGTTCTTCGATCTAGAGACAGGATATGTTTATCCTACTCAGGAGAGAGTTCAGAAACTCATCTCAGTAATTCAGTCAGTGTGCGACAGTCGTCATGTCCTGGCACGGGTTTACTTGAGAATGCTGGGGTTGATGGTTTCATTGGAACCAGTCATTCCTCAGGCCGCCTTACGCAGGCGGCCGATCCAGTTATTTCTCATGACACAATGGACCCAGAGTACAGGTTCGCTGGACTCGAACGTGTCAGTGTTGGCGCCTCTGATTCACCACCTGCAATGGTGGTTGAACACGGATAATCTCTTGGTGGGGGTTATGCTAACCCCTCCCCACCCTCAGGTAACTGTGTATACAGATGCATCGATGGAGGGGTGGGGAGCTTGCCTGGAAGAATCCACAATATCAGGGCTTTGGAATCTGGAACAGTCAAAAGAACATATCAATCTACTCGAGCTAAGAGCAGTAGTCCTGGGCCTGGAACATTTCTTAGAGAAAGTTCAGGGCAAGATTGTTCTTATTCGTTCAGACAACTCAACAGTTGTGACTTACATAAACCGCCAGGGCGGAACTAAGTCGCCCAGTCTCTGTATGATGACATGGAGACTGCTTTGTTGGTGCCTGGATCACAGGATTACCTTGAAAGCAGTGCATATTCCGGGAAGGTTGAATCTGCTAGCAGACTCATTGAGCCGAAGGATGAGTGTTTTACCGATGGAATGGCAACTAAATCAATGTGTGGCGGATCGTCTGTTCGACCATTGGGGGAAACCCAACATCGATTTGTTCGCAACGAAGAAGAATGCGAAGATGACGACGTACGTCTCTCCGATTCCAGATCCAAGCGCTTTTGCAACAGATGCGTTGGCTATCAGCTGGGGGAGAATGTATGCATACGCATTCCCTCCAGCAATCCTGATTCCAAAAATTCCTCAGAAAATCAGACAGGAGCAATGCCAAGTGCTTCTGATCGCCCCGGATTGGCCAAGCCGATCATGGTATACGGATCTGCTGGACCTTCTGGTCTGCAATCCGGTTCCTCTACCTCTGATGGACGACATTATCTTCCAGGGCAAGGCCCTTCACAACAATCCGTCAATGTTCAGATTGACTGCGTGGATGTTGTCAAGGAATCTAGAATTAAGGAGGGCTTTTCTGAGCAAGCAGCCATGTTTATGGCCAAAGCCAGGAGGGGGTCAACCTCCAGAGCATATAACTATAAAATCAACAGATTTGCAGAGTGGTGCTCAAAAAGATGTATTAATCCAATGGATTCATCTATTCAGGTAGTAGCTAATTTCCTCTGTCACCTGTATGATGCCTATAGCCTCAAGCCTAACTCTATTGCTGGTTATAAGTCAGCTTTAATGACTGTTATTCCTTGCTTGGCTAGGAGGGGAAGTGATGAAGTAAGTACATTAAATGTATTAATTAAAGGCATGGGCAATCTAAGACCAAGGAATCCCCCGGTGATTCCGTCTTGGAGTTTATCGCTAGTGCTTCAAGTACTAGGAGATAAGCCTTTTGAACCACTTAGTTCCATTTCTATGAAAATGTTAACTCTTAAAACTGTATTTTTAATTGCTGCGGCCTCGGCTAGGCGTAGGAGTGAGATTCATGCCTTATCAGCCGAGGATGACCGTTTTGTGGTTACAGGGGAAGGCCTTAAGTTACTACCTAGGATTAATTTCTTAGCTAAAAATCAGTCTTTGAAATATCCAGGTCAACCTATTTTTTTGCCTGCTTTAACTAGATATGATCCTAATTCTAAAGCATGGTGTCCCGTTCGGGCGCTACTTCGGTACAAACAGCGTACTTCGGAGTGGCGGACCGATCAGTCAGCGTTATGGTTGTTATATACACCTGTGCAAAAGTTAAGCACCACCCTATTTTTACGCACATGCGAGGGTATATTCATGTGCTATGAAGAAAGCAATAGCATAAACATTTATGTACCCATCCATCTTAGTGCAAGAGGTAATAATGCAACTAGAGGAATGCTGATTATGATGGTGGGGAAACACTGTATGTTTTTGTTTGAACTTGAAAACGAGGCCTGAATATGGTTACGTTGACACAACTGACAACTATTGCCCTACAGTTGACACACGTGGCTAGATTGTCATTAATGGTGTCTGAAAACGAAGTTTAACATCTGTGCACGAGTTTGAGACTGTCATTATTAATACCGGGTATATCCACCTTGTGCCTGGACACGACGTCTCATGCTGGTCACCAACCGACTGATACGCCATTGTGGTATTCGTTGCCATTCAAGATGGAGTGCGTCTGTTAATTCCTGTAGGTTCTGCACAGGAGGATCCCTCCTTCTCACCATGTTTCCCAGAATGTCCCAGATATGCTCAATAGGGTTCATGTCAGGGCTCCTTACTGGCCATGGTAGGGTTTCGATGGCATTCTGGCGGAGGTATTCATGCACAGCTCTAGCACGATGTGGTCGGGCGTTGTCATCCATGAATATAGGGTGGGTTCCAGGTGCATGATTTACAAAATGAGGGACCACAACTCTATCCAGTATGGAATCTTGATATCTTTGTCCATTTAGTGTTCCAGGTACAGTCAACAGATCCAGCTTACAATCAAATGAGATGCACCCCAATATCATAACGGAACCTCCACCAAATGGAACTTCTTCCATGATGTTACGTTGGTCGTACGCCGTGCGTCTGGACCTCCATACACGAGTTCGACCATCTGTGGCATGAAGCAGGAACCGACTTTCATCGGACCAGTGTACCCGTCTCCAGGATCTCATGTTCCAGTGTCTTCTTTCGTTGCACCACCTCAGACGCTCCTCTTTGTGGTGTGCAGTGAGGAGGACGTCTGACAGGTCTCCTAGCTTTCATGCCAGCAGCATACAGTCTCCTTTTGACGGTAGACATTGACACTCTATTGCGCGTTTCCCATTGCTGGCTGAGCACTCTGCTGTTGGTGAATGGAGATCTCCTAACAAGGCGTACTAGGGCTCGATCATCACGGGCAGTAGTCTTCTTCGGTCTTCCAGATCTAGGCCTGTCCTTCACCTCGTTAGTTTGCCCATGTTTTGCAATCAAACGACTGATTACAGTATGGTTAATGTTCAGCTGTCTGCCAATCTCTCTGCATGACATACCAGTGGTATGCATGCCTATGATTTGCCATTTCACACGATCACTTAACCTTCGTCTTGCCATAGCGGTTCACAATCAAGAGCTAATTCTCTCTGTACAAATAAACCACGGTCATGAACACAAAATTCCTAATCTTGTCGCCTAAATCTGTATGTAATGTTCTACACCTCAAACTGGACTTTTACATAACTGAACACGTGTGCTGTTTCCCGCCACGCACGGACATAAAGCGGCGTGAAGTCATGCATGCATGTGCATTTCGTACTTGGAATTATGTCAGCCAACGCGGGGACAAAAAGTATGGCAGCCTAGTTGTACCATCATGTTTCTACGTTCTATTGTTTTTGCTGGTGCTTAACTTTTGCACAGGTGTATATATTGAACCCCATGGCAGGGCGTCTAAGGACACCATTTCCAGGTGGATTGTAGAGTGTATCCAATTTTGTCACAAATCCGCCACTGGTAAGCAGGTTGACATAGCCAAGGCTCACAGTGTCCGCAGCGTAGTGACTTCCACTGCCCTATTTAATGGGGTCCCTGTGGATGACATTATGTCCGTGGCTCAGTGGCACTGTGAGTCAAGTTTTACAGACCATTATCTCCGTGACACCTCGAATCCTCTCGCCTTGTCGATTTTGAAAAAATAATCGCTTATATGTTTTTGACGAGGGTTTCCTCATTGCTTATATACTTCACAATTAATCAATGGAAACATCCACTTTTTGGGACTGCATCGGTCTTCTCCACTGGGAAGAGGATGACAGCTGCCAAGTTCAACAAGGTCAGTCTTGTTCATGTGTTGTTCATTGTTGATTGTATTGTCACGTTACCTGTTTTTATTAATATGGTGATGGTTTGTGTTTTGATGTGGTTCATCATTGAGAGTATACGAAAATGGAGCCTTTTTCGTCTCTGTCCTATAGTACATGGCACTGGTACCTAGAGAGCGTATAGGACATTGAGGTCATGCTAGTCTTCCTCCCAGGAAGGAGGGGGGGGGGGGGAGCGCATATGACATCGGTCATCTTATCCATCGGTTGGTGTTAGCCAATGTTTCATCAAATCCTGACTGTGTTTTCACACAGTTTCAGACGTTTAAGTGCCTTGAAGGCGTGAAAGCGCATAGGGAAGAGCTGGTCTTTTGACCTCGCCTCCCTCCCGCCGAATTCCCTGTCGAATTCTGGCAATATCAAAAGTATTAGGGAGGTAAGTATACTCTTGATGTGAAATAAACGAAATCTAGGATTTCTTTTTTCACGAGAGAGTTGATACTTACCTCCCTAGATACGGACCCGGCCTCTCCACCCCACAGAGGCTCGGTCTTCAGGCTCTTATTAGTTGCATGTGTGTCAGCCAATAAATTAGTCAGAGGAAGTAGTAGTCGGCGCATGCGCGGTGGTGGGGCTGGCATCCGCCGGACTACCCTCTGTCTACCTGCCCAGTAGGGGCACCTAACTGTTTTTAATCTGAGTGTTTATTGAGTGAACGCCAATATTTAGCAATATCAAAAGTATTAGGGAGGTAAGTATCAACTCTCTCGTGAAAAAAGAAATCCTAGATTTCGTTTATTCTTAGTGAAGTGTCTGGATACTGGTAGGGCTGGGCGGTATACCGGTTTCACACAGTCTCACGGTTTTTTATGGCGACAGTTTAAAAACCATTACGAAAAACCAAAAAAAAACCCCGAAAAAACGTCCATAATATCGCCATTGCGCAAAATCTGATGACTGTCCGAAACTAGTTTGTTCTTGACTTGCAGTTTAATATTATCATCTAGTGTAACCATTTGCTACTAGAGACATAAAATACAGTCATCTATAACTATTAGCCGTGGGAAAGCAAGGGTGTTGGTGAAATCCCAACAAATCGGCCGAGGACGATCCTCAGCAAATATGATTTTATTTGTCAGCAATGAATTTTGCATGACGTAAGCTCTGCGGGTTCAATGTAAGATTGAATAATTTGAAAATCAAAAGTTCTTCTTTGCAACAAATAATCCTTTGTTCAATTCGAGTTTGTACTATGTTTAATTAGGATTCCAAACGTGACATGATAAAAAAAAAATATCAAGAAACGCGCTGCGAAAACAACGCTGCTATACAGTAACAATGAACTCCCAATCCAAACAAATCATTAATTCCCTTAGATTTCGACAAACATAAAATGATCCATCACGGACTACGAAATGAAAACGATTAAGTCATTTCTTACGTTGGCGGAGTAGTTACAAGTAAAATACACCGCTTAGCCTCTCAAATACGAGCAGGCATAATGTGATTGGTTGTTAACAAATTCTTCCGCCGGGATATTCACTACTATTGATTTTATGAATGAAATTCATAGTATTTATCACATGACCTTTCTGCTCGATAGGCGTTAGAATCACATCGTTTTGTTTTACGGCCCGGTCTTTTTTGTCTTCGTATAACTTCAAGTACGGAGTGTTGATTTAAGTAGATTTAAGTTAGATTCACGAATCATTGCGTTTATGTTGTCAAATTATCATAATCTCTTTATTATATGACATATGAACCTCGAAAAATAGTCAAACACATTTTTTGTGAGAATTCTTGAGGCGCGATTTCCGGGAAATGACTACTCTTTAGTTACATGTACGTGCTGAATAACATGCACCCGCTTGAATGACAGTTTATTGAGGAGTATTACTAAATACTGAGTACTCGAATACAAACACATGACTTACTAGACTAGATCATACTGTAGGTGGTTATATGAACTCTAACCGTATGTGCGGTACTCTACTAGGAGCCTAAACTCGCTCTCATATCCGGGTTCCTTCTTACACGCGTTAGATTTTACTACGCTTTCGAAAATAGTTACCTAATAACAGTGTTGAAAATCAACATTTTAGTAGTTAGAGTGTTATTTTCACGACATCACATGAACCAGACTTTATTGATTTTATTTATTTTAACTACTATTTTGAGATAGATAGCGTCGAAGTGTGCAGTCGTATGTAGTTACCGTTCTAATTTCGTGGCAATTTACGTCAGTTGTCAAATCGCAAAATACATGTACTGTAGCTAATGAAAACGGCATATTTTCATATTTCAAATTATTTTCGATCATTCTAACCCCTTAAACCGGTATTTCGTTAATACCAGTTTAATTAGTGATACCGTCACCGGTTTTCTTTTAGGCCAAACCGCCCAGCCCTAGATACTGGTGTGTCATACATATCTCTCGCTCCGATATAGATTAGTGATGCAGCGTAGAAAGATGTTCTTGTATGCGTATTTTGAACATACGTAAGGTCTCCCACATATTGTTTGTGGCAAACATCACGGGTAATGAGATAGACTATGTTTCTGGTTTGGCAGTTGCCGACGGTCTTGGCGGTGTAGGCGAGTTTTGTGTGGGTACTGGTGAAGAACCGTTTTTTGTCCATGTGGTTGCAAATGCTGCCATTTTTGGTTGGCTTACAGGTTCCTGTCGGATTCTTTTGACGGTGCTGTGAGAGGTGGGAGTTTAGCTCTGACTATGGTGTCTTTAAGGGTTTTATTCTTTCAGAATCTGAATAGTGGTTTCTCAGGAAAGGCTGTTCTGCACCTATTGCTAGCTTCAAAAATTGGCCGGTCTTTATATGCCCGTGCAAAGCGGGTCGTATTATGTGATGGCGCTCACCGTGCGTCCGTCCGTCTGATTCTTGTCCGGAGCAGCTCTCGAAGAATTTTGAACCTACACTCACAATTTTTTTTTCAGCAGATATATTACCTATAGGCGAAGTGTCATGATTTCGATTCGGCAAAATCCTCCCATATTCGCTAGAGTTATCTCCCTTGAAAGTAACATTTGTCCAAATTTTCTTTTCCTGGCCAGATAGACAAAGTCTCATGATTTCCTTTCGACAAAATCCTCGCATATTCATGAGAGTTATATCCCTTGAAATATTAAAATTCATCAAAATTTTCTTGTTGTAATTGTAATGATCAATGAAGCTGTGAAGACTTTTTATTGATGTCTTTGCTGTGAATTCCAAATGTGTACCTAATAGAAGTTGCGCCCTTTTTTTCCCAGAGAATTATCAAAGACTAACTATTCACATTTAGCATTCCTCAAACAAGTATGCTTGCGGGCGTATGTTGAGTTTCACTAAAACATGTTGTTTATGGTGTTCTTGAGGAAAATGCCTGTGCGGTTAAATTCAGACAAAAATGGGCCTCTGTGTTTTTGTGCATTGTTCAAACACACACAAAACATGGGCAGAGCTTAACTAGGAATGGGCCGGACATAGGTCGAAATTGATCCCTCTATTACGTCCAGAGCTCTAGATAAGCTTTCCAATAATTGGGTGATTCACTCTTAGAAATTTTGTAAACTGGGTTTTTTGGAAATTAATTGGGTTTTTAATTAAGTTATTATACATTATTAGCAA
Organism: Chaetoderma sp. LZ-2023a; assembly: GCA_034401795.1. NCBI lineage: Eukaryota > Metazoa > Mollusca > Caudofoveata > Chaetodermatida > Chaetodermatidae > Chaetoderma > Chaetoderma sp. LZ-2023a. The sequence continues at coordinate 161,298,238 of CM067359.1, forward strand.
CAGAACTGAAATTAATTGGGTGATTGCCTATTTCGGTACTCATGATGTTAAAAATTAATTGGGTGAGTGGCCATTTTTATTGGGTGAAACGCAAAAAACCTGCTTATCTAGAGCTCTGATTATGTCACAATATGGGTTGATGTCATAATCATCAAGATGTATTATAACTCTGTCATTAAGCTTGAAACGTCCGTCAAGTGTAAGAATTGTCTTTGATGGATTTGCAATTTAATAAACATATTTTGAAACTAATTTGACTTGGAGCTGTTGTTGCCTACAGCTTCAGTCAGTCAAATTGGTTTCAAAATATCCAACAACTTTCCTGTATAGTTACATTGAAATTAGAATTCTGGTAATTTAGAGTTCAAAGTATATAAATTGATTCCAACACATGTACAAAGAGGGCGGAGCTTAGATGGAAATGGGCGGGGCATAGCTAAAAATGGATCTCAATTATGTGACAATGGACCTTTCCAGTTTTAGCCATGCCCCGCCAATCTCTCTCTAAACTCCACCCACACTTCGCTGTTGGGATTGATCAATCCCCGATTGCCCTAACTATCAATTTCCTGAAAACTATACAGTTAACCTGTTGAATATTTTGTAACTAATTTGATTTGGTGCTGTTGCTGCCTATGGCAGCAACAGCGCCCAGTCAAATTAGTTTCCAAACATTCTACAGAATATTTCTTGAATAGTAGGCATACAATTCATACAACACATAATCCATCTTCAAATATGCGTTCGTGACGCACTCATCGACGTCATTCATGACATCATTCGTTATGTCATTCGACACGTCGTGTAGTTGATTATGACGTCATAGGATGGGATGATAAAGTGGAAAAGTCTATTGAATATCAGTGCTGGTTATAATGAACTATGATAGCTTTTTCAGTACTGCCACTGCTGCTTATAAATACACATTATTAACCCTGTATTTACTAAATTTAACCAAGAACATCAAAATATTTGCTTATTTAATGTCCATTTACAGGCCAAGAGAAGACTTCTTGAAAATTTACCCCTGGAATGACTGGTTCGGTAAGCGAAACAGTCAATCCAGGGATAAAATTTCAAAAATATTCTTCTCTTGGCCTGTAAATGGACATTCTTACAAGAACACTGCAGAGGCCGGTTTTGGCCGACTTCGTCATAAAAGGGTTAATATCAGGCCTGTAAAACTCAGGGGTTTTGAAAGAATCATGTAATATTCGTAATATTGCAAAATAGCAATACTTTGTATAAAAAGAGAAATTTATGAGCACCGATTCTGTTATGAAGCACATTTCTTAAGTTCCAGCTTATGTCCGAAATGTACTCATAACATGTCTACGCATGTGTACCTTTAAGCCAGATGATTGTGTGAAACGCATATGACATACTACGCAGTGATATGGTTTATGCCCTGTGTGGATCCGCATGTGACGAGTAACTGCCTGTTCTTGTGTGAATTTCTTATCACAAACTGAACATGAATATGGACACTCTTTTGTGTGTGTTCTTACAGGATTTTGCAGTGTGAATGGCTGATGAAATGTTGCATCACAAAGATCACACTTGTATGGCTTCTCACCTGTATGCATATGCATATGTTTAATCAAGCAAGCACTTGAGACGCGCTTACCACAAATTTCACAAGTTCGCAAATTTTCACCTGTATGTATAATCATGTGCACTCTTAATTGAGACTTGTCCTTAAACTGCAAGCTACATTCACTGCAACCAAATTCCTTTGTAAACAAATGAATAGTCATATGTTTTTTTAAAGATGTTGTTTTCTTGCCACAGATTCTCAAAGGTTGACGTTTACCTGTATCACCTGTTTGTGTATGTGTATCTTTGTCTTGTGCATCTTTAAATATCTCTGTGACTTAAAACAAGAATTACATACACTGCAACTAAAGTCCTTTGTATCTACATGCATTATCCGATATCGTCTTAAATCGGTTGTACACTTGCCACATATTTCACAAGCTATTAAAGGTCTATTTCGAGGTCTAGGTTTGCAGGATCCTAGATAACTTGACATGTGCTTTTCTATGTCAATATTGTGCCGCTCAGTTTTGTAGCATATAGAGCAAGTAAATATTTCAACGTCCTCAAAATGACAACACAAATGTCACCTGAAAGATCCACTTTCATAACTGAAACGTTGCTTACAAAGTAGACATGTACATGCTCCTGAATTACGTTGAACAAATGCAACAAATATGTGGAAGTTCATGATCGTGGTGCTTCTTATTGCGCTCTTGAAGTGTTTTACAGTCTGGTGAGAAAAATCGACACACAGAACATGAGAACCGCTCTCTTCTGACAATCTTCAAATTCAGGATGCTCTACATTTATTTTCAATACTTCTGTCTTTTGACATACAGCAGTTTGTATTTGATATGACTGACTGATTAGTTTGTGACGGGTCCTTCAAAAAACCTGCCATTCTTCTGGGTACAGTATTAGCACTACATGAATGAGTCTATATCAATGTCAAAGATATGTTTTGTCATCACTGTACTCTGACATAGTGGTCATTCATATTGGCTGATCTTTGCTGTTGTGCACGAGATGGTTCTTTGCGGTCTACTATATAACATTTACAATTCTACTTCCCCTAGTTTCCAATTTATATGCTTCAGAATGATTGTCTCCAGCTAAGGCAACTTCCATATTACGATTAGCTAAAGCTTTCTGACCAAATTCTTGTTTTCGGGAAGCACACCAACTGCACAGACAGATTCACTTCCTACAACAACAACAACAGCAATAATAATAATAATAAATAATAATAACAAGAGGTCCAAGGGCGTGTATCGCTCACCTGGACCATAGGCATTTCAACTAGAATGTTCATTAACAATAAATAGAACTCTAATGAGTTGAACAGACTTGCAACAAGAAAACAGAAGCCATGTTTCTTTACATTGTATGTATCAACTTTTCTTGAACAAACTTTAATGGCCCTTAGTCATCAATATCATCTCCCAAATTTCGGCCTGATCACCAGCAATTCTGGAGAAGTCGTTTTCTCAAAAACTAGGTCATCCAAGATGGCTGCCGAATGATTCGGACAATCAAGTTCACAAATTTGGTTCAGCGCTTGCCCTAGATGATATTTCATGAGCTCTGAAAGAAATTTCAAAAAATCGGGCAAAATCCAAAATGGCCGCTGGCCCAAATGGTCGATCAGTTTCGTTTGAACAAGCTTGAATCTCTATGCCCTAAGGATGCTTCCTTGCCAAATATAATTGAAATTGTCCCAGCAGTTATCGAGAAGACATTTTAAATTTCCCATTGCTTTAGTATGGGAGCTTTTGGCAGGAAAATGATCCAAGATGGCCGCCAAACCGTTTAGCCGACCAGTTCGAAAATTGCAAATTTGAGATCAGAATACTCAACAATACATACAAAACCAACTTCGGCCTCAAAATCCATCAAATAAAAAAATCAATATGGCCGCAAAATACGCTATATTTTGATTAGCCCAGGGCGGCCATGTTCTTTGGTGGTTCAACTTCCCTTGAACAAACTTTAATGGTCCTTAGTCCCTAATCATATCTGCCAAATTTCAACCCGATGCGTTCAGCGGTTCTGGAGACGTCATTTTCGCTAAAGCTAGGTCAACCAAGATGGCCACCAAACCACTTGACCAATCAAGTTCCCTTGAACACACTTGGTTCAGCTCTCGCCCTAGATCATATTTCATGGGGTTTGCATCAATCCCACAAGCGGTTTCGGAGAAGATTTTTAGATGTTTCTAAAAATCGGCCAAAATCCGAGATGGACACCAGCCCAATTGGCCGATCGGCTTCGCTTGAACAAACTTGAATCTCTATGCCCTAAGGATGCTTTCTGCCAAATATAATTGAAATTGTCCTGGTAGTTCTCAAAAATACATTCCAAGTTTCCCATTGCTTTAGTATGGGAGCTTATGGTGGGAAAATGATCCAAGATGGCCAACCGTTTATCCGACCCTTTCAAAAATTATAAATTTGAGATCAGAATACCGAAAAACACATAAAACCAATTTCGGCCTCAAAATCCATCAAATAAAAATATCCAATATGGCCGCCAAACACGCTATATTTTGATTGGCCCACGGAGGCCATGTTTTTTACGGTTCAACTTCCCTTGAACAACCTTTAATGGCCCTTAGTCCCTAATCACATCTGGCAAATTTCGACCCGATCCATTCATAAGTTCTGGAGTTGTTTTCACTAAAACTAGGTCAACCAAGATGGTCGCCGAACCATTTGACCAATCAACTTCCCTTGAACAAACTTGGTTCAGCTCTTGCCCTAGATAATATTTCATGAGGTTTGCATCAATCCCCAAGCGGTTTCAGAGATTTTTAGACGTTTCCTAAAATCGGCGGAAATTCAAGATGGCCATCAGCTAAATTGGCCGATCGGCTTCATTTGAACAAACTTGGATCCTTATGGCGTAAGGATGCTTCCTGCCAAATATAACTGAAATCGGCCCAGTGATTCTTGAGAAGTGGTTTAAAGGAAAAGTTGATGGACGGACACATGACGGATGGTCGCATGGCATAAAGCTCACTTGGCCTTTCAGGCTAGGTGAGCTAATAATAATAATAGTCCCAAGGGCCTGTGATGCTCACCTGCACCAAATTAAAATTTGAACCATTTGCATTTAAATAGACATGAAATTTTGAAAAACTTAGGATGGCCACAAAATAAATTGACTAATCAAAACTCTTATTTGATATGTTGAAGCATACCACCATAGAATCATTCCACCCAAGTTTCATTGAAATCGGCCCATCATTAACAAAGGAGTAGCGTTTTAAGTAGTTCAGGAAAATCTTTAAAAAATCCCACCTGGCCACCAAAAAATCAACCAACCAAAATTCTGAATAGAGGTTCTAGAGCCTGCCATGATAAAATCTACCAAGCGGTTGAGATGCGTTTTGACAATTTCCGGTACATTATGAATAGATCTAGAACCTACCATGATAGGGTCATTCTAACCAAATTTGTTGAAATCTGTCAAGCAGTAAATCAAGTCTGAATACAGATCCTGGAGCCTACCCCGATAGATCCACCTTCATAACTGAAATGTTGCTTACAAAGTAGACACAGACATGGTTTGCAAGGAATGTCCAGCCAACTAGGGTTGAAATCCGTCAAACAGTTAATGATGAGAAGAGTTTTGACAATTTCAAGTAAATTTCTCATAAAATCTAGTAATTTCACCAAAAAAATTACCAATCAAAACCGTATATTCCGAAACCTAGGCCCATACATTCTAGCCAAATTAAGTTGAAATCTGCCAAGCAGTTAATGAGGAGTTGCAGTTTGAAAATTTCCAGTAAATTTGTCATAAAATCTAAGATTTTCATGCAAAAGTGACCAATCAAAATTCTGTATACACGTTCTGAAGCTTACCATCATAGGGTCCTTCTGCAGTGTCGTTAATGAGGAGTAGCATTTTGACCATTTTCGGTAAATTGTTCATAAAATCTAATATTTTCAACCAAAAAATTGACCAATCAAAATGCTGTGTACATGTTCTGAAGCGTACACACATAGGATTCTTTCAGCCAAATTAGCTTGAAATCCACCAAGCGGTTAATGAAGTAGCGTTGTGACAATTTCCGGTTAATTTTTCATAAAAATCTAAAATTTAACACAAAAAATAGACCAATCAAAATTTTGTATACAAGTTCTGAAGCCTACACTAATAGGGCCCTTACAGCCACAGTAGCTTGAAATCTGCCAACCGGTTAATGAGGAGTAGTGTTTTGACAATTTCCGATAAATTTTTCATAAAATCTAAGATTTTCACTCAAAAGGTGATGAATCTAAATTCTGAATGGAAGATTCAGAGCCTATCATAAACTCCTTCAAGCCAAATGTGGGCGAAATTGGTCAATATAGTAAGGAGAAGGAATTCGACAATTTCTCGTAAATTTGTAATAAAATACGGTTTTCAACACAAAACTTGATGAATCAAAATTCTGAATGGAAGTTCTAGAGCCGATATTCATAGTATCCTATAATTGACCAAATTTGCTTGAAATGAGTCGATAACAAGCAGCGATTTGACAATTTCCCGTCTGTTTTTCATAAAATCTATGATTTTCACCCAAAAATTGACAAATCAAAATTATGAATGGAAGTTCTAGATCCTACCATCATATGATCATTCTTGATTCAATGCACCAGTGTGGGTATTAAGAACACCTCACTGCCGATGCACTGCACCAATGCAAGGTGCCCTTAAGAATACTTTCTACCAAATCTACTTTGACAGCTCAGCTGTGGAGTTCTTGAGAGTCATTTGAAGCTTCACATTCTTATCCAGGATAGACACCACCCATGCAAATAGACCAATTAGCTCCATTTGAACAATCTTGGCTCTCTATGACCCAAGGATGCCTTCTGACAAATTGGTGGATTATTTTCCTTCCAAGAGTTACAGGAAAACAATATGAAATTTTAAATGGCTTCTCAAGAACCACCAAACATGGCAGGTGGATTTCAACAGAATTTGGCAAAAACCATCATAAACTGGCCTAGTGAGTCACGAGAAGTTGTTTGAAGTTTCCCATTTTTTTCCTCTGGGAATTTAGGTGGGAAAATAATCCAAGATGCTGCCAGCAAAATTAACCAATCGGTTTCCACTTGACCAATTTGCATCTTTAGGCCCCAATGATGGTTTTTGCCAAATTCTGTTGAAATCCACCTGCCATGTTTGGTGGTTCTTGAGAAGCCATTTAAAATTTCATATTGTTTTCCTGTAACTCTTGGAAGGAAAATAATCCACGATAACTACCAAATGGTTTATATGACAATTTTGAAAGTGCAAAATTTGACATCGCCATAGAGATAAACATGTACATGTATAAAGCATTTTTTAACATCAAAATCAATTAAACAAAAATATCCAAAATGGCCACCAAATGCCTCATTTCGATTGGGCCACAGCGGCTCGCTCTTTTGTATCAACTTCCCTTCTACAACCTTTAATGGGCCTTAGTCCCTAATCAGAATTCACAAATTTTGGTCCGATCAGTTCAGCAGTTTTGGAGCTCATTTTTGCGAATACTAGATCATCCAAAATGGCTTCCAGACAAATTGACTAATCAGATTCTTTCGAACAGACTTTGTTTAAGACTTGACCTAGATGAATGGTCTTAAGTTTCAAATCAATCAGCTTCCAAAGTTTTTTAAACCTGTTCCTAAAAATAGGGCATAATCCAAGATGGCCACCGGATTGGATAAGCACTTGATAAAGTAAAAGAACATTGAAAAACTTTAACATTCTTCTAATTCTTGGTCCACAAAAAACTACGTCAAAAAGTCAAAACCACCTAAAATATGGAAAAAATTTGAAAATCATTTTAATTATTATCCAGACCAGACATTGCATCTGGTCTGGATCATAATTAAAATGATTTTCAAATTTTTTCCATATTTTTACGTGGTTTTGCAAGATAGATCAAATTTGTGAAATTTTATTATGATCGGATATGTCCTTGATGAATTAAATGGCCATTGAAACACTAACATTTTCTTAATTTTTGTTGCAAAATAGGCGAAGGCATAAAAATATGAAATAAATTATGTTAATTATGATGTAGACTGGATGCAATTCACCTTTCCAGAGTATCCATCCATCATCTGTCTTCGTATGACATCATAATCATCTCAGCGCGTGTATGATGACGTCATAATCATTAAGTCACAAAAGGTTCCATATAGACCGTCACCAAATCTCAAACAGTCCGACACGTATGAATCGTATGTATTTGTAATTCTTTGCTATTTAATAAACATGCTGTTGAATATTTTGAACCTAATTTGACTGGGCGCTGTTGCTGCCTTAGGCAGCAACAGCGCCCAGTCGAATTAGTTTCGAAATATTCAACAGCTTACCTGTGTAGTTTTTTGGAAATTGATAGTCAAGGTGTTCAGAGATCGATCGATCCCAACACAAGCGAGGTGTGGGTGGAGCTTAGTTAGAGATGGGCGGGGCATAGCTAAAACTGGAACGGTCCATTATGATGTAGACTGGATGCAATTATGCTATAGAATAAATCTGTAAAGTTTTATTGAGAATGGATAAGCCCTTGATTAATCAAATGTCTATTGAAAAACTGTAACATTTATCTGCATGCCACACGCCATTTGGATCGCTATGTCGAGCCCTCCTACGCTTCCCATAGGGCTCGACAAAACTGAATTGATTGGGTAGATTGAAGTTTTTATCTACTCTGTACTCACCACTACAAATTTATCAAATAACTTTAGAATAGAGGTATCCAATCTCTCACTCAACTAGCTGATGACATAATGAAATACCTCATATGTTAGCTGATGTCACAATCATAATGGCATAGTTCTGTCCTAAAAATCAGTCTGTTACAAAATTGTAGGAAATGTATGTCTGATAAATTTACAATGTAATAAATATTTTGTTGAATAATTTGAAACTAATTTGACTTGGAGCTGTTGCTGCCATAGGTATCAACAGCCCCCAGTCAAATTAGTTTCAAAATATTCAACATCTTATCTCTATAATTACCTTGAAATTGTGATTAGGGTACTTCAACACATTTCAACACATAGAAAGTGGTTGGAGCTTACCTAGAAAAGCATGGAGCATAACAAGAAATTGAACCCTCTATTGAGAGCTTGTACCGTTAAGTTCCAGTTTTGAATAATAAATGGTACAGGCAGTAACAGCTTTCAGCAGCACCAGTTTTAAAATTACATCAGTTGTTTACAATATTTTGCAGAAAATATCCTTGTTTGCAGTGTGGCTGTTACTATTTCATATCCACATACATGACATAAGGCTTAGGATATAAATTACTCATAGTCTACTCAGATTCTCATCCAGACATGACAAAAACTGCCAGATCTGCCAATTCTGACATTCTTCAGAAGATCCTGAATTTTCAGCCCACTAATTGTCTATTAGATTATTACCGTCTCTGGTCTCGTGGCTATAATTACGATAATGTATCATCGGGTCTAGCTCTCGCAGTTGTAGACTTCGTCTTGGGTTTTTTGCTAGCTTTTTTCGCAGCATTCTCTTTGCTGGTTGATCGTTCCGCTAACTGGTCAGTAATATACTCCAGCTGAAATCAAAATAAATATTGAATTACCATAAAACCTTTGTAGAGATGTCTTAAAAACAAGCGGCCCAATGGGCCTGTATCTCTCACCTGGAACACAGGCATTTCAACTGGAAAGGCCATTGCCTATAAGTAGAACTGTATGGCTTTGGCCAGAATTGCAGCAAGAACAAGGATGTGTCCTACCAAATTTGGTTATAATCGTCACAGTGGTTCTTGAGGCGTTTAAAATTTTCAACTGCTTTAATATGGGAGTTTTAAACCAAAAAAATGTATCCGACAATTTTGAAAGCAGCAAATTCAAAATCAACATACCTAAAAGCCTATATAAAACAAATCTCGGCTCAAAAATCCATCAAATAAACAATTTCAATAGTACCAAGATGCTAGATTCTGATTGGTCAATGGTGGCCATGTTTTTAATGTACTAACTTCCTCTGAACAAACTTGAATGGCGCTTAGTCCCTAATAACACTTCCCAAATTTTGGCTAAACCCCTTCAGCGATTCGGGAGTTATTTTTGTGAAAATTAGGTCATCCAAGATGGTCGAAGAAGAATTTGAAAAATCAAGTTCCGTGGAACAAACTTGGTTCAGCTGTTGTCTAGATGATGTTTCATGATTTTCAAATCAATCCCCTAAGCGGTTTTGAGGATATTTAAAGACATTTCTAAAAATTGGACAAAATCCAAGATACACATGTAGTTACTGGCCAAATGGGCCGATTAGCTTTAATTGAAGAAATTTGGATCCCTATGGCACAAGACAAGGATGTTTCCAATCAAATTTGGTTAGAATTGCTCCACTGGTTCTCAAGAAGGAACATGTCATATTTCTTTGGTATGGGAGTATTTGACAGGGGAAAAAAATCCAAGATGGTTGCGAAACCGTTTATCCGACAGTTTCAAGTGTTAAATTTGAAATCAGTATAAGCAAAAACTTATATAAAACCTATTTCAGCTTCAAAATCAATCAAATAAAAAATCTAACATGGTGCCCAACATGCTACATTTTGATTGGTCCACCGTGGCCATATTTTTTAATGCATCAATCATGTAGAAACTTTAATGGTCATCAGTCCCTAATCAAATCTCCCAAATTTTGGTGCAATCCGTTCAATGGTTCTGGAGACGGTGTAGTCTTGAAAATTAGGTCATCCAGGATGGCCGAAGAAACATTTGGCCTATCAAGTTCCGTGGAACAAACTTGGTTCAACATAGATGATGTTTCATGAGTTTCGAATCAATCCTCTATGAGGGGGTCAGAAATATTTAAAGATGTTTCCATAAATCGGACAAAATCCAAGATGGGCTTTATTTGAACAAACTTGGATCACTATGGCCCAAGGATATTTCCAATCAAATTTGATTTAAAATGCTCCACTGGTTGTCGAGAAGACATTAGAAATTTTGTATTGCTGTGGTACGGGAGAATTTGGCGGTGAAAAAACCAAGATGGCTGCGAAACCGTTTATCCGTAAGTTTTGAAAGTGTTAAATTTGAAATCAGTATAAGCAAAAACTTATATAAATCCAATTTCGGCTTCAAAACCAATAAAAAAAAATCCAATATGGCCACCAAACATGCTACATTTTGATTCATCCATGGCAACTATATTTTTTGCTGTATAGATGATGATGAAACCTTTAATGGGCATCATATCTCCCAAATTTCAGCGCAATCCATTCAGCGTTTCTGGATAAGTTTTAGTCATGAAAAGTAGGTCACCCAAGATGGCCACTGAAGCATTTAGTTAATTAAGTTCCATCGAACAAACTTGATTAAACCCTAGATGATGTGTGAGTTTTTAATCGATCCCCCAAGCAGTTACATGTACTGAGACTTTTTAAGATGTTTCTAAACAAGAGGCCCAAGGGGCCTGTATCGCTCACCTGGAACATTGGCAACTCAACTAATCTTTATCGAGTTTTACATCAATCAGTGCCACTTCCAATGACTGGCCACAAATCAAATGGTTTAGTTTTCGAGATATTGACAACAATCTGTGAACTGCTTTTGCAACGGTGCTTTTGAACAACATTTAAGTGAAAATAGAAGACGATCAGTGCTAACAACAGAAATTGATGACATGCAGTCAAACTTGTATTAAGACATCCCTCATGTGAGAATCAGAAGGCAATCTTGACCTTTTGACCCCTCTCCCACCCCCTGGGGGCGGAGACAAATCTAAATGGCCTCTTGCACTCCACAATCATAGGAGTAACTTAGATATCAAATTTGGCTGAGATCCGTCTAACGATTTCAGAGGAAAATCTCAATCAATTTCATGACCTTTTGACCCCATCCCCCACCCCTGGGGGCGGGGCCAAATGTAAATGTGCTCATCTACTCCACATTGATAGGGGTAACTCACATACCAAATTTCGTTGAATTCTGTGCAACAGTGTCAGAGGAATTGCATTACAATACATTTTTTTACCTTTTGACCCCGCCCCTCACCCACCCCTGGGGGCGGGGCCAAATGTAAATGTGCTCATGTACTCCGCATTGATATGGGTAATCCAGACCGAATTTGGTTGAATTCTGTCCAATGGTTTCGGAGGAGATGCGTTACAACCAATTTCTGCATGTTAAAATTTGACCTTTTGACCCCCTCCCCCACCGCCTGCGGGCGGAGACAAATCTAAATGGTCTCTTGCACTCCGCACTCATATGAGTAACTCTGATATAAAATTTAGTTGAGTTCCCTCTAACGATTTCAGAGCAGTTGCGTTACAACTGATTTGACCTCTGCGGAATCATATGGGTAACTCACATACCAAATTTGATTTAATTCCACCCAATGGTTTGGGAGGAGATAGCGTGATGGATGGACGGACAGACGTCGATTACAATATCCCAGACATTTTTTTAAACCTTGGGGATAATAAATGTATACTGTGTTCTATGATAGACTATTTACATATAAACATAAGCAGACCGCAGATTATACATTCATTGATTTTGTGGGCATTAAAGAACTTAAATGGAGGGATCCATTTCAACTATACATAACGGTATAGAAGCTGTTAAATATTTTGAAACTATCTTGACTTGGCACTGTTGCTGCCTACTACGACAGCAACAGTCCACAGGCAAACTAGCCTCAAAACATTCAACAGGATGTTTAATAAATCATAAATTCACCCAGGACATACAATTCGTACACTGATGTTACAGCTACTGATGGACTATTCATGTTTGGTGACGGATTGTTACATCATTTTGATTATGACGTTATCAGACGCGTCGCGTGTTTGATTATGACATCATACAATTGAGCGACATATCTGATCTCTCCAATACGGTGGCACATTTTCATCAAGATTGACTGGATGATTGTGAGTGTGTGTGTGCCAGTAGTGCAAAACTAATTGTTACATTTGAGTATGTCTTATACAACGAGTTGACAATCAATCGACCAGTTCCAACAATCCTGTTTCTCAGTTATTAATTTTTGCTAACGTGAGACCGTGACATTATATATGTTGACATCGATGAGCACAGTAGTTATCATATACACTACCACGACCACCTATAATCACGCACCACACTTATTGTGTGGAAATAATTGGATAAATAGGAGTGGACGGTGTCAATTGGCTACGTGGCAATTTCCGCTGCCCCAAAAAAAGGCTGATGTTATTTGTTCATTCACTTGAAAACAAATATAAAACGTAAACGTAAAAGCGTAAACACGTTGAGACGTGTGTGCAAAGAAATGCTTACCACAGGTGGGCTTTTTCGAACTATCATCTTAACATCATCAGGGGTGATTGTCATCCGCTTGGCATGCCTGTAAGAAAAACATGCAATGCTTACCAATTTCAATCTCAACTCTAAACTAGTTTTAATGATGCACTGTATCACAAAGTATACGCCTGTCTTCTGCTGGACGCATGCGAATAATCTGGGAGTTTCAATTTCCTCATAGAACATGTCCTTTTGCAGACCAAGAACACCATTTTTGAAAATTTACCACTGGAATGACTGGCTCCAGTCATTCCATTAGTAAATTTTCAAAAATAATCTTTTCTTGGTCTGCGAATGGACATTTCCCAAGACCACTGCAGAAGCCATTTTTGGCTGATATTGATATGAGTGTTAAATGGTTAAGCCTCTAAGAATAAACAATTTAGACAATCGTATTTTCACGCAGTCTCGTGTGACTATGCACATTTAGCCAGAGATTTTGTGATGTAGTGCACCACAAAGGATCCCCTCTTTATCAGCTGAAACCCAACCTTTCACTGAACACATGCGATTAATCTTGAAGTTGGGCAAGGCTGGGGTCAATTCCTCATGAAAGGAATTGATTCAATTCCAATTCCTTTGCTTTTCTTCAATTCCAATTCCACCTAAATACAAACGGAATTAATTCCAATTAACAATTCCTTTTCATAAACATGGCATCTGGGGTATGTACAATGAAATGAGTCAGGATAGTGGGTAAGAATCTAATAAAATAAGTTATAAAGCTTTAGTAAATTTACATGTATTATTATAATATGAGTTATCTCCCTGTGGTGAATGTAAACAGTAGTGTTAATGACATATATGTATTTAACATTATATACACCTGTGCAAAAGTTAAGCACCAGCAAAAACAATAGAACGTAGAAACATGATGGTACAACTAGGCTGCCATACTTTTTGTCCCCGCGTTAGCTGACATAATTCCAAGTACGAAATGCACATGCATGCATGACTTCACGCCGCTTGATGTCCGTGCGTGGCGGGAAACAGCACACGTGTTCAGTTATGTAAAAGTCCAGTTTGAGGTGTAGAACATTACATACAGATTTAGGCGACAAGATTAGGAATTTTGTGTTCATGACCGTGGTTTATTTGTACAGAGAGAATTAGCTCTTGATTGTGAACCGCTATGGCAAGACGAAGGTTAAGTGATCGTGTGAAATGGCAAATCATAGGCATGCATACCACTGGTATGTCATGCAGAGAGATTGGCAGACAGCTGAACATTAACCATACTGTAATCAGTCGTTTGATTGCAAAACATGGGCAAACTAACGAGGTGAAGGACAGGCCTAGATCTGGAAGACCGAAGAAGACTACTGCCCGTGATGATCGAGCCCTAGTACACCTTGTTAGGAGATCTCCATTCACCAACAGCAGAGTGCTCAGCCAGCAATGGGAAACGCGCAATAGAGTGTCAATGTCTACCGTCAAAAGGAGACTGTATGCTGCTGGCATGAAAGCTAGGAGACCTGTCAGACGTCCTCTCCTCACTGCACACCACAAAGAGGAGCGTCTGAGGTAGTGCAACGAAAGAAGACAGTGGAACATGAGATCCTGGAGACGGGTACACTGGTCCGATGAAAGTCGGTTTCCTGCTTCATGCCACAGATGGTCGAACTCGTGTATGGAGGTCCAGACACACGGCGTACGACCAATGTAACATCATGGAAGAAGTTCCATTTGGTGGAGGTTCCGTTATGATATGGGGGTGCATCTCATTTGATTGTAAGCTGGATCTGTTGACTGTACCTGGAACACTAAATGGACAAAGATATCAAGATTCCATACTGGATAGAGTTGTGGTCCCTCATTTTGTAAATCATGCACCTGGAACCCACCCTATATTCATGGATGACAATGCCCGACCACATCGTGCTAGAGCTGTGCATGACTACCTCCGCCAGAATGCCATCGAAACCCTACCATGGCCAGCAAGGAGCCGTGACATGAACCCTATTGAGGATATCTGGGACATTCTGGGAAACATGGTGAGAAGGAGGGATCCTCCTGTGCAGAACCTACAGGAATTAACAGACGCACTCCATCTTGAATGGCAACGAATACCACAATGGCGTATCAGTCGGTTGGTGACCAGCATGAGACGTCATGTCCAGGCCGTCATCCAGGCACAAGGTGGATATACCCGGTATTAATAATGACAGTCTCAAACTCGTGCACAGATGTTAAACTTCGTTTTCAGACACCATTAATGACAATCTAGCCACGTGTCAACTGTAGGGCAATAGTTGTCAGTTGTGTCAACGTAACCATATTCAGGCCTCGTTTTCAAGTTCAAACAAAAACATACAGTGTTTCCCCACCATCATAATCAGCATTCCTCTAGTTGCATTATTACCTCTTGCACTAAGATGGATGGGTACATAAATGTTTATGCTATTGCTTTCTTCATAGCACATGAATATACCCTCGCATGTGCGTAAAAATAGGGTGGTGCTTAACTTTTGCACAGGTGTATATAAAAACATCACTTAATGAAATGAAATTAATATATTCATGATGGAATGTGGTTTCAACAGTCAATGTAAATTATGTATGAAATTATATAGGAAATGTGCTCATTATTTTGAAAACAATTTGACTGATTAGCAACAATAAGTTTCAGTCAAATTGTTTTCAGAATATAAACATAGCATGTAGACATTAATAAACAATATTTAATGAAATAGTTTTAAAAAACATAAATTTTTTGGATCATACTTAATGAGCATCTCTCAAGACTTTAAATCTTTCCTCCAGTACTGAAAAAGGCGCTCCACTAGGGCTGATGAAGAAGCTATTTGAGGAGGATATGTCGAGCTAGTAATTCCAATGGGATACACTAAATACTATGACAGCATAACTTAAATATCATTTAAGTCCAAAGAGCTCAGGTGAGAATTTTCACACATAATTCCAATGGGATACACTAAACACTATGACAGCATAACTTAAATGTCATTTAAGTCCAGTAAAATAGATGAACACTATAGTCACAGTTAAGTCTAAGAGTATATACAAAGTAAACTAAAGTATTAAATTGGTAAAAGAATTGACAATTACCAATTACTTGAGCAAAGTAATTGATTTCAATTCCAATTCGTCCAAACTTAGCCAATTACCAATTCCCTATCAATTCCTGATGAAAGGAATTAAAATTACCACCAATTCCAATTCCCAATTCCAATTACCCCAGCCCTGAAGTTGGGTGAACCATGAATTGATATTACAAGTACCTGTAGAATGCATCAATACAGCAACATTGGTTAATGTATACAAAAGATTCATAAAACTAAGACAAGAATTTTCTATCCTGGTCAGTGACACATAAAAAGTAGGTCAGGCAGACCTACTGTTGATATGTGACAAACGTAAACTACAATGCATCCATACACCAAGTTTGCTTACAGTATACAAAAAACTCTTGAAACTACGTCACAGACAAGAATAATCTATGATGTTCAGTGAACCGTGAAAAGTAGGCGTATAAACAGTCATGATACATACATGCTGTTGAATATTCTGAAATGGCATGTAATGGCAGTGACAGCTCCCAGTCAAATTAGTTTTAAAATAGTCAACATAAATTAATATTTCATAGAATGTAAATGATTTTTAAAATCTGGTTGTTCCAGTGCTGAAGTGGACTCATTTCATTGACTAGATAGGTACTTTGGGGGACTAGGCCCTGCCCATTTCTAGCTAAACTTTCTTACGTGTTTGAATTGATTTGAAACATGAATTACCAGGATCTAAATTGCAAAGTAAATATACATGATATACATAATATTTTGAAGCTAATTTGACTGGGGGCTGTCACTGTCTATGGCAGCAACAGCCCCAGGTCAAATTAGTTTCAAAACATTCAATAAACTCTTTGCTAAATTGTAAATTCATCAGACATACAATTCGTACACTTTAGTGACAGACTGATTTCCATCATTTTGATTGAGGTCAGCTAACCAGAGACGTATTTGATTATGGTGTCAGATACCTGAGTAACAAATCAAAACCCTCCATTGCCACTACTCTGAATCCTCGACAAAATCATGGTAATGGGTGGGGCATTATTCTCTTTTGAAAGATATATCGTGCAGATACATGTAATTAATTCATCACTCATTACAACTTGCACAAAATCTAAGCCCCTACATGTAATTGTGTACCGTAGACCCCTAATTTCTATGGGTACATTGTACTCTGAGCAGCACGCACCCAGACGGACACGCACATATATATATTCAAGTAATTTCTAAGTTTTTGAAACTGCTGCTTTAAGATTTTGACTCTAAGACAGAAACACCATTCAGTAATTAATACCTATTTACATAATAGTGATAACGGTCAAGTTATATGCATACAAGTATAAACGTTACCATATGCTGTGATGCAAAGAAGAAATCCTGCACACTGCTCATGTGGACTATAAATTTATGGAAGATACAAAGTATGAATAATAAATTTAGTAGAAACATTTGAAATGTAACTGAAAATCCAGTTATTTTTCCAATGTATGCGATTACATTACAGTTACATGAGCCCTGGGGTCCATTCAGGAGCGCGAATATTTTCCGCTCGCCGAACAATTGTTAGGTCACATGGTATGTTTGCCTGCCTGAACGGGTTGTTCGCAGAACATTCGCGGTGAAAATTTTGTGGCGAGGCGAACAACTTTATAGGTGACACGCCATGATTTGCCGTGAACACCAAGATGGCGACAAAATATACAGCATCATAAATTGAGATGTTGATTGTCAATTTAACCATAAATAATTCATACCAATGAGTTCTTAGCGATTGTAGTATTATGTTAGTCTTCACCCAATATGTGTATGCTTGTGGATTGTTTTTGAGAGCCTGATATTCATCACGACGTAAAAAATATGACATCATATTGCATCGGATCTGACAAAAAGTTAACTCTCATACCTATCACATGACGGTGTAAAAGAATGCTCGTTGAAGCTGTGCATGACAACTCATTCAGGAAGGTGAATATAGTTCGCCACGAACAGCGAACATAAATTAAAATTGCCGAACATTTGCCAAACATTTGCACTCCCGAACTCACCCGTGGTTCATTCTATATAATTCGCAATCTGAGAATGTTAGATGACTGTGAGATATTGATTATTTCTTACTTTGCAAACAGTTCGAGATCTATGGCGAAATTCTGACATTGTTTGAACGCAAGCTCAGAAAGGGCGGCGATAAACCAGCGATCATATTTCATATCCATTTCGGTTGCAATTTCATCACATATCTGGCCCACTGTGTAGTGAATGGCTGCTTTTAGACGCTGTAAGTACAATACTGATATTTGAATAGAATGGACGAATCCTTTTTTAGATATATCCTGCCCATCTCTAGCTAAGCTCCACCCACATGTGCTAGGATCGATCGATCCCTGAACTCCCTAACTATCAATTTACAGAGAACTATACAGTTAAGTTGTTGAATATTTTGAAACTAATTTGACTGGGTGCTGTTGCTGCCTATGGCAGCATCAGCGCCGCGTCAAATTAGTTTCAAAATACTCAACAGAATGCTTATTAAACAGTTGACATACAATTTGACAGACAATAAAGCATTTATGATGGACTTAATTGTCATTCATGACATAATTGATTATGACGTCAGCTTACACACGACGTAGTTGATTATGACGTTATATGATCGATTGATAAACTGGATTCCTTTATTAGCTACTACCTGATCGTAGAGTTTGGATCGAATACTAACACCTTAATCCTCAACCCAGTCAAAAACGTCTTCTGAGGGGCCTTTGAAACGTCCATTTACAGATAAAAAGAACTATTTTTGAAAATTTACTACTGTAATCACTGATGATAACCGAGCCAGGCATTGCATTGGAGTGACAGGCTCGATTATCAACAATCATTAGTGGAACATTTTTAAAAATAGTCTTCTCTTAGCATACAAGAGAAATTGTCAATGTTCTTGACCAATTTTGTCCACATAGCCGACACAGACATTCGCTGCTTGAACGGGAGAACTAAAATGCTTACTAAACACAGATGGTATCTTAATACCTGTACAAGTCACCTGCCATAAGATATGTATCATTCAAGCCACAAAACAGCCATGGTACCACTTGCCTACATGTATTTCAAACTAGAATGCGCAGTCGATGGCCATCGCAAATCCCCGCGCATTCACCACTTCGAGCTTTACCGTCACTTTGACCCAAAGCACAATAAATTCCTTGAAATGTAGTTTCAATGGGTAATGGGTTTCAAAATTTCAACAATTGACTATTGCCCAATTTGCTCATTTGACCCTTGGCCACTGCCCTCAGATTGATTCAAGAACAAAATAATTTGTTGTACTGTAGTCTACTAACTACAAGCTTCAAAATGATGTGACATGACAGAGTTGCATTACAATCGATTGGTGCCCAATTTTGACCCAACCCCTATCCTCAGTTTGAGCCAAGATCAAAATAATTCCTTATACTGTAGACTACTTATCATTGGCTTGAAAATGATATGTGACATGACCTTGGAAAAATTTAATTTTTTTAGCCACAGTCCCCACCCCTGAGCGGGGGGGGGGGGGGGGTCTAACAAAATTTCACAAGTGCCGTGCACATCCCTGGCCATATGTGTAATCATACCCAAAGTTTCAAGTTTCTATGTGAAATGGTCTAGATGCACTTTCCAAAATTTTGAATCAACCTGTTATTAATGCTACATGTACAACATTATAATACATGTATTGAAACTTTATACAGGGCTCGATTCTAACACAAACCCACTGACCCAAGGAGTTACATTTTAAGCTGTTAGTAAAATTATACAAGGACTAATCCATCTGGGTTAGTAATGATCTCAAGCACCTCAGAGGAAATATACATGTAAACTACAGGAAAACCATCTATTGTAACAAGGCATAAATTATTTTATTTTTAGATCCTTTAAATAATTATAAATGTCTTAGTAACATTTACTGTAAGGAGTCTAAGGTCAACTCAGGTATATTAAGACAACAAAATGATATCTGTTAAAAAATCAGGAAATTAAGTAAATTATTTCAATTTCTCAGATGCAGTATGAGAGTTCACATATCATAACTTACTCGGAAGAAAGCAAGAGCAGACAATCAATGGGTCAGTGAAAATGTCTGCGGGTTAGTAAAATCAATGATGTACATGTACATATGGTTTGTAGCAACTAAGTTGGGCCCACCCAATTTTTTTCATAGTATGAGTTAGCTTGACAGTAGGCTTGTGCGATTTTTCGATTTAATCGTGAAGTTTGATTTATTTATAAAATCGCGATTTTTACGATGTAACTGAGGAAAAATCGGAAAATCGTCAAAAATTTCATGTTTTTTGTAAATCTTAAGTGTGTACTTTTCCGTCGCATTTTATCAGTACAATTATAATCGATTCACGCCTGTGTTCATTGTGTTTATATCCCGCCATGCAGAATAATTACTAATCACAACACAAAGCGCTACAATAAACTAGCGATGTAAAAACCCCAAAAAACCCCACAATAGCGAGATAACACCTTTGTCATTGAGAAAAACCAGCTAGTTACTCCGTCGAATCGCCATATTATTTTCTTTCTTTCGCTGCAGACCCGGGTACTAATATTAACGTCTTTGCATTACTTCGATAATGACCTGAACTCGTCCTACAAAGGGAGGCGATAAGCAGAAGCTGATACATCATGTAATTTTAATTTTTTTTTCAGTGACATTTTATCTCAAATTTTGATGAAATAAATAATGTTTATTAAACTATACGCAATATTTAGGCCGTCCCAATTAATAATTTCACTCCCACGATGATGGATATACATGTACATGTATGGTATACATTACGCATAGGTCAAGTTTGACTCGCTAACTATAGTCAGTTTGCTGGTTTACTGATCATGCGCAGTTGCTATGCCCAGTTGAACATGATTTTAGTTCGCTGGTACCAGGTTCCCTATTCAATTACTATTGCAGAAAATTTGGAGCCAGATACCAGTCTCCATTAACCCTGTTAGTATATAGATCAATGTCTGAACCGAGGTCCGGTGCTCGGTTGACTATAGTTGACTAGCTAGTTAACTATTTGAAGTTCGGCTGGTACTCTAGTTAGCTATAGCTAACTATGGTTAGGAGACGAACTTGACCATAGACGTAGGATGGTAGGAATTCGGCGCATGAAAATGTGTTCTAATTTCGTGCTATTTTTGTATCATTTATTTCAACTTTTTCTAGAAACAAGTCACGTTACCCCGGTTTATACTTTTAGGAATTTGGACCTACGATTTAATCGAAAATCACGATTTTTTAATATAAAATCAATCGTGATGTTTCAAAGCAAAAATCGTGCAAGCCTACTTGACAGGTTTAGTGCATCTATGTGTGATTTTATGAGCTAACAACATCGTCGTGTCGT
>CM067359.1:161320013-161341525 GCA_034401795.1 Chaetoderma sp. LZ-2023a
CGCATGACACGTGTGTTCCATTTTTGAAAATTTACCACTGGAATGACTGGCTCCAGTCATTCCATTAGTAAATTTTCAAAAATAATCTTTTCTTGGTCTGCGAATGGACATTTCCCAAGACCACTGCAGAAGCCATTTTTGGCTGATATTGATATGAGTGTTAAATGGTTAAGCCTCTAAGAATAAACAATTTAGACAATCGTATTTTCACGCAGTCTCGTGTGACTATGCACATTTAGCCAGAGATTTTGTGATGTAGTGCACCACAAAGGATCCCCTCTTTATCAGCTGAAACCCAACCTTTCACTGAACACATGCGATTAATCTTGAAGTTGGGCAAGGCTGGGGTCAATTCCTCATGAAAGGAATTGATTCAATTCCAATTCCTTTGCTTTTCTTCAATTCCAATTCCACCTAAATACAAACGGAATTAATTCCAATTAACAATTCCTTTTCATAAACATGGCATCTGGGGTATGTACAATGAAATGAGTCAGGATAGTGGGTAAGAATCTAATAAAATAAGTTATAAAGCTTTAGTAAATTTACATGTATTATTATAATATGAGTTATCTCCCTGTGGTGAATGTAAACAGTAGTGTTAATGACATATATGTATTTAACATTATATACACCTGTGCAAAAGTTAAGCACCAGCAAAAACAATAGAACGTAGAAACATGATGGTACAACTAGGCTGCCATACTTTTTGTCCCCGCGTTAGCTGACATAATTCCAAGTACGAAATGCACATGCATGCATGACTTCACGCCGCTTGATGTCCGTGCGTGGCGGGAAACAGCACACGTGTTCAGTTATGTAAAAGTCCAGTTTGAGGTGTAGAACATTACATACAGATTTAGGCGACAAGATTAGGAATTTTGTGTTCATGACCGTGGTTTATTTGTACAGAGAGAATTAGCTCTTGATTGTGAACCGCTATGGCAAGACGAAGGTTAAGTGATCGTGTGAAATGGCAAATCATAGGCATGCATACCACTGGTATGTCATGCAGAGAGATTGGCAGACAGCTGAACATTAACCATACTGTAATCAGTCGTTTGATTGCAAAACATGGGCAAACTAACGAGGTGAAGGACAGGCCTAGATCTGGAAGACCGAAGAAGACTACTGCCCGTGATGATCGAGCCCTAGTACACCTTGTTAGGAGATCTCCATTCACCAACAGCAGAGTGCTCAGCCAGCAATGGGAAACGCGCAATAGAGTGTCAATGTCTACCGTCAAAAGGAGACTGTATGCTGCTGGCATGAAAGCTAGGAGACCTGTCAGACGTCCTCTCCTCACTGCACACCACAAAGAGGAGCGTCTGAGGTAGTGCAACGAAAGAAGACAGTGGAACATGAGATCCTGGAGACGGGTACACTGGTCCGATGAAAGTCGGTTTCCTGCTTCATGCCACAGATGGTCGAACTCGTGTATGGAGGTCCAGACACACGGCGTACGACCAATGTAACATCATGGAAGAAGTTCCATTTGGTGGAGGTTCCGTTATGATATGGGGGTGCATCTCATTTGATTGTAAGCTGGATCTGTTGACTGTACCTGGAACACTAAATGGACAAAGATATCAAGATTCCATACTGGATAGAGTTGTGGTCCCTCATTTTGTAAATCATGCACCTGGAACCCACCCTATATTCATGGATGACAATGCCCGACCACATCGTGCTAGAGCTGTGCATGACTACCTCCGCCAGAATGCCATCGAAACCCTACCATGGCCAGCAAGGAGCCGTGACATGAACCCTATTGAGGATATCTGGGACATTCTGGGAAACATGGTGAGAAGGAGGGATCCTCCTGTGCAGAACCTACAGGAATTAACAGACGCACTCCATCTTGAATGGCAACGAATACCACAATGGCGTATCAGTCGGTTGGTGACCAGCATGAGACGTCATGTCCAGGCCGTCATCCAGGCACAAGGTGGATATACCCGGTATTAATAATGACAGTCTCAAACTCGTGCACAGATGTTAAACTTCGTTTTCAGACACCATTAATGACAATCTAGCCACGTGTCAACTGTAGGGCAATAGTTGTCAGTTGTGTCAACGTAACCATATTCAGGCCTCGTTTTCAAGTTCAAACAAAAACATACAGTGTTTCCCCACCATCATAATCAGCATTCCTCTAGTTGCATTATTACCTCTTGCACTAAGATGGATGGGTACATAAATGTTTATGCTATTGCTTTCTTCATAGCACATGAATATACCCTCGCATGTGCGTAAAAATAGGGTGGTGCTTAACTTTTGCACAGGTGTATATAAAAACATCACTTAATGAAATGAAATTAATATATTCATGATGGAATGTGGTTTCAACAGTCAATGTAAATTATGTATGAAATTATATAGGAAATGTGCTCATTATTTTGAAAACAATTTGACTGATTAGCAACAATAAGTTTCAGTCAAATTGTTTTCAGAATATAAACATAGCATGTAGACATTAATAAACAATATTTAATGAAATAGTTTTAAAAAACATAAATTTTTTGGATCATACTTAATGAGCATCTCTCAAGACTTTAAATCTTTCCTCCAGTACTGAAAAAGGCGCTCCACTAGGGCTGATGAAGAAGCTATTTGAGGAGGATATGTCGAGCTAGTAATTCCAATGGGATACACTAAATACTATGACAGCATAACTTAAATATCATTTAAGTCCAAAGAGCTCAGGTGAGAATTTTCACACATAATTCCAATGGGATACACTAAACACTATGACAGCATAACTTAAATGTCATTTAAGTCCAGTAAAATAGATGAACACTATAGTCACAGTTAAGTCTAAGAGTATATACAAAGTAAACTAAAGTATTAAATTGGTAAAAGAATTGACAATTACCAATTACTTGAGCAAAGTAATTGATTTCAATTCCAATTCGTCCAAACTTAGCCAATTACCAATTCCCTATCAATTCCTGATGAAAGGAATTAAAATTACCACCAATTCCAATTCCCAATTCCAATTACCCCAGCCCTGAAGTTGGGTGAACCATGAATTGATATTACAAGTACCTGTAGAATGCATCAATACAGCAACATTGGTTAATGTATACAAAAGATTCATAAAACTAAGACAAGAATTTTCTATCCTGGTCAGTGACACATAAAAAGTAGGTCAGGCAGACCTACTGTTGATATGTGACAAACGTAAACTACAATGCATCCATACACCAAGTTTGCTTACAGTATACAAAAAACTCTTGAAACTACGTCACAGACAAGAATAATCTATGATGTTCAGTGAACCGTGAAAAGTAGGCGTATAAACAGTCATGATACATACATGCTGTTGAATATTCTGAAATGGCATGTAATGGCAGTGACAGCTCCCAGTCAAATTAGTTTTAAAATAGTCAACATAAATTAATATTTCATAGAATGTAAATGATTTTTAAAATCTGGTTGTTCCAGTGCTGAAGTGGACTCATTTCATTGACTAGATAGGTACTTTGGGGGACTAGGCCCTGCCCATTTCTAGCTAAACTTTCTTACGTGTTTGAATTGATTTGAAACATGAATTACCAGGATCTAAATTGCAAAGTAAATATACATGATATACATAATATTTTGAAGCTAATTTGACTGGGGGCTGTCACTGTCTATGGCAGCAACAGCCCCAGGTCAAATTAGTTTCAAAACATTCAATAAACTCTTTGCTAAATTGTAAATTCATCAGACATACAATTCGTACACTTTAGTGACAGACTGATTTCCATCATTTTGATTGAGGTCAGCTAACCAGAGACGTATTTGATTATGGTGTCAGATACCTGAGTAACAAATCAAAACCCTCCATTGCCACTACTCTGAATCCTCGACAAAATCATGGTAATGGGTGGGGCATTATTCTCTTTTGAAAGATATATCGTGCAGATACATGTAATTAATTCATCACTCATTACAACTTGCACAAAATCTAAGCCCCTACATGTAATTGTGTACCGTAGACCCCTAATTTCTATGGGTACATTGTACTCTGAGCAGCACGCACCCAGACGGACACGCACATATATATATTCAAGTAATTTCTAAGTTTTTGAAACTGCTGCTTTAAGATTTTGACTCTAAGACAGAAACACCATTCAGTAATTAATACCTATTTACATAATAGTGATAACGGTCAAGTTATATGCATACAAGTATAAACGTTACCATATGCTGTGATGCAAAGAAGAAATCCTGCACACTGCTCATGTGGACTATAAATTTATGGAAGATACAAAGTATGAATAATAAATTTAGTAGAAACATTTGAAATGTAACTGAAAATCCAGTTATTTTTCCAATGTATGCGATTACATTACAGTTACATGAGCCCTGGGGTCCATTCAGGAGCGCGAATATTTTCCGCTCGCCGAACAATTGTTAGGTCACATGGTATGTTTGCCTGCCTGAACGGGTTGTTCGCAGAACATTCGCGGTGAAAATTTTGTGGCGAGGCGAACAACTTTATAGGTGACACGCCATGATTTGCCGTGAACACCAAGATGGCGACAAAATATACAGCATCATAAATTGAGATGTTGATTGTCAATTTAACCATAAATAATTCATACCAATGAGTTCTTAGCGATTGTAGTATTATGTTAGTCTTCACCCAATATGTGTATGCTTGTGGATTGTTTTTGAGAGCCTGATATTCATCACGACGTAAAAAATATGACATCATATTGCATCGGATCTGACAAAAAGTTAACTCTCATACCTATCACATGACGGTGTAAAAGAATGCTCGTTGAAGCTGTGCATGACAACTCATTCAGGAAGGTGAATATAGTTCGCCACGAACAGCGAACATAAATTAAAATTGCCGAACATTTGCCAAACATTTGCACTCCCGAACTCACCCGTGGTTCATTCTATATAATTCGCAATCTGAGAATGTTAGATGACTGTGAGATATTGATTATTTCTTACTTTGCAAACAGTTCGAGATCTATGGCGAAATTCTGACATTGTTTGAACGCAAGCTCAGAAAGGGCGGCGATAAACCAGCGATCATATTTCATATCCATTTCGGTTGCAATTTCATCACATATCTGGCCCACTGTGTAGTGAATGGCTGCTTTTAGACGCTGTAAGTACAATACTGATATTTGAATAGAATGGACGAATCCTTTTTTAGATATATCCTGCCCATCTCTAGCTAAGCTCCACCCACATGTGCTAGGATCGATCGATCCCTGAACTCCCTAACTATCAATTTACAGAGAACTATACAGTTAAGTTGTTGAATATTTTGAAACTAATTTGACTGGGTGCTGTTGCTGCCTATGGCAGCATCAGCGCCGCGTCAAATTAGTTTCAAAATACTCAACAGAATGCTTATTAAACAGTTGACATACAATTTGACAGACAATAAAGCATTTATGATGGACTTAATTGTCATTCATGACATAATTGATTATGACGTCAGCTTACACACGACGTAGTTGATTATGACGTTATATGATCGATTGATAAACTGGATTCCTTTATTAGCTACTACCTGATCGTAGAGTTTGGATCGAATACTAACACCTTAATCCTCAACCCAGTCAAAAACGTCTTCTGAGGGGCCTTTGAAACGTCCATTTACAGATAAAAAGAACTATTTTTGAAAATTTACTACTGTAATCACTGATGATAACCGAGCCAGGCATTGCATTGGAGTGACAGGCTCGATTATCAACAATCATTAGTGGAACATTTTTAAAAATAGTCTTCTCTTAGCATACAAGAGAAATTGTCAATGTTCTTGACCAATTTTGTCCACATAGCCGACACAGACATTCGCTGCTTGAACGGGAGAACTAAAATGCTTACTAAACACAGATGGTATCTTAATACCTGTACAAGTCACCTGCCATAAGATATGTATCATTCAAGCCACAAAACAGCCATGGTACCACTTGCCTACATGTATTTCAAACTAGAATGCGCAGTCGATGGCCATCGCAAATCCCCGCGCATTCACCACTTCGAGCTTTACCGTCACTTTGACCCAAAGCACAATAAATTCCTTGAAATGTAGTTTCAATGGGTAATGGGTTTCAAAATTTCAACAATTGACTATTGCCCAATTTGCTCATTTGACCCTTGGCCACTGCCCTCAGATTGATTCAAGAACAAAATAATTTGTTGTACTGTAGTCTACTAACTACAAGCTTCAAAATGATGTGACATGACAGAGTTGCATTACAATCGATTGGTGCCCAATTTTGACCCAACCCCTATCCTCAGTTTGAGCCAAGATCAAAATAATTCCTTATACTGTAGACTACTTATCATTGGCTTGAAAATGATATGTGACATGACCTTGGAAAAATTTAATTTTTTTAGCCACAGTCCCCACCCCTGAGCGGGGGGGGGGGGGGGGTCTAACAAAATTTCACAAGTGCCGTGCACATCCCTGGCCATATGTGTAATCATACCCAAAGTTTCAAGTTTCTATGTGAAATGGTCTAGATGCACTTTCCAAAATTTTGAATCAACCTGTTATTAATGCTACATGTACAACATTATAATACATGTATTGAAACTTTATACAGGGCTCGATTCTAACACAAACCCACTGACCCAAGGAGTTACATTTTAAGCTGTTAGTAAAATTATACAAGGACTAATCCATCTGGGTTAGTAATGATCTCAAGCACCTCAGAGGAAATATACATGTAAACTACAGGAAAACCATCTATTGTAACAAGGCATAAATTATTTTATTTTTAGATCCTTTAAATAATTATAAATGTCTTAGTAACATTTACTGTAAGGAGTCTAAGGTCAACTCAGGTATATTAAGACAACAAAATGATATCTGTTAAAAAATCAGGAAATTAAGTAAATTATTTCAATTTCTCAGATGCAGTATGAGAGTTCACATATCATAACTTACTCGGAAGAAAGCAAGAGCAGACAATCAATGGGTCAGTGAAAATGTCTGCGGGTTAGTAAAATCAATGATGTACATGTACATATGGTTTGTAGCAACTAAGTTGGGCCCACCCAATTTTTTTCATAGTATGAGTTAGCTTGACAGTAGGCTTGTGCGATTTTTCGATTTAATCGTGAAGTTTGATTTATTTATAAAATCGCGATTTTTACGATGTAACTGAGGAAAAATCGGAAAATCGTCAAAAATTTCATGTTTTTTGTAAATCTTAAGTGTGTACTTTTCCGTCGCATTTTATCAGTACAATTATAATCGATTCACGCCTGTGTTCATTGTGTTTATATCCCGCCATGCAGAATAATTACTAATCACAACACAAAGCGCTACAATAAACTAGCGATGTAAAAACCCCAAAAAACCCCACAATAGCGAGATAACACCTTTGTCATTGAGAAAAACCAGCTAGTTACTCCGTCGAATCGCCATATTATTTTCTTTCTTTCGCTGCAGACCCGGGTACTAATATTAACGTCTTTGCATTACTTCGATAATGACCTGAACTCGTCCTACAAAGGGAGGCGATAAGCAGAAGCTGATACATCATGTAATTTTAATTTTTTTTTCAGTGACATTTTATCTCAAATTTTGATGAAATAAATAATGTTTATTAAACTATACGCAATATTTAGGCCGTCCCAATTAATAATTTCACTCCCACGATGATGGATATACATGTACATGTATGGTATACATTACGCATAGGTCAAGTTTGACTCGCTAACTATAGTCAGTTTGCTGGTTTACTGATCATGCGCAGTTGCTATGCCCAGTTGAACATGATTTTAGTTCGCTGGTACCAGGTTCCCTATTCAATTACTATTGCAGAAAATTTGGAGCCAGATACCAGTCTCCATTAACCCTGTTAGTATATAGATCAATGTCTGAACCGAGGTCCGGTGCTCGGTTGACTATAGTTGACTAGCTAGTTAACTATTTGAAGTTCGGCTGGTACTCTAGTTAGCTATAGCTAACTATGGTTAGGAGACGAACTTGACCATAGACGTAGGATGGTAGGAATTCGGCGCATGAAAATGTGTTCTAATTTCGTGCTATTTTTGTATCATTTATTTCAACTTTTTCTAGAAACAAGTCACGTTACCCCGGTTTATACTTTTAGGAATTTGGACCTACGATTTAATCGAAAATCACGATTTTTTAATATAAAATCAATCGTGATGTTTCAAAGCAAAAATCGTGCAAGCCTACTTGACAGGTTTAGTGCATCTATGTGTGATTTTATGAGCTAACTGTCTGTATTTCCTGAAGCTACAATTATGCAAGGAACCTTAAAATACATAGATAGGTTTACCATATTTTGTTGCGAATGAATTGTAGTATGTATGAAATAAAATGCAAGTTAACTCGGATTAGCTTGGATTTTCTTGAATATCCAAGCTATTAGAAAACTATTCAACCCATACCAACTTGGATTTCCTTGAATTAGCTTGGACTTTATGTAGTGGCTTGAACATCTTGAAAATCCCACCTCTCAGAATTCAAGCCAGCTGGAATTTTCTATAACTTTTTGAATGTCATCATGAAAAAGTGCAAGTTTCCTGGATTTGCTTGGACGTTTCTGATTTTACAGAATGCAAGCTAGCTTGGATTTTCTAGAACTGTTTTGTCAGACATAAAAGAATCCAAGCTACTTGGATATCCTTGAATTTGTAGATTCACTTACGCTACCTTGGATTATCTTGAAATAGCTTGCACTAAGGCAAGAACAGGTTCTGTAGTCATGTAGAGGTGACCTTGAACTGGTAAATTGGTGGGAAATTGAAAGACTGTAAAAAAGCAAACAGTACATTCATTGCATTGATCATTACCAGCTATAGATATATAGAAGATGATAGTTTGGAAACACTGACAGTACTGTTAGATAGAATGCTTAGCATTAGTATCCTTAAATGGAAACAGAACTGTATTTTGAGGTATGTATTCTATTGATTTCCAGAGATTTATTCAGAGTTACCAGTTTTGGTATAGCTTTTTCAGCTCTATAGAAATAATTCAGTGATCATGACTTTCTAAATAATATGGTACATTAACAATCTCTGTGTATAAGAATAACAGACAAATCAGTCAGAAACTCATACATTGTTAATGTCTGGATGAACTTGTATTTGTTATTGAGTATTACATCTAACTCAACTACTATGAAGGTGATTTTGGTTTTCAAGCATACCGGTATATATTTATATATAATCTCTGTGTGGCAGCATTTATGTGTACGTGCATGCATTTTATGTTAATGTCTAACCTATTTCAAAAGCTAGGATTAGCTGGGATTTCTTGAAGTTCTAGATGGCTGGCACTTTCTGGAATAAAATCCAAGCTAGGTGGAATTTTCTTGAACGTTCAAGCAAGCTTGGATTTTCTTGAATGTTCAAGCTAGCTGGAATATTCTTGGATTTTAAGTGGCCAATACCGGCAAGCTAGGAAGGATTATCTTGAATGTTCAAGCTAGCTGGGATTTTCTTGAATGTTCAAGCTATCTGGAATTTTCTTGGATTTTACATTAACTAGGCCTTTCTTGGATTTTCGTGAATTATCTTGAATTTTATGTGGCCAATACCAGCAAGCTAATCCAAGCTTTTCCAAGTTATTAAAAACTTGGATTAGCTGGTATATTCAAGCTCCACATAACTTTGATATTCGAGAATATCCAAGCTTTTTTGGCCTGGGTGTAACTTTGAAATAGGAAGAAGAGGAAAATATGTGATTTTTCATGGTGCAAAGCAAAAAATTGTGTTTGCATATATATGTCATCAGATTAAAACCCCCATAGAAGTTCCCTTAAATAAAGTGGCCTAAGTCCAAGCCACAATTGTGGGCTTTAATTTGATATATGTATTGTGTATTTTATCTTCCCAAGTGCATATTGGTTAGCAAATAGCAGAAAATTGGTCCAATTTTCTCACATGAAAGCATGGTCTATATAAAAGGCATCTATCTGTGTGTTAATATATATTTAGTATATTGGTGTATTCATTGCAATATTTTGTAAATTAATATATTGTTATTAATTCAAGACCATACATTTGTGAAAGTAATATGATGTTCATGTTCTGTCAAATGACACAAAATGGTGAACCAAGTTCCGGCTGTAGGTCACGTTTTGTTTTAATGAGTATTACTCTAAGAATATACTACTGAAAAATTGTTATTAATATGCCTTTTGTTAGTCTCATGATATCTAATTGTAGGCATAAAAATATTAGGAGGAAATCCTCACCGTATAAAATTACAGTGTCAAAGAGATTTTCGGGCTGTACGTCACGTTTTTGTAAATTTAGTAATATGGTTAATTACCTTCGTAAAAACGTAATAATATCAATTAAATTGGTTTCATTAATCAAATTACTGTCTTACATGTTTATTTAGTGTAAAATCGATAGATGACACATGAATTAATTGATATTGTATAACTATGTAGAGCAGTTTTGAAATTATTTTGTGAAATTGACTTATAATTTTGAATATTTTTTCACATGAGATGATTTATTGTCATTAATGAGTTAATAAGACTAATATTGACCACGACTGCGTAGAAAATAAATAATTCTCTGAGATATGTTATGTATTTAGTTCCCATTTTTTTAGGAAAGTGAGCTATTTGCTGAATTTTATAATTTTTTTAGTTTATTACATGAATAAAGTGAAAAATAAAAAATACAGTAGTTAACGTTAAGGTCTGGAATTTGGTCATATTCAACCACAGTTCTATGGATTCAATTTGACACCAGCATAAATCCGAAAATCAATTAGACCAACTTATATATATCAGGGCTTCAAAAATGTCCATATTGTCCGAGAATTCTCTTCGATGACTGGTAAATGTGATGTCCAGTCGGACAGCAATATATGTATTTTGTTAAATCATTGTTATTATAAAACACCCAGAAAATGTATCTAATAGAAGTAGCATCCAAATTTCAGCAGTTTGTGTAAATAACAAAAATTTTGTCAGTTAAATAACGCATAAATGTTAAATAAAGAGATTTGAAACAAAATTTTGCAACAACTTCGCGGAAATACCATCCAAATTATGTCACTTCCTTGTATGATACACCTATCAACGGAAAGTTATTTTAACGGGTATCAAAAATGCAGATCGGCTTGAACGTATAATACTCGGTTACCATCATGAAATGATTATATACATGTATATATATAGTACATTCAGAGTTCCCGAGTCCAGTATATTAGGCCATAAAATGAAGACGATTCTACAGACTCTCTTGCAAATCTAAATTCTCCTATAGGTGGGTATGGCTATTGATCATTGCCTCGTCATTTGTTAGTGTTATGATAAACTTTAAAAATACAAGTTTATCTAGGCTGATTCTGGTCGATTTAGACAATGTTTGTCTCAGAAACTGAGTTATATCATCGCGTATGCTAAACTCCTGTTAGCGCATCCCCAAATCAAGGCTGACAGAGTATAGTTAGCCATGCTACGGCGGCGTATCGCACCTGATTTGCGCAAGCAACAGATTTAGAATGGCATGTCGCCAAGATCGACGCATGCGCACGAGTGTTCTCGAGTACTCTTCTCCAAAGTCAGGAACATACTTTCTCGCAAGATTATTGGTTAATAAATATAACTATATAGAAAGCAACCAATGAATCGCAATGAAACTACCGAAAATAAAGAAAATAAACAATGTTTTACGCAGTAATTTTATGAATGACGTAGTAATACTGGCTACTGTACACCTGAAGAC
This sequence comes from Chaetoderma sp. LZ-2023a, assembly GCA_034401795.1. Lineage (NCBI taxonomy): Eukaryota > Metazoa > Mollusca > Caudofoveata > Chaetodermatida > Chaetodermatidae > Chaetoderma > Chaetoderma sp. LZ-2023a. Next base: position 161,331,708 of record CM067359.1, read on the forward strand.
TGATACACTATCATCAATGACATTCTCAGAAGTCCAATATTAATTATTCACCCATCTGTTTATGTCACATTTGTGCAAATTGGGTAAACTACGTGTCGCATATTACACCCCTTATGGACTACTAATTTTTTAGACAGACTACTGATTTGCCAAGTCTGGTAGTCCTACCATCAACTTTTCGCTACTTTCGAACCCTGCTTCCTCTATCTAAAAATAGAGGCGTGGCTTCTACGAGAATACACCTCTAAATGGCTCTAATGTATTGAACGACCATCTTATTATGTCATCACAATGACTAGACTGTTACACAGACTCCACTTCAGCGCCCAGACATATCGGAACCCAGTCCATCTCTGTAACGGACTGTGAAAGGACCTCTGTGGACCGTGTTGATTTTGGTATCATCTTAACCTCTGTATCACTAGCTTAATACAGACATTAAAATAAACTTGAACCGCCCAGTGGTTCGTGTGATATCAATATCCACTCAACATCAGCAAATTCTTAACCTCATTTTGTGTGCGACAGATTTGAATTTTACGACGAATTCAAAGGGACTATTTTTCTGTTAACTACTTGTCATACAGACTACTATAGGTTTTATATCATCTCGCTTTACATGAATTAATATTATCTGGTATGAGGAGAGTAGCACTCGTGTCCTTTTAAGTTTCAATTCTCTCTACACGTACCACCATATTCTGGTGGAAATCACTACACCAATGGCTACTCAATACATACGAGATACTTTTCTCGATTTCGAATCAAAGGAGATCTCGCGAGATACAAATGCCAGCTTCCTATATATGTGGACTGTGCAAGTCTCTACCAGGGTACTAATATTAGCATCATCGCGCTACTCGCGTAACGACCTAAACTCGTCATACAAAAGGATTTCTATTTTATCTCGATGACATTGATGAAATAAACAATGTTTATTAAAGTATGCACAATATTTAGGCGATCCCAATTAATAATTTCACTCCTGCAATGATGGACATAAGGTACACATGTATACATTAAGCATAGGCGTAAGATGGTAAGACTTTCTAGCACGAAATATATATATATATATATATATATATATATAATATATATATATATATATTTCCTGTGTATAAGATGCAGTCTTACTCAATTTACAAATTCCAAGAAGGGGGAGCATCCCATATATGAGTAGAAAGTTATGATTGGATAATTCTGCTAGCACGCCAGCTGACACAAGAAAGCTGCTAAACACCACTAATTCTTATCTGTAACTGTCAACTTTCTGAGTTTTTAATTCAAATGAATGTATTTATCACCCACAAGATGGTTGGTACATTGTACATGTATTTTCAGTTAGTGTCGAATCAATTGGATTGAATTTTATTTTACCAGTTTTGGTTCTCTTTAAAATCGAGTTTTCTAAATTTCATAGCACTTATACATGATGATCATAGAACTTTTCTGGACAGTCGTTCCAAAATCTGTCCAGAAATGCTCATGTATAAGATGCTGCGACATGTGATCCAGTGAATTCACAAGGTTTTGAAATAATTGGTTAGAACTACAAAAGTCGCCCAGAAAAGATGGTCCAAGTTTGGTCAATGTGCTAAGGATGCCAGAAGACACAACAGCACAGGTGGCCAGGGAATTCACTTGACTGGGAGCCAGGAAATATAAAGACAGGAGAGGATGTCATTGCACAAATATGTAAAGCGTGCTGCAACGTGACCTCAAGAAAGCAGAACTCGGGACACTCACATCAAGAATGGACCTGAGGAAGCTAAAGATTTTGGTGGAGGACAAGACACACTTGTCAAATGGGAAGAATGCAGGAAATGTCAATTTCCCTTTCTCCGAGATCTAACAATACTCACCATTCTGTTACTTCTGATATACAGCTGGCCTTGACAGCGGCTCTAGGATTATAGACTTAGAAAGCTTTACCGACTCCTGGGAACCGGGTACCCGGCTCCCCACTGCCGAGTACCCGTTTACCATAGAGCTCATATTGTTTGCATAGCCACCAAACAAGAGAAAACTATGGCTTGCCTCCGTGGGGCTGGGAGGCTGGGTCCGTAACAGAATGGTGAGTATTGTTAGATCTCGGAGAAAGGGAAATTGACATTTCCTGCATTCTCCTTCGATCAATACTCACCATTCTGTTACTTCTGATATACACCAGATTTGATCAGTAACCTGGTGGGAAGGGGCAAGCCATACATGCTAATTTTGCCCCTTGGAGAAAGATTTTAGACTTCAAACTTGACTAACGGAGACCTAAAAGGACCGTCAAGTTTACGGAACCGAATCACATTCGCGTCACAGCCCCCCCCCCCCTTTTTCCTCCTAAGAAAAGGGAGAGAACTAACGAACATGTATCTCGCCTGAAAACACCAATATGCCAAGAGGGCTAACTACTCCCTGCATATCGCTTGTATTAGCCTGAGAATGAGCATGAATATATAAGATGAATGAACATGATACATATACATAATACAAAAAACTCTCACTTGTTGAATTACCTTATGATAACAGGACTTCAGACGTACCGCCTACAACCATACACCGGTTCGGCCATCAGTGACACAATCTGGTTGACATCCTCTCGCTTGACCATGTCTGCTTTAGGTTCTTTTCTTACCAAAGTGAAAAAAGGGGAAAAGCAGTGTGGTCACTAACTATCGTTTCAAAACAGCTAAAGCGAGTGGATTGGCTGAGTCTGACACATCCCTCATATAGTAATCCGTAAATGAGGACTCACAGTGCCATTGTGCAACGGCCATGATGTCCTCTAACGGAACACCATTGTAAAGGGCGGTCGAGGCGGCTATTCCTCTAACATCGTGTGCCCTTACGCCCTGCACCTGGTGCCCAGTCGCCATCTCATGAGTAGTCTGAATGCATTCGACCACCCAACGAGAGATAGTATCCATGGATGCGGCGCCATAAGGCTTTTTATGGCAGATCCACAAATGTCTATCGTTCGACCGTAACGAGTCAGTCCGTTTCTTGTACTTAGTCAAAGCACGGACCGGGCACCAGACACTGGCATCACGATCAAACCTGGTTAACTTCGGTATAATGATCGGTTTGCCGGGATATCTCAAAGATTGGTTCTTTGACATAAATTCTGCTCTTGGCAGAAGACGCAGACCTTCTCCAGAAACAATAAATCGGTTCCTCTCTGCCGAAAGCGCATGGATCTCACTGCGCCTTCTAGCTGAGGAAGCTGCCAATAGAAAGACCGCCTTTAGAGTCAAATGCCTTAGACTAGCCGAACGCAACGGTTCGAATGGGTGCTTGGCCAGTACATTAAGCACTAAAGATAGACTCCAGGCTGGAATGACTACCGGTTGTCTCGGTCGGAGATTGCTCATTCCCTTCAACATCACGTTTAACTGGGCCACCTCTGGACTATCCCTGTTGGCTAGACAAGGGATAACTGATGCCAGAGCTGACTTGTATCCAGCAATTGTGACGGGAGCTAGTCCTGTAAAGAACAGCTCACAGAGAAAATCTGCTATTTGCTGAATAGTGGATTGAAAGGTATCAATACCCTTTTCTTCACACCAGTCTGCAAATCTGTTAACCTTGTTGTTATATGACTTGAAGGTTGACCTCCTTCTCGCAGCTGCGATGAAATCAGCAGCCTGTCGAGAAAAGCCTTCCGACGTGGAACGTTGTTTGACAACATCCACGCAGTCAATTTGAACATTTCGGGACGCTCGTGTAGGAAGCGTCCCTTCGCCTGGGAGATTATGTTCGGAATCTCGGGCAACTGCACAGGATTTTCCACCAGCAGATCTAGAAGATCCGTGAACCACGCCCTGCTTGGCCAATACGGCGCTATTAACAGGACCAGACACGGTTCCTCCCTGACCTTCACCAATACCTTCGGTAGAAGAATGGTGGGTGGATACGCGTAAGCGTGCATCCCTCTCCAGCTTATCGCCAGAGCGTCTGTATCGACGGCATTTGGATCTGGAATCGGCGAGACATATGTCATGATTTGAGCATTTTCCTTTGTGGCGAACAAGTCCACGTTGGGTTTGCCCCAATGCTCGAAGATCCGTCGTAGAACTGGAGGGTTGAGGGACCATTCTGTTGGCAGAATTCTCTGTCTGCGAGACAAAGCATCCGCCAGAATGTTCAATCGGCCAGGAATATGAGCTGCTTTCAAAACAACCGAGTAATTCCTGCACCATTGAATCAAGTGCCACACCCTGATGCACAGGGTGGGCGACCTGGTCCCTCCTTGGCGATTTATATATGATACTACTGTCGAATTGTCCGACCGTATCAATATCACCTTGCCCCTGATCATCGGAAGGAATTCTTCCAACGCCAGTTCCACTGCCATCATTTCCAACAGATTGATATGCAGCTGACTCTCCGGGAGAGTCCATGTGCCCGAGACTTGGTGTTCTCCCAAGCAGGCACCCCACCCTTCCAGCGATGCGTCCGTGTAGACGGACAGCTGGGGGTGGGGTAGGTGCAGCGAAACCCCTATTAGGAGATTCTGACGCTGTTTCCACCATAGAAGATGCGATATTATCGGCTCCAAAACTGGCACCAGTTTTGACAGGGGTTCTGTTCTCTGTTTCCACAGAGACATCAGATACAACTGGATAGGTCTTCGCATTAGAGCAGCGTACGGGATAACCTGCTCCATGGAGACCATCATGCCCAGCATCTGAAGGAACCGCCTCGCCTGAATGTGGTTTCCCACTCGAAAACTCCCGAGGATGGCTAACAGAGACACCACTCTGGGCTCTGACGGGTAAACCCTGCCCTCCTCGAGGTCGAATCGCATTCCCAAATAAACGAAATGTTGAGTGGGTGTCAACTCGGATTTCTCCTTGTTGACTATCCAGCCTAGATCTGAAAGTAACTTCAGAGTCAGAGCAGTATCCACGTTCAACCTGGCTGCCGAGTCTGCCTTGAGCAGCCAGTCGTCTATGTAGGTGTGTAGCGCCACGTTCTCTTTTCTGAGAAACGCTGTCACCGCAAGGACCACTCTTGTGAAAACCCTCGGAGCTGTCGACAGGCCAAACGGGAGAACTGTAAACTCCCATACTTGATTCTGAAACGCAAATCTCAGAAACCTGTGCCAACTCCGATTGATCGGAATGTGGAAATATGCATCTTTCAGATCGATCGATACACACCACATTCCTTTCCTCAATCCCGCCATTACCGACCTCGGTGTTTCCATCTGGAACCGAGGCGTATGGATAAACCAATTTAATGGCCTGAGATTGAGTATGGGTCTCCATCCCCCCGTGCTCTTGGGGACAAGGAACATGTTTGAATAGAAGCCTGGAGTGTTCCGGTTTGCTGGTTTTATTGCTCCCTTCAGAAGCAAACCCGACACTTCCTTTTGAACGGCTTCTAACTTGTCTGGCTCCCTTGGTACGGGTGTCCAGACTGGTGCCAAAGACAGATTTTGTGGCGGAAAGTCCCACCACTCCGGCATGTAACCCTGGGATAACCATCCCAGGACCAGACTGTCTGACGTCACACCTCGCCAAACCTCGACGAAACGCATGAGCCTTCCACCCACCATAGACGCCTCGACGTCTAACGGGGTTGTCCGGCTCGCAGTCCGCCCCCCCCCCTTTCTTAACGAGAGAGAGTGAGAACCATTTCGTTCTAGGTACGACGGGTATAACTGGCACCGCTGTTCCTGTCGCACAGGTGCGGTCCAGGCGGATATGAAGGGAGCTTGCGTACCCTCAGGTACGCTTCGGCCCCTTCTGTCCGCCCTTTGAGGCCTTACCCTTACCCTTCCCCTTGCCCTTACCACCTCTAGGGCGGTCAGGAGCAACATTGGGGAGGGTAGGCGCCTCTACAGCCTTCCTGGGTTTCTTTGCCGGCGGCGGCTCAGAAAACCCAGCCGAAACAGAAGTCGCAATAGGCCTGGCTTTCGCCTTGCCCTTATGCTTCTTCTGTTTCTTCGAAGGCTGTCCGGTTAGCGGCTTGCCCACAGCCCCTAGTGCGTGCGCTTGCCGCACCAGCTCTAGCTGGAGATTCACCGCTAACCGATTCTGCGCAATACTGGCGGTGTCCTCTAAGATGGCCCGCGCCTGGCCACCAAAGATGCTAGGCCCTGTCAGGGGCGTCCCAAGAAGACGCTCCCTGACTGCCGTAGCCGGACGCATATGGTCAATGACCATTTGCCTCCTGGACTTCGTCACACGCGCTTGCACCCTTGCCAATGCGTCCATTGACAGCACCAAGCCGTCATTAACGCACGATAGCGCCACAGGTGGCACAGGGTGGCCTGCCCCCGCTTCAGCCCACACCGACTGAAGTAGACGATAGGAGTGATTGACAGCGCTCATGGCTGCCCTCACACCCTCATCGCATAGGGCCAGGACTTCTTCCTGGTGTACCTGGGCTTTATCCACTAGTGCCGGACCGGGACCACCCGACCCCGCACTCTGGACGCCCAGTACCCATCGGTCATCCTCAGTGACCGACGGGACTACACCATACCTGTCGTATTCACCCCTCGGAATACGGCACCTTGCCCGCACCTCCCTGGAGGCCGCAGGGAGCTGACCCTTGGTCATCAGTTGTTTACTATAAATAGCATCCAACAAATCAATGAACCGTGGATCCAGTCCCACTGACTGGATCCGGGCCGCGGGCAAAATCCCCGTCCTAATCGACGCAACCGACGGACGGGGCGCATCTTCATCGGCCGTGGCCGAAACCACAGACGGGTCAACTCTGGCTAGCCACGCCAGAGCATCAGACCAGTCTATCTCCGAAGAAGATACCCCCGCAAACACGTCACCCGTTGACATGCTTACGGGTCTGCCAGCCATGGCCTCCCGGCCAGGAGCCACGGCTGACACGCCAGGCACTCCGCTACCACATGGTTCCGCCGCCACCCCATGAAACACTCCGGTCCATGGGGTAGGTCCGCACGGAAAACCGTACGGACCCGTAACCGTCGCGGAACCATAGCCAGCCACGGGCGCCAACGGCACCCCATGTCCGGCTGCCAGACCAGGCGAGATAGGTGAGTACCACGCCTGGCCCGGCACACCGGTTCCCCTGACGGCTGGTGACAAACCAAGCCGCGTGGAACCGGTGCACGGTAACGGATTGGCCTCAGCCGCAGGCGGAGCCGCTGACCTGGCTTGCGCCAAACCAGACAAATGGAGGCCGGTTCCGTCCAGGACGGAATCAACCTCCATATTCTCCACCTGCGGCTTCACGGGCCGCAGCAACTTCTCCTCCTCGGCCTCATCGTCTTCAGACTCCGAAGAGCCGTCACTAGACGAATAAACCGTGGAGCGGACGGCTCCCACACCTGACGGACCGGCCACCGCTACTGGACCACCCGGAGGTGGCCGCAGAGAGACAGAACCCGTCTGGCCGAAGCCAGACGGACCCGCCAGGGGGCCGTACGAGACGGCCCCCTCGGTAACCAGTCCAGAATCCTGTCCAAAGACAGGATCCGTACCAGGCATGGGGAGAAACTGCCCCCCAACCTTTGGTAGCAGGGACGACACCAGCGTGGGCAGAACGCTATGCAGAAAACCCTGCATAGCCGGACCAAACCACGCCGGCGGTGCCATCTCCGCCACCTCCAGCTGGGGACGTGGAGCACCCCCCACCGGCCGAACCGGGCGCTCCACGATTTCCTCTCGGACCGCCTGACCCCGCGTCAGACCCAGCCAAGTCCTTCTGGGCAAGGAACTTAACCATCGTTTCGACGGACCACACTGCACAAACATTACACCTATGATCTATATTACACAGGGCACACCTAAAACAGACATGGTCCTTGAACATAACACGGACAAACTTATGGCAGTCGTCACATGATGGCGGGGCTGGCTTGGCCTATAAAATAAGCACAAACCTACAATAAACAAGCGGAACGAGACACGGATGGAAGGCAGACAATTAATTTTCAAATATTTTGACTCATAAATTAACCGTAACCTCCCGCACCCCACCCCGCCACGTTACAACAACGATCGCATTGATTATGACGACAAGAACGCGGCGGGCACAACACACCCATAATAGATCCTACAGGATGTGTAACGGCTCCAGGAATCATATCGCATAGCATTCAGGGTATATTTACTAATCAATATAAATTATACTCCTAACGAACGCAGCACGATATGTGAAGAAAACAACAAAATGTATAACAACTGCTGTCTCACACGGTAAAACCGCAGACCACGCATCTACTCAAGAATTTTGAAACCACCGATCATTGCAAACCGATCGTGATCACACGAAAAACTTGATCATTCTAAAGTTTCCGGTACCATTTTTTAGTACGCAGCACCCAGAACAAGATGCGCGAATTAATGAAAAAATTTTTCTTCACATAAACATCCGAGCGACCGGGTGTGACGTCACCCGCTCGGATTCTACGGAGAACGACGTCAGCCGATATTCGTGTTAGAAATACCGTAGCAAACACCTATTTTCATATCTGCCGATCGCCTGTTGGGGTTTAAAGAAGGCGATCGTCTGGCATATATCGTTGCTAGCACACGTCCCAGATTCTATGGGGTTAGAAATTGGAACATGCGACACAACGAAATTTAGAGACCTAAGTCTTTTAACTATGGATATAAAGAACAATACAACCTGGTTGTCTTGGGCGGTATTCTCCATAGTCCTTAGTTATTCCTTTAGCGCACAAACTATCACCGATTAAAGACTTAGAATCTTTTTAAAAAACACTAAAATCCCTAATGCGAAAAGCATGTATTGCACTTGTTGCTATGCAAACAAGAATGAGCTCTATGGTAAACGGGTACTCGGCAGTGGGGAGCCGGGTACCCGGTTCCCAGGAGTCGGTAAAGCTTTCTAAGTCTATAATCCTAGAGCCGCTGTCAAGGCCAGCTGTATATCAGAAGTAACAGAATGGTGAGTATTGATCGAAGGAGAAGGACTGATTGCAGCTCTAGGTTGTTTCTACTACCACAGTCGCAGAATACAATAATCATACATACAAGAGTGATTTCATTGAATGAGATTTTCAAGATGGCAGCCGGGATAGAGCGGGGTAATAATGCCTTACCCATTACCACTCTGATGTCAATATTCTATCTTTTGTTGCGTCAATAACAACGAAACTGGTGTACATTTTTCAACAATTTCAGTGGATGATCTTCCAGTGAATACATTAAAAAATTAGCACCAGTTCACCTTTTAATTTAATTGGAAAATTTTATATTTTTACATCAGTGCTACGAGTTCAGGGTCTGAAATAAGGAGAGTAAATTTGATCTGACAAAAATGCGGAAGTTGACTAACCTGACGTGGGGGGGGGGGGGGCCCGAGGGTCCTACCCCAGAAATTTTTAAATCTAGATGCTCTCAGAGGCCATCTCCTGCATTTCTGGAGAAAAATATAGGTTTTCAGTTGGCTGTGAAATTGTTCTATTTTTACCCATTTTGTCCTGAAAAAGTCAAATAGACTAAGACATTTTCAGGAGAAAATGCATAAAGATAGAACAATTTCATGGTCAACTGTAGGACCCAAAAAAATGAGGACTTAACCACTTATACTCGGTCCTCCATTTAGCAAGGGTTGCCCCTTTGGGGACTTTTCGCTCAGATGCCATTTTAGCAACACATCAACTGCTGTCACAGTCATGTACAATTAAATTTTTTTTTAATTTCACTTTAGAACACATTAGTCAAAGAAGGCTTGTGATAGTTTTCCTGATAAATGTTCACTTGCAGGTCAAGATATTATTTTTGAAATTTTCCATTGAAATGGCTTATTCAGTAACTGAGACAGTCATTCCCGTGGTAAATTTTCAAAAAACACACGTGTCATGC
>CM067359.1:161342025-161374525 GCA_034401795.1 Chaetoderma sp. LZ-2023a
CGCATGACACGTGTGTTAAGGCTGTCCGGTTAGCGGCTTGCCCACAGCCCCTAGTGCGTGCGCTTGCCGCACCAGCTCTAGCTGGAGATTCACCGCTAACCGATTCTGCGCAATACTGGCGGTGTCCTCTAAGATGGCCCGCGCCTGGCCACCAAAGATGCTAGGCCCTGTCAGGGGCGTCCCAAGAAGACGCTCCCTGACTGCCGTAGCCGGACGCATATGGTCAATGACCATTTGCCTCCTGGACTTCGTCACACGCGCTTGCACCCTTGCCAATGCGTCCATTGACAGCACCAAGCCGTCATTAACGCACGATAGCGCCACAGGTGGCACAGGGTGGCCTGCCCCCGCTTCAGCCCACACCGACTGAAGTAGACGATAGGAGTGATTGACAGCGCTCATGGCTGCCCTCACACCCTCATCGCATAGGGCCAGGACTTCTTCCTGGTGTACCTGGGCTTTATCCACTAGTGCCGGACCGGGACCACCCGACCCCGCACTCTGGACGCCCAGTACCCATCGGTCATCCTCAGTGACCGACGGGACTACACCATACCTGTCGTATTCACCCCTCGGAATACGGCACCTTGCCCGCACCTCCCTGGAGGCCGCAGGGAGCTGACCCTTGGTCATCAGTTGTTTACTATAAATAGCATCCAACAAATCAATGAACCGTGGATCCAGTCCCACTGACTGGATCCGGGCCGCGGGCAAAATCCCCGTCCTAATCGACGCAACCGACGGACGGGGCGCATCTTCATCGGCCGTGGCCGAAACCACAGACGGGTCAACTCTGGCTAGCCACGCCAGAGCATCAGACCAGTCTATCTCCGAAGAAGATACCCCCGCAAACACGTCACCCGTTGACATGCTTACGGGTCTGCCAGCCATGGCCTCCCGGCCAGGAGCCACGGCTGACACGCCAGGCACTCCGCTACCACATGGTTCCGCCGCCACCCCATGAAACACTCCGGTCCATGGGGTAGGTCCGCACGGAAAACCGTACGGACCCGTAACCGTCGCGGAACCATAGCCAGCCACGGGCGCCAACGGCACCCCATGTCCGGCTGCCAGACCAGGCGAGATAGGTGAGTACCACGCCTGGCCCGGCACACCGGTTCCCCTGACGGCTGGTGACAAACCAAGCCGCGTGGAACCGGTGCACGGTAACGGATTGGCCTCAGCCGCAGGCGGAGCCGCTGACCTGGCTTGCGCCAAACCAGACAAATGGAGGCCGGTTCCGTCCAGGACGGAATCAACCTCCATATTCTCCACCTGCGGCTTCACGGGCCGCAGCAACTTCTCCTCCTCGGCCTCATCGTCTTCAGACTCCGAAGAGCCGTCACTAGACGAATAAACCGTGGAGCGGACGGCTCCCACACCTGACGGACCGGCCACCGCTACTGGACCACCCGGAGGTGGCCGCAGAGAGACAGAACCCGTCTGGCCGAAGCCAGACGGACCCGCCAGGGGGCCGTACGAGACGGCCCCCTCGGTAACCAGTCCAGAATCCTGTCCAAAGACAGGATCCGTACCAGGCATGGGGAGAAACTGCCCCCCAACCTTTGGTAGCAGGGACGACACCAGCGTGGGCAGAACGCTATGCAGAAAACCCTGCATAGCCGGACCAAACCACGCCGGCGGTGCCATCTCCGCCACCTCCAGCTGGGGACGTGGAGCACCCCCACCGGCCGAACCGGGCGCTCCACGATTTCCTCTCGGACCGCCTGACCCCGCGTCAGACCCAGCCAAGTCCTTCTGGGCAAGGAACTTAACCATCGTTTCGACGGACCACACTGCACAAACATTACACCTATGATCTATATTACACAGGGCACACCTAAAACAGACATGGTCCTTGAACATAACACGGACAAACTTATGGCAGTCGTCACATGATGGCGGGGCTGGCTTGGCCTATAAAATAAGCACAAACCTACAATAAACAAGCGGAACGAGACACGGATGGAAGGCAGACAATTAATTTTCAAATATTTTGACTCATAAATTAACCGTAACCTCCCGCACCCCACCCCGCCACGTTACAACAACGATCGCATTGATTATGACGACAAGAACGCGGCGGGCACAACACACCCATAATAGATCCTACAGGATGTGTAACGGCTCCAGGAATCATATCGCATAGCATTCAGGGTATATTTACTAATCAATATAAATTATACTCCTAACGAACGCAGCACGATATGTGAAGAAAACAACAAAATGTATAACAACTGCTGTCTCACACGGTAAAACCGCAGACCACGCATCTACTCAAGAATTTTGAAACCACCGATCATTGCAAACCGATCGTGATCACACGAAAAACTTGATCATTCTAAAGTTTCCGGTACCATTTTTTAGTACGCAGCACCCAGAACAAGATGCGCGAATTAATGAAAAAATTTTTCTTCACATAAACATCCGAGCGACCGGGTGTGACGTCACCCGCTCGGATTCTACGGAGAACGACGTCAGCCGATATTCGTGTTAGAAATACCGTAGCAAACACCTATTTTCATATCTGCCGATCGCCTGTTGGGGTTTAAAGAAGGCGATCGTCTGGCATATATCGTTGCTAGCACACGTCCCAGATTCTATGGGGTTAGAAATTGGAACATGCGACACAACGAAATTTAGAGACCTAAGTCTTTTAACTATGGATATAAAGAACAATACAACCTGGTTGTCTTGGGCGGTATTCTCCATAGTCCTTAGTTATTCCTTTAGCGCACAAACTATCACCGATTAAAGACTTAGAATCTTTTTAAAAAACACTAAAATCCCTAATGCGAAAAGCATGTATTGCACTTGTTGCTATGCAAACAAGAATGAGCTCTATGGTAAACGGGTACTCGGCAGTGGGGAGCCGGGTACCCGGTTCCCAGGAGTCGGTAAAGCTTTCTAAGTCTATAATCCTAGAGCCGCTGTCAAGGCCAGCTGTATATCAGAAGTAACAGAATGGTGAGTATTGATCGAAGGAGAAGGACTGATTGCAGCTCTAGGTTGTTTCTACTACCACAGTCGCAGAATACAATAATCATACATACAAGAGTGATTTCATTGAATGAGATTTTCAAGATGGCAGCCGGGATAGAGCGGGGTAATAATGCCTTACCCATTACCACTCTGATGTCAATATTCTATCTTTTGTTGCGTCAATAACAACGAAACTGGTGTACATTTTTCAACAATTTCAGTGGATGATCTTCCAGTGAATACATTAAAAAATTAGCACCAGTTCACCTTTTAATTTAATTGGAAAATTTTATATTTTTACATCAGTGCTACGAGTTCAGGGTCTGAAATAAGGAGAGTAAATTTGATCTGACAAAAATGCGGAAGTTGACTAACCTGACGTGGGGGGGGGGGGGCCCGAGGGTCCTACCCCAGAAATTTTTAAATCTAGATGCTCTCAGAGGCCATCTCCTGCATTTCTGGAGAAAAATATAGGTTTTCAGTTGGCTGTGAAATTGTTCTATTTTTACCCATTTTGTCCTGAAAAAGTCAAATAGACTAAGACATTTTCAGGAGAAAATGCATAAAGATAGAACAATTTCATGGTCAACTGTAGGACCCAAAAAAATGAGGACTTAACCACTTATACTCGGTCCTCCATTTAGCAAGGGTTGCCCCTTTGGGGACTTTTCGCTCAGATGCCATTTTAGCAACACATCAACTGCTGTCACAGTCATGTACAATTAAATTTTTTTTTAATTTCACTTTAGAACACATTAGTCAAAGAAGGCTTGTGATAGTTTTCCTGATAAATGTTCACTTGCAGGTCAAGATATTATTTTTGAAATTTTCCATTGAAATGGCTTATTCAGTAACTGAGACAGTCATTCCCGTGGTAAATTTTCAAAAATAATCTCTTGACCTGCAAATGGCCATTAACTATTTTTAATTAAAATTTTTAGCCAAATTTGACCATTAAATGGTTAATTGTAGAACGCGAATATAATGGTAACGCGCGTGTTGTCAAGTGTCTTCTACAGTGCGATTATTTATGAACTTGCTTTCTTCACTTGTATTGTGAGAAAACTCGCCCGCTATTTCATTGGTTTTCTATATACAGCTACCAAGGAAATCGCGAGGAAGAACTAGCTTCTTCAGTATCGAAGGCGTGAAAGAACGCGTCTCAAACTTCTGTGAAAATCTCTCACATAATGTCATTGGACTTTCTAGATATAATTATGTCCAACAACCAATGAAATTGCGAGACCAAATTCTCTTCTCATGACAGAAGGTGTCTAAGAACACATCACTAATTCGTGCGCAGTGGCAGATTTTGTAGATCCGCCATTGCTAATTTTGCATCGACTCGATCATTTTCAGACTAGCGAAATGACAAGATTTTGAGTGGTATCATTTATCAGATGTTCTATGCAATTTTATCTGTCATTTATTCGCCGTATGACTTAATTTTCAAGTCACTCACGGTCTATATCCCTCATTAGAAATCAGAAAATTCGCCAGTATAAAAGGTTTACACTATTCCCGGGACAATTAGCTATTGTAAGACCACCCTCTAGGATGAATTTGCCGGTATGACGCGTTTTGACAGATCACGAATACTGGTAATCAAGGTGAATATCGTTTTCACTTAGAAATGTGCAAATGACGCACAAACGCGCGCTCGATCGATCTATCGTATTTGAGTGCGATGCCAACATTGTTCACTTGTTCTCTTTTTCCAAAATTCATGTTCAGTAAATTTTTTTTACCCATCCAGATTTGATCGGACATGCCCGATGTCCGACCGTTATTTCATACCCTGCGAGTTAATGGTGATGATGACAATTTCAGGAAAGATCACATGATATAAACAGTACATGTATATATCATAACTTACCAAATTGATAACTTCATCATCCATGATGGTGCTGGATGCCATGCCGGGGTTTGCGGTGAAATCTGCTGTCTCTAGATCTGTGACCTTGAGGCAGTGTACTGAAAAAAACCCCGGTTCAAATTACATGTAGGGTTAATAATAACAAATTACATGTATCATATGCATGGTAATAACGCAACTTTTAACATCAAACACACCTGTCATGTCTGTAACTCAGGGATAGCAATTAAGGTTTGGATACTAGGGCTGGAATTCAATAAGGCAGTTTAAACCTGGTTTAGCGTAAATCTGGTAACAAATGACAAAGTAATTGCAAGGTTAGTATTATAAACAGGGTGATAGCTCCAAATCTTATTAGTTGAGAACCAGAGCACCCACCCTTCATGAGTGGTGGGGTGGGGTGCCATAAATACTGACGGTTGGGCATCCTTCAGAAGTGGGAGGGGTGCTTTGATGCTCCTCCTACTTAGGAATGCCCATATTTGGGTATTTAGGCCACACCTCTTGCATGTGGCATGACCTAGCTCTCAACCAATGAGGTGGGGGCGATCACACTATTTAAACAACTCACCTTGTAACTACTTTGTGATTTGTTACCAGTTTTAGGCTAAACCGGGTTTAGACCTCCTAATTGAATTCCAGACTAGAGCTTTAAAATTAAACCATGGTTTAAACCATCCGCCCAACATAGGTTTTGAACACCTTAAAAGATACCAAACTGTCTAAAGTATTTCCTTGAAAACATGTATATCTACAACAATTGTCTATGTATAATATATATGTACACATCTATGTCTAATGCAATGTTCAAAGATTCTGTTCGGACACCTTAAAATGTCCAAAACTGTCTAAACCCTAAAATGCTAGTTAAATTTATTTCATTGAAAGCCTATAGATATATCTAAAACAAATGTCTAAGTATATGTGCAATATATATGTACATATAATATGTACATTGCAATGTTCAAAGCCATCTACTGTCGTTAATTAAATTACATCTGCAGTGAAATCAAGGCAATGTTAAATTAGTTACCATATACTTAGATTTATTTGAAAACAATTTGATTTTCTGCAAATGACAGTAGCGGATGTTTTATGTCCTTTTAGTTGGGGAGATTTAGGACATCATTGGTCCTAGTGATGATGAAGTCATTGTGATGTCATGATCAAGGGTCTAATTCTTAGACTAAATTAGATTATAAAGAATTACGCACTAAAATAATCCAGATAAACCCGAAACCATTTTAACATTATTGTAGCCATTTCACAAGATCATCTTACCATAGAGGCAAATAGAGTATCACAGATGACCATGAAAGATCAAATCTTCTAATTGATTTCTTTTTCATTTCAGTACTTACATGTAGCTTTCTAACTGACAAATCGAGTGCCCTCCCCTCAATAAAGTCACGTCTGTAGTAACCTGTTCAACCTTGCAATTTCAACAGACAAAATCAAACACAAACTTAAGTAAACTAAAAACATGAGGCCCAAGGGTAAAACGCTGTCTCTCTGTTCCGTTTCCTCTTTTAAGCTTTTTTCCTCTGGAACCAAGGTGTACGGATGAACCAATTCAATGGCCTGAGATTGAGTATGGGTCTCCACCCCACTGTGCTCTTGTGCGCCTCTCAGGCGATCAGGGCCACCACTAGGGTGGGCAAGGGCCGCCACACCCCTCCTCGCCTTCTCAGCCACAGGCGGCTGAGAAGGCCAGCAAAAGCAGGAGCTGGCTTGGCTTTCTCTTATGCTTCTGCTTCTTGGAGGAAAGCTGAGCAGCTAGCGGTTTTGCTACAGCCTCCAGTGCATGTGCTTGATGCACTAGTTCCAGCTATAGGTTCACTGCTAACCGACTTTGCGCAATGTTGGCTGTGTCTTCTAGGATGGGCTGCGCTTGGCCACCGAAGATGCTAAGCCCATTCAGGGGCGTTCCAAGCAAACGCTCCCTGACAGCCGAAGCCGGATGTATATGGTCAAGGACCATCTGCCTCCTGGACTTGGTCACACGCGCCTGCACCCTTGCCAGTGCGTCCATCGACAGCCCAAGGCCGTCGTTGATGCACGAAAGCGCAGCAGGTGGCACAGGGTTGCCTGCCCCAGCTTCAACCCACACCGACTGAAGCAAGCAATAGAAATGATTGACAGCGTTCATAGCTGCCCTCAACCCCTCATCGCAGTGGGACAGGAATTCCTTGCTGTGTGCCTGGCTCTTGTCCACAAGTGCCTGAGCGGGGCTGCCCGCTCAGGCTCTTGTCCACAAGTGCCTGAGCGGGGCTACCTGCTCCTGCACTCTGGATGCCAAGAACCCAACGGTCATCCTCAGTGACCCTTGGAACCACACCATAGTCCCTAGAGGACGCAGGGAGCTGACTCTTAGTCGTGAGTTGCTTGGCATAAATAGCCTCTAGCAACTCCTTGAACTTGGGATCCAGTCCAATGGACTAGATCCGAGCCGCGGGCAAGACCCGCGTCCGAATGGATGCCACCGACGGCCGAGGCATGTCTTCCTCAGCTGTGGCCGAGAACACGCACAGGTCCACCCTGGCTAGTCAAGCCAGAGCATCGGACCATTCCACTTCTGAGGAAGACACCCCCGTAAACACATAACCCGTTGATGTGTTCACGGGTCTACCAGTGGATAGCCAACAACACCGGTACCGTGCGGTTCCGCCACCACCCCATAAAACAGATTGTTCAATGGAGTAGGCGCGCACAGAACCGTGGCCATACACGGGCGGCAATGGCACCCCATAACGTGTGTGGCCGCCGGACCAGGCGAGACAGGTGTATACCACGCCTAGCCAGCAACACCCGTCACTGTGTCGGTTGGTGGCAAACCAACAGGGTTCGATCTTAAGTCATGTCCGCTAGTCCGAGACTACTTGATTCCCACACAGACTACTCATAGTCTATTAGTCACATGTCCGGTGGATTAGTGCAAAATTCTTGTCAAACTTATCTATTGGACTCTCCAAAATGAAATATTCCATGACGTTGATAGACCTGTAATGTTTAAAATTGTGGGAAGCATGCACCACTGTTCGCAACATAAGCCAATTATCCAATTTCCGTATATAATATGACAGTCTTAAAATGGCTAATCTAGAGTTTTCTAAAGCCGTCATTTTCTATTATTCTAAACACCCTAACTGAATGGTTGAGATAATAAGAGGTTCGTTTTTTAGATACTTCACAATAGAAATTTTACGCATCTTATGTTCATGGTCATTGTCCAGAATATTATTTGAAAAGAATGTTTGAGACAAGAAGTTCGTTTTTATGACACTTCACAGTATAAATTTGGCACATCTTATGTACCGTGGTGGTCGGGCATCATATTACTCTAAAAGAATGTTCGAGATCAGAAGTAGGCCTGTGCTGTTATGGCGAACGGCTGAACATATTTGCCATGAGCGAGCTCGCCTTATTTATTTTTTGCCGAACTAAAATGGGTTACCATAATTGCTGATTTTCGTTGCCCTCAGATATTTTCCCGCAATTCCATTTTGGAAAGAAATATGTATGATTACTGTATTCTGCGGCTGTAGTAGTAGAAACATCCCACAGCTGCAATCAGTCCTTCTTCGCTTTTGCCCATTGTGTCTTGTCCTCAGCCAAAATTCTTAGCTTCCTCAGGTCCATTCTTGACTTGAGTGTACCGAGTCCTGCTTTCTTGAGGTCATCTCGCAGCACGCTTACCATATTTGTGCAATGACGTCCTCTCCTGGCTCTGTATTTGCTGGCTCCGAGTAGGGAGAATTCCAAGGCTCTGTGCTGGTGTGTCTTCTGGCATCCTTAGCACATGGCCAAACATGGATCATCTTTGCTGGGCAACTTTTACAGACAGCGGCGGCGTATTACACATCTTGTATAGTGCATCGTTGGAAATTATGCTCTCAGGCCATCGGTGTTCAGTCATGGTGCGTAGATGTTTGCGGTGGCAGGCATCAAGTTTGTCTAGAGCTGCCTTTGGAGCTGCCCAGCTGTTACAGTTATACATCATCAAGGATACGCAGGTTGCATTGTATAAGCGTAGTCTTTTTACCAAGGGCATCTTTGATCTACGAATCCATAGCTTCAAGAAGGACTGGAAAGCTATGTTCCCCATGATGCAGCGTGCAGCAATGTCAGCAGTACTGCAAAGCAGTGAGCCCAGGAGTGGATCGTCATTTTCTTTAGTTTCATGCTTTGTAGATAGGTATATGTGGGTGAACTCTGTTTTCGATTCATTCATAAAGAGATTCTCAATTTTTAGTTTGCTTGCAGCTATTGGGAGAAGTTCATCAAGGGGTTTCTTTTCCTCATCTATGAAGTCTACATCGTCTGCAAATTCCATCTCTAGCAGCATGCCCAGTATTGACACCGGGGGGTTTGGTCTTGTGGAGTTTTCCCACATGGATTTCAATACAGCAGCCAGGTCACTGGTGAAGAGCACAGGGGATAGACCATCTTCCTGTGGGGAGCCGATTGATGTCTCAAACTCTACAGACTTCACTGACTTGACTCGTACTCTCAGCTTGGTGTCTGCAAGCAGTAGTCTCACTAGTCGTAGCTCATCTTCATTGCAACTGGCCTGGCACAGTACGTCTAGGAGAGTTGATGATTTTCTTACTGGGAATGCAGTCGTTAACCGAGTCGAGAATTTTCGTCTTAATTAGTGTCCATGAATCTTCAATGTTCTTTCCATTTAGCTCGGCATCCCAGTCTATTCCATTCAATGCACTTCTCATCTTGTCATAATTGCCTCTGTCGTATGATAATTTCCGTGTTATACTTGGGCTTACTGGCATATAGCAATTCAATGTGAACAGCAGGGCAATATGGTGGCTCTTGCCTAGTGGGGGTAGGTATTGCAGTTCACCTATCATATTTTCTTCATTAGTCAGTACTAGATCAAGTATGTTTGGGTGTTGGTTGCCTCTATAGTGCGTTGGGAAGAGCACATGCTGGTGGAGAAAACAGTCTCTTACTGAGTCGAGGAAACGGCTTGCAGGATGTGTAATATCTGATGGCGATGTGCAGTCAATCCAATTTATTTCTGGGTGGTTGAAGTCCCCAGCCACTAAAATGTGACTGTGATGCGATTCATATGCTAGTTTCATCATATCTCTAATATTACTGTCATTCGTAATTGTGCTGTTGGGTGATCTGTATATATACAACCGATTAATATGCTGTCATTATTCCTGAGTTGTGCTTCTATCCATATGGATTCCTGTGCTGATTCGGACTCGAAAGTGAACTCTCTGAAGTTGAAAGCTTGTTTTGTATAAATACAAACGCCTCTGGAAGCTAAATTTATGTTGCTAAAGATATCATAGCCATCTAAGTTTAATTCTGATATGGAAACTGGATCTTTCGTATTTTTTGGTAGCAACTCAGTCATTGTAATTATGTCAGGATTCTGTTCTTGTATAAGAACATAAAGTTCATTACGCTTGTTCATTAGAGAGTCTGCATTAATTGAAATGCATATCAGGCCTGTGTAGTTAATGCTGTTGAACGTATTTACAAAATTATTGAACTTATTTACATCTGTACTCTTAATCTCTTCTACTTGGTCTCTGTGGATCTGCGTGAGCGGACTATCCGTCCGTCCTGTGTGATGATCCACCTGACGTTCTCCTTTTTTTGCTCCGATCCTGTGCTTTGCGGTCTCTTTCTGCCTTCAGCTTCTGGAACTCTTCTTGTTCTAATCTGGTCATGTCTCTCCTGATGAATATCTTCCTGATGCTGCTGTTGTCGCTTTTTGATAGGTTCTTGGCATGCTTTAGTAACTCGTTTTTTTATGCCAGATCATCAGTAGACACACGCAGTGGCCTAGGCTTCGCATCAGTTAGTTTTTTACCCAAGCGTACCGGCTTCGTTACCACGATGTTATGCTCTAACTGTAAGCTTGTACGGAGATCTTTTACTGCTTTTATGTCATCATTCTTTCTTGTGTCTGGGTCTTCCGCCGCACTTTCTATTACATTGAAGAGTATAAGGTTATGTTTTCTTCTCTCCCTTTCTTCAAGCTCAGTGATGCTATCTCTCAGAATCACACCTCTATCCTCCTCTATGACCTCTTTGACCTGGCTCTTAATACTATTGATCTGGTCCGATTCTGTTCCTAATGGCATTGAACTAGCATTTGCTTCTAATACTATTAGTCTGTCCTCTTTATTATCTATTTCATTTTGCAGTTTTTCAACCACTCTGTCAACTTTATCGTTTATGGTCTTCTCGTGTACTGCTACTGTCTGCTTAATACTATCAATAGCCCTGTCCATCTTCATAGAAATTTTGTTGATCAAGTGGAGCATATTTGTTGCCCCTCTATTACAGTGGCTGCAGTACCAATGGATTTGATCTGATATGTTCCTGTTGAAATTTTCGTAAACTGGCAAGGGTACATTTTGACAGTTGGGTCCTATATGGAACCAACTGGTACAAATATCACATTCAAGGGCCTCCTCATCTTCGCTAACTTCACACTTACAATCTCTGCATAACGTGTTGATGTCATCATTATCCACGGAAACAGAAGAAAAAATGTCTCTTACCGTGGGATCTTTACTCTGAACGGCTATTTTCGGATTTATCTCACTTTTGTTTAAGTCCTCTGGGTCTTTCGTAGATCCAGCTCGAGTTTTCTTGGCGGCCATTACTTTTAGGACGATGGTTACCCGGATGTAAACTGGTTGACGTTTCCGCTGCGGTGGCTGTTGCTATGGACGCTGTCTGACATAAAGTCGTGCTAAAAATTTAATGATTCGAAAATTCCTACTTGTGCGTTCTGATGAATGTTAATTAAAGAGATCCAGTAAGATGTGCATAATCTCAATGCGATCTGATCGTTATTTATGTTCAACATCAACATCAATTTACAAGGCATAAGCCATTGGCTTGTTATTGCCTCAGTGCCAAACTGGTAGGGCAGGCAACCCCGGTCTGGATACAACACGTGTAGCTATCTTCATGTGTGCATGTTCATGTAGATGCACAGGCTGTTTCAAGATTAGTCCACTGTGATGTAATAATTGTATTATGACTTTGGGAATTGACGGCTCACATATGTTGTATAAGCATATGTGTAACAGCAACGTCCAAAGCCACACCACAATTAATTGTGTTCAGTCGAATTCAAATATTCTTTCTTTGAAAAAGATGTCTAGTTTGCCCTTGAATATTTCTACTGTGGTTGCTTCGACTATTGTTGTTGGCAGTGAATTCCAATGTGGTGCCACTCTATTTGCGAAGGAGTGCTTCCGAATATCTTTGCTGCTACGTTTTATGTTGAGCTTGAGCCTATGACCTCTGGTCCGTGTAACATTGGACAGTTCGAAAAAGTAGTTCTTATCAATATTATATAGATCTTTGATGAGTTTGAATGTTTCAATCAAATCTCCACGAAACCGTCTATATTTCAGTGACATTAGATTTAGGGCTTCAAGTCTTTCTGTGTAGCTATACTCTCTGATTTGTGGGACAAGTTTTGTTGCTCTGCGTTGTACTCTTTCTAATAGCTGCGATTGCCTTTTCAGTCTTGGAGACCATGCTGAGTTGCAGTATTCAAGAATGGGTCGCACAAGTGATTTGTATAGTAGCGTGAAAGTAGATTGATCAATGTTGGTAAATGTTCTCTTGATTAGTCCTATTGTACTGTTTGCCTTGGATACAATGTTCCCTATATGTATGTCAAAAGAGAGGTTTCTGTCGACATGAACCCCCAAATCTTTTTCTACATCTGATGTTGATACAGGATGTGGATCAGGTGTATCTGTCATATAGTATTTGGTTTGAGGGTTATTTCTGCCGAAGTGCATGACATGCGTTTTGTCTGTGTTGAAAGATAGTTGCCATGTCTGCGACCATTTACATACTTTATTTATGTTTTCCTGAATCTGACTGGTAGCTGGGTTGCCGTACATCTTTGTATCATCTGCAAATATTTTGCAGTGGCAGGTTAATCGATCAGGTAGGTCATTTATATATATCAGAAAAAGTATAGGTCCTAGAACACTTCCTTGTGGCACGCCGCTGGTCACCTCAATCCAGTCCGATGATGCATCATTAATTCTAACTCTCTGGCTCCTGTTGCTTAAGTAGTTCCCTATCCATTTTACTAAATTTTCGCCAATACCATAGCTTCTCAGTTTTGTTTGGAGTCGTTCTGTGTTCTATGTTATGTTGAGTCTAGATTGCTGAAATTAGTTTCAAAAATTCTCTTCCCGATCAAAACACATCCGCTCCTATTATGTGATTAATGCAATGTTATTTGATAATCACATAATATCAGAGCTCTATTATCCTGAATAATATACTATAACCATGTATATTCATATATGAACATTATTTGGGACGAGTTGACCTAGGACGAGTTAGAAGTAGGGCGAGTTGTACTTAGGACGAGTTGACTGGATACCTCTTGGACGGCCAGGCTTCTCCCGTTCTAGACGTAATGACGTCACGAAAAAAACTACTATATCAATGTTATTTATTTCACCCATTTTATTCCATACCGGTACGAAAAAAGCGATAAAACTGAAATAACAGAAATAAACCCAAGTTACCAATTTTCGTGAAGGATAACAATAAGGATACAGTTGATTAATCCTCATGCAGTTTATAGAAGTACCTTCTATTGTTTCCGGTGCCTACAACACTCAGTGGAACTGCTAGACATCCCTAAGATCGACTGCCTTTGATAAATAAGGAAATAAGTGGTTTTTGGAGGGCTTTTCTTGATTTTTTTCTTATTATTTGTTATTGTATGGATAATCCTCCTCTTCATAGGAGAGCCATAGGAATAAGACCCATTGTTACTGTTACTGTTACTGTGTTGTAGTTCCCCTGTTCATCAGGGTAATGCTAAACTAATTAGCTGCACCGTCACAAGATTCAAGATTCAAGATTCAAAATTATTTATTTTCATACAACACATAGATTTTACATTTACACAACAGGCAGTCCACCAAAGGCTGAGCCTATACTTATACGAACTTATACGAATCCTCTACTGACAGCAGGCGTCAACAAGCCTCTAACGTCAGGAATGGGCTGCATATATTTATGGTTCATTTTAATGTTATTAAGTTGTTATTAACAATTATACATTGGCTATGTTATAATGATTCTGGTGTATAAATATTACAGATGGGTTCACAGTCGTAGTTATAGCGCAATGGATGACTTTCCCATAGCTTGTCTAGTCTAGCTTTGAAAGAATTCACTGAGGGGGCGCTGATAACGGATTCGGGTAGTTTATTCCATTGATCAGTACAGCGCAACGGGAAAGAAAACTTTCGTATATTGAGTCTTGGTCTTATTTTCTTAATTTTTAGGCTGTGGCCTCGAGTTATGCTATTTGTGTCTTGTCGCTCAATAAGGTCTGCAGTAACTTGGTCATATTTATTGCTGAGAATTTTATATAACTCGATCATGTCGCCACGCAATCTTCTAAATACTAATGTTGGTAACTTTAACTTTTGGAGGCGTACGTGATATGGTAGATTACGCATACCAGGAACAAGTTTGGTTGCCCGTCTTTGGACATTTTCGATTGCATTTATGTGCTTTTTCAGATATGGAGCCCAAACCACATTAGCGTATTCAATATGTGGCCTAACAAGAGATTTGTAGAGATGTTTAAAGTTTTCTTTATCTAGATAGTCAAATGTTCTCCTAATCAGTCCCATTATCTGGTTAGATTTGCTTATTTTTCCATTTATATGTTCATCGAAGCATAGTTTATCGTCTATTATGACACCTATATCTTTTTCACTAGATGAATGGGCTAGAGTATGGTTATTAAATTCCATTGTATAAGTGTGTAGAGATGTTTTTTTTGTTGATATTCGCATACTTTTGCATTTATCTGGGTGGAACCTCAATAATGAATTATCAGTCCATGAACACATAGAGTTAATATCATTTTGCAGGGTGTCACAATCTTTTGGGTTAAAGATTGATCGAAAGAGTTTAGTGTCATCTGCAAATAAAAAGATCTCAGACCCACTACTGATTACATCGGGAAGATCATTAATGTAAATTATAAACAGTAATGGCCCTAAAACTGAGCCCTGTGGTATACCGCTTGTTACGTCTGTTGGTTTAGATATGATTCCATTTATAACTACTTGTTGGTGCCTTCCGGTTAGGAAGGATTGGATCCAGTTTAACAAATTACCTTCTATGCCATATGCAGTTAGTTTTTTAATTAGACGTTTATGTGGAACCTTATCAAATGCTTTCATGAAGTCGCAGTAAATCACATCAATCATGCCCCCCTTGTCCAGAGTCAGTAGCCATTTTTCAAGAACAGTCAAAAGTTGGAGAACTGTTGATCGGCCGCTTATAAAACCATACTGTTTTTCTGATAGCATATTATTAATCCTAAGATGTTCCATAATCGTGTCTTTAATAACAGATTCCATTATTTTACAAACAACAGATGTTAAGCTAATTGGACGGTAATTGTCTGGTTTGGTTTTATCTCCTTTTTTGAAAATTGGTGTGATGTTTGCATTTAACCAGCATTGTGGTAATGTTCCCAGGCTTAGTGATTTATTAAAAAGAATTGATAGTGGCAGGCTTAGTTCGTAGCTTAGTTCATAAAGGAATCTTGGATGGAGTTTATCAGGCCCGGGTGACTTAGCAGTGTTGAGATTCACAAGTTTTTTTCTTACAATTTCAGGTGTGATCTTTAATGTACCCATTGGCACGTGGGCTCTACAAGGAATAGTTGGGGAATCATCATCAGGTTCTGTTGTGAATACTGATCTGAAGTAACTGGCTAGGGTGTCTGCCTTCTCTTTATCATTTTTTGTAAATGACACTTCCATATCATGCTCAGTGGCACTAGGTATTTGCAGATCTGGAATACCTGATCTGACTTTAGTCTTGGATTGCACATAATTCCAAAACTTTTTGGGGTTATTTTTGGCTGATATAGAAATATTTTTCTCATATTGTTTCTGTGCTTTTCTTGTTTCTCTTCGAACCTGGTTTCTTGTTTTACAATATTCATCATATATATTACGGTTACCGCCTGTATCAATATATTTTTTCCATAGTCGCTTCTTCCTGTTTATTTTGGTTCTTGTAGTTTGGTCAAGAGGATATTTGTGCCTTTTGTTTTTTATTGTTCTTTTAGGAATAAATTTATTTTCAGCTTCTTGACACATTCCAAATATGGTCTGCCACATATCATTAATATCGTTTATTTCTTTTAGGCGTGTGTTCCAGTCTATATTTAAGAAATTAATTATAGCTTTATACTCTGCTTTATCATAACAGACCCTTGTTTTACTTGTAGTAGTAAATTCGCCATTTAAGCGAATCTCCATCTGTATAGTGGAATGGTCACTTTTTCCAAGTGGCGCATTTGTATGAATATTATCCACCAGGTCAGGGTAATTAGTAAATACTAAATCCAATATTGTTGGCTTGTCGGACCCACGCCCTCTAGTAGGCATTGAAATTAGCTGTTGTAAGAAGCAGTCTCTTACAGATTCAATAAACTTAAACGTAAAGTCTAGGCTAGAGCTAGAGGTGTTGTATGTGTTTGTAAGCCAATTAATATGTGGCATATTAAAGTCTCCTAGAATAAGCGAGTGCAGGTTAGTGGTGTGTATTTCCTTTAAAATATGACAGAGTTCATTATTGTTTTGGTTATTAGAGTTTGGGCTTCTATAAAACACTCCCAAACGCAGTGTTTCATGTTTACATCGTATGTCGCAGAGGATGTATTCTTCGAACATACTTTGGTTAATGCTTAGTAGTTTATAAGATAAAGTGTTTTTTATGTATAGTAAGATACCTCTTCCTATTGTAGTAGTAATATTTTTATCTTCAATGCTGTAGCCATCTAGATTGTAGTCTGCTATACTAGGTTGAGTTCTGTAGTTTTTTGGCTTGGCTTCAACTATAGCTATGATATCTGGTGGGTCATCTTGTATTATGTGCAGAAGTTCGGTTTTCTTCTCACGTGTAAAGACGTCAGCATTTGTATAGAGGATCGTAATCTCATTAATTGATTTTGTACATTTCGTATTTACATTATTTGGTTTATTTCCTCTAATTTTGGAGCCGACCAGAGATTGTGTCAGACTTTGGCCATGTTTATTATTTACACATTCGTCTGAAAGTAAAGTGAAACAGTTTCTAGTGGATATAGGGAAACAACGTTCCTTAAGGACACAGTCATCGGGTACATTACCAGTATTTAAAACATTCCATTTAGATAGAGAATCTACATTCGCACAATGTGACTTATCAAAGCAAAAGTTAGAACAATTGAGATGTTCTGATGTATGTACAGTGTCATGCAAATTACTATGTATGCCATTAAATCTCTTTACAGTTGCTGGGTCATTAGTTATACAGCGGTGGACCCCTTACATTTAACATATACACCTGTGCAAAAGTTAAGCACCAGCAAAAACAATAGAACGTAGAAACATGATGGTACAACTAGGCAGCCATCCTTTTTGTCCCCGCGTTAGCTGACATAATTCCAAGTACGAAATGCACATGCATGCATGACTTCACGCCGCTTGATGTCCGTGCGTGGCGGGAAACAGCACACGTGTTCAGTTATGTAAAAGTCCAGTTTGAGGTGTAGAACATTACATACAGATTTAGGCGACACGATTAGGAATTTTGTGTTCATGACCGTGGTTTATTTGTACAGAGAGAATTAGCTCTTGATTGTGAACCGCTATGGCAAGACGAAGGTTAAGTGATCGTGTGAAATGGCAAATCATAGGCATGCATACCACTGGTATGTCATGCAGAGAGATTGGCAGACAGCTGAACATTAACCATACTGTAATCAGTCGTTTGATTGAAAAACATGGGCAAACTAACGAGGTGAAGGACAGGCCTAGATCTGGAAGACCGAAGAAGACGACTGCCCGTGATGATCGAGCCCTAGTACGCCTTGTTAGGTGATCTCCATTCACCAACAGCAGAGTGCTCAGCTAGCAATGGGAAACGCGCAATAGAGTGTCAATGTCTACCGTCAAAAGGAGACTGTATGCTGCTGGCATGAAAGCTAGGAGACCTGTCAGACGTCCTCTCCTCACTGCACACCACAAAGAGGAGCGTCTGAGGTGGTGCACCGAAAGAAGACACTGGAACATGAGATCCTGGAGATGGGTACACTGGTCCGATGAAAGTCGGTTCCTGCTTCATGCCACAGATGGTCGAACTCGTGTATGGAGATCCAGACGCACGGCGTACGACCAACGTAACATCATGGAAGAAGTTCCATTTGGTGGAGGTTCCGTTATGATATGGGGGTGCATCTCATTTGATTGTAAGCTGGATCTGTTGACTGTACCTGGAACACTAAATGGACAAAGATATCAAGATTCCATACTGGATAGAGTTGTGGTCCCTCATTTTGTAAATCATGCACCTGGAACCCACCCTATATTCATGGATGACAACGCCCGACCACATCGTGCTAGAGCTGTGCATGAATACCTCCGCCAGAATGCCATCGAAACCCTACCATGGCCAGCAAGGAGCCCTGACATGAACCCTATTGAGCATATCTGGGACATTCTGGGAAACATGGTGAGAAGGAGGGATCCTCCTGTGCAGAACCTACAGGAATTAACAGATGCACTCCATCTTGAATGGCAACGAATACCACAATGGCGTATCAGTCGGTTGGTGACCAGCATGAGACGTCGTGTCCAGGCCGTCATCCAGGCACAAGGTGGATATACCCGGTATTAATAATGACAGTCTCAAACTCGTGCACAGATGTTAAACTTCGTTTCCAGACACCATTAATGACAATCTAGCCACATGTCTCAACTGTAGGGCAATAGTTGTCAGTTGTGTCAACGTAACCATATTCAGGCCTCGTTTTCAAGTTCAAACAAAAACATACAGTGTTTCCCCACCATCATAATCAGCATTCCTCTAGTTGCATTATTACCTCTTGCACTAAGATGGATGGGTACATAAATGTTTATGCTATTGCTTTCTTCATAGCACATGAATATACCCTCGCATGTGCGTAAAAATAGGGTGGTGCTTAACTTTTGCACAGGTGTATATAATAAACATATAATTCAGTAATAGTTGGATCATGGGTGAAGATAATATAATATTTACATGTATACATTTAAGACAATAGACAATTAACACACACGCACGCACGCACGCACGCACGCACGCACGCACGCACACACACACACACACACACACACATGGGAATGGGGAAAACACATGCATATCTTGTTTACAATATTATTATTATTATTATTATTATTATTATTATTATTATTATTATTATTATTATTATTATTATTATTTTTATTGTCATATATAATAATACAGCCTAATTTGTATCAACATTTCTTGGTGCAGCATTATTATTATTATTATTATTATTATTATTATTATTATTATTATTATTATTATTATTATTATTGTCATATATAACAATGCGGCCTAATTTGTATCAATATTTCTTGGTGCATTATTATTATTATTATTATTATTATTATTATTATTATTATTATTATTATTATTATTATTGTCATATATAACAATGCGGCCTAATTTGTATCAATATTTCTTGGTGCATTATTATTATTATTATTATTATTATTATTATTATTATTATTATTATTATTTTTATTATTATTATTATTATTATTATTATTATTATACACAACTGCATCATCCACATAAACAATTACGGATGCATTATTATTATTATTATTATTATTATTATTATTATTATTATTATTATTATTATTATTATTATTATTATTATTATTATTGCAGATGTGTATTTTACATTCTAGTTGTTATCCTGGCAACTGGGTAGATACTTGTTTTTGTAATGCCATGGTGGTGACTTCTGCATTCATGTCATTGGTTTGGATTTTTGAAATATCTTTCTAAGATTATTTTTTAAATATTTTGATTAAAAGAGCTTTGTGTAAGAATTTGTGTGCGTATATTTATATCTGTGTTGTCCCAGAGTTGTTCCTAAAAAGGTTTGATAATGAGGAGGGTAGATTGCCATTATGGTAGTCCCTTAAGATAGTGTATAGTTGGACAGCTCCAATGTCTTCAAGTTTTAGCATTTTTTTCGGTTTTAAAGACATCCTGGCCCTCTGCTGGCTGTGCGAATAATTTGATTGCCTGCTTTTGTAGTGATTTTAGATGTGCTAGTTTAGTTTTATGCGTGTCAGTCCATATTACATTGCAATATGTGATATGTGGAAGGATCAGTGTACAATATAGAGTTTTTAGAATATTAGGGGGAAGATATGGCTTAAGTCTGCGCATGATACCAATGTTCTTTGCTACCTTGATCTGCCAGCCTGTTGCCAATGTTGGCCCAACATCTACATGTTATCATGGTAGTTACTTGGAGTCGTTGAGTCGTTGCCTTTCTTAAGAATTGGGGTAATCACGCCTGTCTTAAACAGCTCTGGAATTTGTTTAGATGTCATAATGAGATTGAATAGGTACACCAGACAGGGGGTAATGCTTTCCATAGGATAGATCAAATGTTCAGCACTTAGACCACATTCGTCAGCGGACCTGCCTGTATCCAAATTACGCATTGATGACCTAACGTCATTTTCATTAATTGTTGGACATAGCTGTTCATTGGAATGATATAATTGCTGTATTAATTGAAGGTCGGAGTCAATGATGAGGGTCACAATGTGGGTAATTTGATGGAGCAACAAGATCTTTATAGAAGTTGGCCAGAGATTGACACTGTTCAATGGGTTCATATATAATCTTGCCCCCTAATGATAGATGCCCAGTGCTTTTACCATGCTGTCTTGCGCGATTAATAAGTTTGTGGAAATTGCTATTATGGCTATCTGCATGATCTTATTGTAAAAGAAAGTCCTCTCACATGTTATTTCCTTGCGAAATTGGAAACGGAGTCCCTTTTTCACATCTGTCCATAAGTGGCAGATGCGATGGTCTGGACCGGGTTTGTCTAGCTTCAATCATGGAACGTAGAGTTGTTTGCCTTTGCTAAGGAGATTCTTGACAGTTGAGGATGCCTTCCACTTGGGACCATTGATCCTAACTTGTTTGCGTGGAACTGCAACTTTCTGGGTGGCTTCTAGCAGAGCCTTCTGCACTGCAGCAGCAAGTGATTCCACATTTAGTGATTGAGTAACATTAGCAGTGTTAAGGTTCTGTTATATAGACTTTGCGTACTCTAATAAATCAGCTTGTGCCCTTAATAGTCCGGATGTACAGCTATGCAACTGTTTTGTACAGGGAAGGCGCTCCACTACCGTAAGAATATTGCAAACAACAGGCACATGAGTAGACGTATTACAGGCCTCTTTTGGTTTAATCTGTAAATTCAAAAGAAGTGACAGATCATGTGTGAAGAAATAGTTAATTTGGGAGCAATTTCCAGCATGGCTGTAATTAAGTTGCCTGGCTAGGATTGTCTATTAGAGTAAAGCGGTTACTTCGGTTTTCGTCCTGTTTCGCGTTTTGTGTTTCCCTTAAATTCCGGCTGCCAAAGCGTCATTAGCAACTTAAATTCATGAATTACAGAAAGCGCTATTGCAATGCGACACAAGTGAACAGATAAAAACAGTGAGCCTTCCCTGTCTGAATTGAATCTTTGATTCATTTAACTTCGGATTTATCTCATAATTTTTTATGGAAAAGAAACCAGTTTTCGTACGACTTTTTACTTACATCACAGGCCTTTGGATTTTCGTCCATCCATCCCTCTACCACATATTCCCCCTACTATATATATATATATAAATATACACAAGGTGTGAAACCTTCATCTGTGGGCAGCATTGTCAGGAAGCTGATTGGTTGGTTTGTTGTCAAAATCTGCTGACATCACCGTGACCACGTTTCTGATTACAAGTACAAAACTGGAAACCACTACACACCAACCAATCAGCTTTCTAACAATGGTGGCCACAGATTAAGGTTTTATACCGTGTGTATATTATATATAGTAGGAGGGATATGTGGTAGAGGGATGGATGGACGAAAATTCAAAGGCCTGTGCTTACATAGTGATAGTAATAGTTACATAATCCTCTTCTGCTTGTTAGGTTACGCAACCTGTGTAGGTATTCACTATCTTCACTGGTCCTTCACCTGTTGAACCTTTATATTGCTGCGGGCACGATCTGTCGTTAGAAGCTAGAAGATATTGGAAAAATTCAACTCCATTCTTCGAGACTTTCACAACAAAAATTTGCCTCCCCACTATCAAAACCTTTTTTTTTAAACACGGAAATACACTCGCACAACGCCAGATCAAGTAGAAAATTACACACAGGCTACTATCATACAGAAAGGTCCAGGCAAAAACTCACCACACAAGCCATTAAACTTTGGAATAACACTGACACTGAAATGTGATAATAGAAAAGAATTAGATCAACCCTTACGCTTAGCACCCAGCATTATAATAAATTGTCTTCCCTCAAATACAATAACAGGTGTTTATTCTACTAATCTTACTACGTAAGTTGTTGATGCCACAGGATATTCATAGTCATATATAGTAAAAAATATAATCAATGACCTAGGCATGTCAATAGATACAAAACTAACATTTGAGAGCCATATAGAGAAGATAACTTCCAAGGCTATTAAAATGACAGGCATAATATGGCGTGCATTCCAATATATAGATGAAGACCTGTCCATGAAACTTTATCCAACATTAATCCGCTCTCACCTGGAGTATGCTGCCCCTGTTTGGTCACCAAACACATGGAAACAAGCAGAAAAACTTGAAAAAATTTAGAGATGAGCTGCGAAAATGGTGCCCAACTTAAAAAGTCTAAATTACCAGGCAAGATTAGAATATTTAGAACTACCAAGTCTAGTATACAGAAGAATAAGAGGGGATCTTATAAATGTCTATAAGTACATGCATAACCTGTATACTGTGGCCTCTAGAAAACTTCTAATTATCCGTCCAAGAAAGATAACTAGAGGTCATAAATTTACATTACTAAAACCATGAGCAAATACATCACTTAGACAAAGCTTTTTCTCTAACCGTGTCATAGACTGGTGGAACTCCCTGACGCCTGAAGTTGTTGAAGCTCCATCTCTAAATAGTTTTAAAACCAGACTAGATAAACTATTTATTCAACATCCTGTATACTATAATTATAGAGCCCTAGACAACCCATGTAATCCAAAAATGACTATTAGATAATGTAGCTCATCACCAAATTTATTGAATTAGCTGATAATAGGATACAATGTCCTAAAAAGCTGTACATGTTATGATTATGATTATAGTCCTGACAGCAATAAAATGAGCCAGCATTTTTCACATCAAGAGTATACTTACCACCCTGATACTCTATGATATTTCCCAAATATCGACCTAGCTTCAATAAGACCCAGAATTAAAAAGAAACCGCCCCCACTGGGCAGGTTACTCAACTGACATTCCGGTGGATGTGCCGCCCAAACGCGCGAATGCGCGGGGCTGTCTCTTTCTCTTCTCAAATTATTGCCCTACTATTGCACACGCCTTTGATTTATCAGTCGCCATAGAGCAGCCAAAGGCTAAGGGTATCGGCGCCTCATGCGATATCTCTCCTGCCCAGGCCGAGTCTAATCTTTCTGGGTAGGAAGACGAGGACACTGTTGTGGCCTGCCGATGGCCACGGAAATGGAAATCATCAGGGGGGCACATGGGTGACCTTTTCCGTGGAACTACTTCTTCGGGAGTAGGCTTCATGGGTCAACGGCTAGGCCGGCTTGGAGCTGATGGCCATCCATACTGTATCCCTCGGCTTGCCAAGAGTTACCATGAGGAAGGCCCGGACTATTACGTCATGCATTTAGCCCCCCCCCCCCATGGCGCCGTAGATCCGGCTCCTGGAATAGCTACAGCACAAGCCATGCGGACCCTTGCGGGTCCATATGGTTTCCCTGGCTATCCAGGAGTATCTCCAGCTCAATCTGTTACCCCACCAGTGAATGTGGTTGAGGACAACGAAGGCCATAGGCTCGTCAAACATTCACAGGTGGCCACTGAGGAGGACTGGCTGGATGCCTGCGAATGGCTGGTAGGCGTCAAGCCAGAACTTCAAGTGGATCCACCGGCTTCCCAGCGGGACCAGTGTCCGTGGTTGGGAGGTAAGCAGTTGACCAGCACAATGCCATCTCTCCCATATGCGGAACATATCGTGGATATGTTCGGTGTGGCAGAGACGTCCATACAGCCGAATGGACACCTTGCAAAAGCCCCTTGCGAGGTGGCACGTCACTGCTATATTAGTTCTGATCTTTATCAGAAATATGGCGTCGTTTCAAAGCCATGAACGGATGACCGTGCGGCTTTGGGTGAAGATATGCGGCCATGGTCTCGGTCTGACACTGGGCCCTTGTGCGCTAGTGCTTTGCGCAGTGCACATTCCGTGTTGCGGGACATGGAGGAAAGTACAAGAGCAGCCATCTCAGCTCTCTCGCACATTTCCCAGCTGCTACGGGGGTAGTAGAAGCATCCATGGCTCACTAGCCATCTCCTCTAACAGTTCAGAGAGCAATCCATGACGGCATTAACCTGGCTCTGGATTGTATGATGAGATCCGTAACCAGAAGTTTACAGGCGAGGCGCACATTTGCCCTGGACAATTTGTGCCCCTCGCAGGATATGTACACTCGGCTTCTTTGGACACCGATGTCAGGTCCGGGAATGTTTGGAGATGAAGGATGCCTGCACCTCCAACAAACCGTAAACCTGGTGAATAACCAGAGGGCATTGTGTGAGCGGTTTGAAGAACTCCGCAGGGAGCGCGTTCGTGCAGCGCCCCCTGCCTTCCACCCTCAGCAGGCTAGAGGTAGTGGTGGCCTTGTCAGAGGCCAACCACCAATGCAGCGTCGGCCATGGCAATGCCAGCATAAGCCAGCTAGGGGGAGCACAGGCTCCTCTAGCGCAACCCGCCAGGCAGCCCGCATACCGAGGTGCGTGTGGTGCTGGCCGAGAAGCGGGGAGGGGGGTGGGTTCTGGTCGTGGGAGTCAAGCCTGATGGGTCGGCACCCACAAGGATCACACCAGTGCTGCTAGAACAGACATCAGAGACAGGGCAGCTCTTGCACCTCTCGGGTCTACCTCAATCTTTAGGTGGACCTGTCTCTGGTTCCAATCTGGACTTAAAGTCCACAAGATCCAGATCAGCGGTTGTGTATAGAGGAAGAAATTCAAACCCTCATGCAAAAACATGCTACTCAACCCGCACAAAACTGTCCAGGTTACTATTCAGCCGTGTTCCTAGTGACAAAAAGCACCAGTTGGATGGTGGAGACAAATTCTCAAACTCAAACCTCTCAACAGTTGTTATTACACCACAAAAACATCCATTACCGGTCAAATCACTACTTGCTAAATCAATTATCTGCATTTAGCTCCCAGAATAAGATTTTTATGCTTGCATACACTCATCCCCATGCCTATTCCTATAAATATGGACCCTCAACCAGGCTACTGGTTAGGTCCATCTCCAATATATTAACTGATATAGACTGGCACCAGTCTGTGCTCACTCCATAGTGACGCCTGTCACTAAGCACGCTTGCGCATGCACACTGGAGCCCAAATAGGAAACAGATTCACTTTTCAATTATTCTGCAAGCAGAACAACTGTACAAATATTATCAGAAAGTTTTTATAGCTTTGCACTGTGTCAGCTTACTATTGAAGGACTTCCTCACGCTATGATATGCCTACTATGAAGTCTATCCTCCCAAAATTATGTTTTTGGAAGTATTTCGTGGTTATATTGAACTTTATAACTATGTATATAAATGTTATTGGTTTTCGTGGGTTTCGTTTTCGTGGTAACAACTTTAATATGCCTAAGTCATCATCGTATAAAAACACTCTATTATTCCAGTGAGCCCTTAATCACTTTCAGTTAAAAAACAAAATAGTGCTTTACAAGGAATTACGTTTATTTCCCTATGATAGAAAACAATCTTGAATTTGAACTTTTCCGGCCTTTCTTTGAAAGGCGTTTGCATGTTTCTAGACTCCTTTTATCGAAATTCTAAGCTGTATGCTTCTTTCGTAATCTTTTTTCGTTTTTAAGAGTGTTTTAACGAATGATAAATCAATCTGTGAACGAGTTCACTTTGTGGAGTATGGAGGACATATCTGTTTTAAGTGTCAAGCCCTGTAGGTGGGGCTTAGAATACACCTTCCGTATCCTCTGCGTGTCGTAAGAGGCGACTAAAGGAGGTAAGGGTGAGGTAACCCTGACAGAAACCTCGAGTGCTGAAGACGGAGGTTCCAGGCCGCACGGCGCACTCTAATAAACCATGGATCCACGCACTTAACGCTTATGATTATGTTGATGGTCACTTACAGGACTGGCGGTGTGATCAGCGAACGAAAAGAAGAAAGAAGAAGTGCACTACATGTACCCCCACATCGATGTGCAGGTTTTGCATAGGGTGGTCAGCGTTCGTATCTAAGTTTTCTTTAAGTATTATTCGTCCTTACAGCGCTGCCCTCTGGTCGTCCTTCCCCTACCTCCGTTGCTAGTAAGACAAAAGCTGTGTCTCTTACAATATTCTAATATGTCTATTCCAGCAGCAACGGAGGGGGGGGGGGTGCCCTCTTCGGCGAATTCGGAAGCTGTGTTAGCTTTATTTGCGAGATTTGAATCCTTCGCTGCAGTTTTGACTAAATCTTTAGACGAAAGAATATCTTCTGCCATCATGGAGGCCAAGAAACAGGAAGTTTCTTCTGATTCCGACGATAGTCCGAGGGCTAGCGGGCATTTCCGCAAATGGGGGAACCGATTCCTCTAACGTCAATGCAAGTAATCAGGTCTCCTAAACAAAAGTCTAGAGCGACAAAGCTCTCGAAGGTGAGCTCGTGCAGGTCACTGGGTCAAACCCACATTAGTCTTGAGGGTGATAGGCATAACCCTCAAGCAGTGGCAGCGGAAGCTCCCGTCCAAAAGCCTTATACTAATGCCAATATTTCAGTCATACCGGTCGTCAAGATTCTCTATAGGTCGCCTATAGCTAAGAGTTCGCATTCTAGCTTTGCTAGTTCTTCCGGTTCCGTTGTGGTGGTTTTGGGTCCTCGGGACTCGGGTTTACTTTCGTTTTCCGGTGCTACGTCCATTCCGACCATTTTCGGTATGACTTCCGGTTTTGCAGGAAATCCAGGTCTTCAGGATCCGGTTCTTACTTCCGTTCTGATCGTTTCCGGTATGACTAATAAACTCTTCCGACTTCCGCTTCCGGTTGGGACATAACTTCCGGTCTAGTGGATGAATAAAGAACAAAGAGCAAATAATTAGAGCAAATAAGCTCTCGAAGGTGATCTCGAGCAGGTCACCGGGTCAAACCCACGTGAGTCTTGAGGTTGTAATTAAGAAGAAAAGGCATGATCTTCAAGCAGTGGTGGCGGTGGCGGAAGGCCCTCCCTGTTTTTAACATATACATGTATGCCAATGTCAAAGTCTTAAATCAGTTGTAGTGGATTCAGGTCCTCAGGACAGGGGTTACTTCCGTTTTCCGGATCTACCTCCGTTCTTTCCGTATCCGGTCTGACTTTCGGTTTGTGTATTTCCGGTTCCTATGCTTATTCTGTTTTTTTACTGTACATCCGGGTTCAGTTTCCGGTTGTCTTCTTCCGGTTTGCGCATTTCCGTTTCCTATTTTTTCACTTCCGGATTCGTACATCCGGGGATAGGGTCATTACCAGTTTTCATGGTGTTCTATGATTAACTTCCGGTTCTGTTTTCCTTTTTTGGATTTCCGTGATGGCTCTTACTGAGATTCCAGGTTTGTCTTTCCTAGGATCTAGCCATCATCTTGCCTAAGAGTTAGTCTTATTTCAGTAAGTGCTTTTAAAATCGGAATGTTTAATCGCTGAAAATATTAATTCCGAGACATTGCCAGTCTTGAAGTCTCTCTTGGAATTGTAGATATTCAGCATTTTTTCTTTTATCAGTAAAACAATTCAACGTAATTAAAGACTCTTCCGACTGGTTGCCGGATGGGTTTTTTGTTGCAGCCGATAAGTCAGTCGGTATTCCACACATTATCGTTAGATACATAATTTTTAATTTCATCCAACTTTAGATGGCCAGTTGTCTTCGGGCCGTTCAGCCTTTTTTCGCGCTCTTTTTTCCTCTTATGTCGGCAGGTTGACATATTTATTTTAACCAAAGGGAGTTTATTTGTTGAAGAAAATCCCTGTTTCTAGCGTAATTCTTAGTCTAATTCTGACAGGCACTGAAAGGAAAAGATTCAGTAGTGGACTCATAGGGAAGAGAATGGCTCTAAGATTAATGATTACAAGAGCAAGAAGACGCTGAGAATAGAGAAATAAGACAAAAAGGGTGAAGGAAGAAGGAATAAAAGCCAAGTTTTTTCTTCTGCATTGTCACAGTCATGGTTTTTGGTGAGTCATTTCACTTTGATTTTATATCACCTCTGTCTTTCAGCATTTTGTTTCGTGATTCAACCCGTAGTGTTTTCATCATAATCAAGTATCAGTGTTTTGTGTATTTAACATTCGAGCTGTTCCCGGAGATTCATTATCAATCTATCAATCATTCCTTTTATTGGCATATTAAACTCAATGACATCCGTCTTTACAAGATGATATATCTCTCTCTCTCTCTCTCTCTCCTCTCTCTCTCTCTCTCTCTCTCTCTCTCTCTCTCTCTCTCTGTTTTCTTCTTTTTTCCCTCCTCTGGGGTTTTCCCATATTTCATCTTCTATCAATCTTCTCCAGGGATCTTCTGATCCTGTTCTTTCCTCTTCATCTTCCATTCTTCTTAATTCCTCTCTTCCTCCTTCTTCTTCCTCCTTTAATTATCTTGATCCGATTGTTTCTGTCGTTCTCTCTTTTGAGCTTGAGTTTCAAATTGTTGATTAAGGTCTGGTTTTCTCATTGTTTTCTGTGCTTAGGGATTCGTCTCTTGTTCATTCTTTAATGTCAGCTTCTTTTTCTATTCTTTCAAGGTTTTCCGCTAGTGGCCTGAATGACTTTTCATGTCCTCTGGTCAGGATGTTGTATCTGATCACATTCCTTCTGATCAATCTTATTCCTTTTCTGATTCTTTAAAGTTTTGTCTTCAAGCTTCCAGGAGGCCTTGCTCTCCTCTTTCCATTTGAACTATTGATTCTATGGCCTCTAGTGATTCTTCTCATCATTTTTCTTCTCCATCTCCTAATCCTTCTTCTAATTCTTCAATTCCCAAGTCGGTCAGGGCTGAGGAGATTTTGTCCAGTCAGGGTCTCTTCGGATGTCTGGGCCCTGGCTCACAGGTGGATTGCTTAGACGCTTCCTCTTCCTTTTAAGGACGAGTTTTCTATAGACCTTCCTTCTTTTGTGTCAGCTCTTTCTTCTACTTCTTCTTTCTTGTCTCCTCAGGTCCTTCCAATTGACAATTTGGTCATTAACATGTTAGTTTTCTTTGTGAATGAAATTAATTCTAAGGAATTTTCTCTTACTTCTAAATGTGATGCTCCCTTTTCAGATCCCAAAAGATGAT
Source organism: Chaetoderma sp. LZ-2023a (assembly GCA_034401795.1). Lineage (NCBI taxonomy): Eukaryota > Metazoa > Mollusca > Caudofoveata > Chaetodermatida > Chaetodermatidae > Chaetoderma > Chaetoderma sp. LZ-2023a. The sequence continues at coordinate 161,371,402 of CM067359.1, forward strand.
TACTTATGAGTCACCACTTCGCTCTCTCTCTCTCTCTCTCTCTCTCTCTCTCTCTCTCTCTCTCTCTCTCTCTCTCTGGATCTTCCTGGGAAGTTCTTTCCTCTCATGTTTTTTCTCTAAGGTTAGTCAACCCCCTGCTCTTAGAGCGAGAGGGGGCCAGGCTTATTTTTACAGACCTAGTTCAATGTCTAGTGGTAGGTCTTCTCACAGGTTTTTCTAGCTAAGAGAGTGAAGATGTGGTCTCCGCCCGGGTAGGTTCAACCCTTTCTTCTATTTTATCTCTTCTCTTCCTCTTCTTGGATCTTTCAGGGTTCGCACGGGTCATGGAAATCCTGGAAAGTCATGGAATTTGAAAATCTAAATTCCAGGCCTGGAAAAGTCATGGAAATTTGTCATTTTGATCAAAGTCATGGAAAAGTCATGGAAAATGATAATCTCCCTAAATAAAAATAAAATCTGATGGCATACAAATGTAAAATAAGGAAATAAAGCTCGGAAATACACATTTCATTTCTTTATCGCTGCGATCACATGATTTCATTCATTATCAAAGTCATATGTCCAACCAACATAAAATGACCCAAAACAACGTAAGAATTAAAATGAGGTTAGATCGCTTCTTATGTTGGAAGGCCAAATTAAACTCTTTTGTGATTGGAGGCATTCCACTGAACTATGTCTGGACTGGAAGGAGGCCTCCCAAATAAAAACAGGTTTGTAACGCCAATATCCCAAAATAATAAATATGTACAGATGTTTTTAAAACAATTTGAGCAATAAATTCACTATTGCCTACTCAGCTAATGCATTCAGCAGTATATTTATTGGCAAGATTTTTGTCCATGTGGACGATTTCGTCTCGGCCGACTTGGTTACATTATGATAATTAGATGGCGATGATATTTCGCTCTCGCTAATGTATGGGGATTCCCCTGTATATTGAATGTATTTCTTGCTCAAAGATGGCTTTGTGCATTCTATTACGGTTAAAGTATGAAATAAACTTGTTAATAATAATAAAAATAACCAGATATTTAGCCGCTAAGGGATTATTATTATTATTATTATTATTATTTTGAATCTAGCGGTAAAGTTACCAATTTTCGTTAGTCAGAAAAATATGTTTTGCAATATTTCTGAGCTATGACTGCGTGTTATATACCTGTATAAGGCTTTTTTGGCTCATATTTTGCCAAGTTTTCCCCTGCGTGCTATCTATTAGTGCACAATATATTCGTGAAAGTAACCAATTTAAGGAATGGATTTCAATTTTTTTCTTGAACACCTTGGCCAAGTAGAAGCCTAGTCTTTAAGCCTTAAATTTGTTCAAAAAAATGTAAACAAATTTCAAAGAAAATGTCAATTTGCAGACCAAGTGAAGACTATTTTAGAAAAATGTTCAACAATAGTCTTCTCTTGGTCTGCAAATGGACATTTCTCAAGACCACTACAGAAGCTGTCTTTGACTGATATGAGTGTTAAAAGGTTAATAGGCAATTTTTTGGGTCATTTTGTTCAAAATTTTCTAGAAACGCCCATATTGCTTGTTACCATTTTGAACGATTTCAACCAAGTTGGGCTGAAATGGTGCTACATATATGATCATAGGCTCTAGAACTTCCATTCAGAACTTTTATTCGTCAATTTCTTATGTGAAAACATCAGATTTTATTTTAAATGTACCGGAAATTCTCACATGTTGACCCATTTCCCTAGATAAAAAGTGAGTTCCATATGATTCACTATATGCTATTGAACATTTTGAAACAAATTTGACTGTCTGACCTAGCTATTGATTCTTGGAGGTCATGGAATTTTTAAATTTTAGTCATGGAAAGTCATGGAAAAGTCATGGAATTTCAAATACTGAAAGGTGTACAAACCCTGATCTTTGGATCCGTCGGTCCAGGGCCTTATACATACATGAGAGCATTCAGCCTAGGGTAGGAATTCCTACCCTGTCATTAAATCTTAGTAAAATGAAATGATCTCGATTCATTCTGAAACATTCAATTCTGCATTAATTTTAATTTAACAAGGGGGTATGACATGATTACATCTCATGATTCTTACTCCCAAGTCAATATGGAGACCATCTCCCAGATCATTTCCAGTCTAGATCATGGTATGTGGTAGTTTTCCATTGATCAAAATGACGCCTTCTTTCATGTTCTCATTCACCCTTCCTTCAGAAAATTCCTGAGATTTGCTTACAAAGATCGAGTTTGGCAGTTTCGCGCCATGCCGTTTGGCCTGACCACAGCTCCTTTTCTTTTTACTCGCCTAGTCTCAGCTGTGGCAGGAATTTTACACCGTCGTTCTATCCATCCTCACGTTTATATAGTCGATTGGTTAGTAAAGCAGTCTTCCTCAATTCTCTCAGGAATTCTCCCAGAGGGTTGCAGGCTGGCATGCAACCTAGGGTGGACTTTAAATCTAAAGAAATCAAGCCTAGGTCCCTCTCAAATCTTCATGCATCTAGGCATTTATTTCGATCTGGCCCAGGGTCTAGTCTTCCCCTCAAATCCAAGAATAGAGGCTTTATCAGTAGCAATGGAAATCCTGTCTTCTTCTTCCATGGTCTGAGCAAGATTTCTGCTAAGAGTGATAGGTTTGATGGTCAGCGTAGAGAATGTTATTCCATGGGTGGCACTGATGAAAAGACCCTTCCAAATGTATTTAATGTCCCTTTGGAAGCAGTCGGTTCACTCTATTTACCATCAGATTCCCATCAGCGAACACTTGATTCCTCATCTAGATTTTTGGAAAGATCGTTCTCTGCTTCTGATGGGTCTTCCACTGGTAAAGTCCTCCCCTCAGGCGATTATCTTCACAGAGGCTTCTCAGGAGGGATGGCGAGCGGTCTGGGACTCCCGGTTGGTTTCCGGTCTTTGGTCCCTGGAGGAGTCGACAGTTCATATCAACATTCTGGAATTGTGTGCAGTCAAGAAGGCTCTCCCTTCATGGTCAGATCTTGTGATAGGTCTCGAAGTCTCAATTCGGTCGGACAATTCGACAGTGGTCTCTTATTTCAACAGGCAGGGGGTACACGGTCATCCCTACTTTGTCTAGAAGTGTGGAACCTTCTCTTATGGTGTCGCAAGAATCAGATTCTTCTAGTGTC